>CM062493.1:51326669-51521669 GCA_031479575.1 Coregonus ussuriensis | reverse complement strand
ACTTCCTGACGGGCCGCCCCCCAGGTGGTGAAGGTAGGAAACAACATATCCACTACGCTGATCCTCAACACTGGGGCCCCACAAGGGTGGGTGCTCAGCCCCCTCCTGTACTCCCTGTTCACCCATGACTGCGTGGCCAAGCACGCCTCCAACTCAATCATCAAGTTTGCAGACAACAACAGTAGTAGGCTTGATTACCAACAATGACTAGACAGCCTACAGGGAGGAGGTGAGGGCTCTGGGAGTGTGGTGCCAGGAAAATAACCTCTCACTCAATGTCAACAAAACAAAGGAGATGATCGTGGACTTCAGGAAACAGCAGAGGGAGCACGCCCCTATCCACATCGACGGGACCGCTGTGGAGAAGGTGGAAAGCTTCAAGTTCCTTGGCATACACATCCCTGACAAACTGAAATGGTCCACCCACGCAGACTGTGGTGAAGAAGGCACAACAGAGCCTTGGCTTGGCACCTAAAACCCTCAAACGTTTACAGATGCACAATTGAGAGCATCCTGTCGGGCTGTATCACCGCCTGGTACGGCAACTGCACCGCTCGCAACCGCAGGGCTCTCCAGAGGGTGGTGCGGTCTGCCGAACGCATTACCGGGGGCAAACTACCCGCCCTCCAGGACACCTACAGCACCCGATGCCACAGGAAGGCCAAAAAGATAATCATTGACATCAACCACCCGATCCACTGCCTGTTCACCCCGCTATCATCCAGAAGGCGAGGTCAGTACAGGTGCATCAAAGCTGGGACCGAGAGAATGAAAAACAGCTTCTATCTCAAGGCCATCAGACTGTTAAATAGCCATCCCTAGCACATTAGAGGCTGCTGCTGCCTATTGAAATCACTGGCCACTTTAAGAAATGGAACACTAGTCACTTTAATAATGTTGCCATATCTTGCACTACTCATCTCATATGTATATCCTGTATTCTATTCTATAATATTCTACTGTATCTTAGTCCATGCCGCTCTGTCATTGCTTGTCCATATATGTATATATTCTTGAATTCCATTCCTTACTTACAGTTGTGTGTATTGGGTATATGTTGTGAAATTGTTAGATATTACTATTTTTTTTATTATTTTTTTTATGTAGGGGGTAGATAAGCTTTAATATTGCAGATAGATTGTAACTTCCATCAATGTAATTGTCTGCATCACTTCCAATCCCCCATATGTTTTTTTTCTCGCATATATACACATACATACATACATACATACATACATACATACATAAACTGTATATGTATGTAAGTCGGAAGTTTACATACACCTAAATACATTTAAACTCAGTTTTTCACAATTCCTGACATTTAATCCTAGTTCCCTGTCTTAGGTCAGTTAGGATCACCACTTTATTTTAAGGATGTGAAATGTCAGAATAATAGTAGAGAGAATTATATATTTCAGCTTTTACTTCTTTCATCACATTCCCAGTGGGTCAGAAGTTTACATACACTCAATTAGTATTTGGTAGCATTGCCTTTAAATTGTTTAAGTTGGGTCAAACGTTTCGGGTAGCCTTCCACAAGCTTCCCCCAATAAGTTGGGTGAATTTTCCTTCCTCATAATGCCATCTATTTTGTGAAGTGCACCAGTCCCTCCTGCAGCAAAGCACCCCCACAGCATGATGCTGCCACCCCCGTGCTTCACGGTTGGGATGGTGTTCTTCGGCTTGCAAGCACCCCCTTTTTCCTCCAAACATAACGATGGTCATTATGGCCAAACAGTTCTATTTTTGTTTCATCAGACCAGAGAACATTTCTCCAAAAAGTACGATCTTTGTCTCCATGTGCAGTTGCAAACCGTAGTCTGGGTTTTTTATGGCGGTTTTGGAGCAGTGGCTTCTTCCTTGCCGAGCGGCCTTTCAGGTTGTGTCGATTTATATGACTTGTTTTACTGTGGATATATATACTTTTGTACCTGCTTCTTCCAGCATCTTCACAAGGTCCTTTGCTGTTGTTCTGGGATTGATTTGCACTTTTCGCACCAAAGTACGTTAATCTCTAGGAGACAGAACACGTCTCCTTCCTGAGCGGTATGACGGCTGCGTGGTCCCATGGTGTTTATACTTGCGTACTATTGTTTGTACAGATGAACGTGGTACCTTCAGATATTTGGAAATTGCTCCCAAGGATGAACCAGACTTGTGGAGGTCTGCCATTTTTTTCTGAGGTCTTGGCTGATTTCTTTTGATTTTCCCATGATGTCAAGCAAAGAGGCACTGAGTTTGAAGGTAGGCCTTGAAATACATCCACAGGTACACCTCCAACTGACTCAAATGATGTCAATTAGCCTATCAGAAGCTTCTAAAGCCATGACATCATTTTCTGGAATTTTCCAAGCTGTTTAAAGGCACAGTCAACTTAGTGTATGTAAACGTCTGACCCACTGGAATTGTGATACAGTGAATTATAAGTGAAATAATCTGTCTGTAAACAATTGTTGGAAAAATTACTTGTGTCATGCACAAAGTAGATGTCCTAATCGACTTGCCAAAACTATAGTTTGTTAACAAGAGATTTGTGGAGTGGTTGAAAAACAAGTTTTAATGACTCCAACCTAAGTGTATGTAAACTTCCGACTTCAACTGTATTTACATAACTTAAAAAAATATATATCTCCCTTTATTACTTTCCAACCCCACCACCCCTTCCCTAATTGGAGTAAACTAGTGAACAACAACGCTTAGGCCTCATACTTCTAGCTTATACAGGGGGGAGAACAAGTATTTAATACACTGCCGATTTTGCAGGTTTTCCTACTTACAAAGCATGTAGAGGTCTGTAATTTTTATCATAGGTACACTTCAACTGTGAGCGACGGAATCTAAAACAGAAATCCAGAAAATCACATTGTATGATTTTTAAGTAATTAATTTGCATTTTATTGCATGACATAAGTATTTGATACATCAGAAAAGCAGAACTTAATATTTGGTACAGAAACCTTTGTTTGCAATTACAGAGATCATACGTTTCCTGTAGGTCTTGACCAGGTTTGCACACACTGCAGCAGGGATTTTGGCCCACTCCTCCATACAGACCTTCTCCAGATCCTTCAGGTTTCGGGGCTGTCGCTGGGCAATACGGACTTTCAGCTCCCTCCAAAGATGTTCTATTGGGTTCAGGTCTGGAGACTGGCTAGACCACTCTAGGACCTTGAGATGCTTCTTACGGAGCCACTCCTTAGTTGCCCTGGCTGTGTGTTTCGGGTCGTTGTCATGCTGGAAGACCCAGCCATGACCCATCTTCAATGCTCTTACTGAGGGAAGGAGGTTGTTGGCCAAGATCTCGCGATACATGGCCCCATCCATCCTCCCCTCAATACGGTGCAGTCGTCCTGTCCCCTTTGCAGAAAAGTATCCCCAAAGAATGATGTTTCCACCTCCATGCTTCACGGTTGGGATGGTGTTCTTGGGGTTCTACTCATCCTTCTTCTTCCTCCAAACACGGCGAGTGGAGTTTAGACCAAAAAGCTATATTTTTGTCTCATCAGACCACATGACCTTCTCCCATTCCTCCTCTGGATCATCCAGATGGTCATTGGCAAACTTCAGACGGGCCTGGACATGCGCTGGCTTGAGCAGGGGGACCTTGCGTGCGCTGCAGGATTTTAATCCATGACGGCGTAGTGTGTTACTAATGGTTTTCTTTGAGACTGTGGTCCCAGCTCTCTTCAGGTCATTGACCAGGTCCTGCCGTGTAGTTCTTGGCTGATCCCTCACCTTCCTCATGATCATTGATGCCCCACGAGGTGAGATCTTGCATGGAGCCCCAGACCGAGGGTGATTTGACCGTCATCTTGAACTTCTTCCATTTTCTAATAATTGCGCCAACAGTTGTTGCCTTCTCACCAAGCTGCTTGCCTATTGTCCTGTAGCCCATCCCAGCCTTGTGCAGGTCTACAATTGTATCTCTGATGTCCTTAAACAGCTCTCTGGTCTCGGCCATTGTGGAGAGGTTGGAGTCTGTTTGATTGAGTGTGTGGACAGGTGTCTTTTATGGACACAGTCAATTTTACAAAAATTCAGTTTTGTTGGTTTTTACTCATGAACTTCCTCTACCCTCAACCTCTCCGATCATTTTCATGATGTTCATGATGTTTGCTTCTATATGCTATATCTTTCTAACTGTGCTCTTTCACAAAAGCTCTCAACCTATAACCTATATACAGTGAGGGAAAAAAGTATTTGATCCCCTGCTGATTTTGTACGTTTTCCCACTGACAAAGACATGATCAGTCTATAATGTTAATGGTAGGTTTATTTGAACAGTGACAGACAGAATAACAACAACAAAATCCAGAAAAACAAATGTCAAAAATGTTATAAATTGATTTGCATTTTAATGAGGGAAATAAGTATTTGACCCCCTCTCAATCAGAAAGATTTCTGGCTCCCAGGTGTCTTTTATACAGGTAACGAGCTGAGATTAGGAGCACACTCTTAAAGGGAGTGCTCCTAATCTCAGCTTGTTACCTGTATAAAAGACACCTGTCCACAGAAGCAATCAATCAATCAGATTCTAAACTCTCCACCATGGCCAAGACCAAAGAGCTCTCCAAGGATGTCAGGGACAAGATTGTAGACCTACACAAGGCTGGAATGGGCTACAAGACCATCGCCAAGCAGCTTGGTGAGAAGATGACAACAGTTGGTGCGATTATTCGCAAATGGAAGAAACACAAAAGAACTTGTGTTTTTTAGTGATCCAATACGTAATATAGTACATTTGTCATAATTTGGTTGTAATCCAGAGAGGTTAGAAAATGTATCTAGATCCTCTATGAGGCTGTGGAGGGATTCTAGTTGTGGATCTAAAAGAAAACATGAATCATCTGCATACAATGACACCTTTGTTTTTAAGCCCTGTATTTCTAATCCTCTGATATTATTATTGGATCTGATTTTAATAGCTAACATCTCGATGGCCACAATAAATAGATATGCCGATAGTGGACAACCTTGTTTCACTCCTCTTGACAGTTTAAAACTTTCTGAGAAATAGCCATTATTTACTATTTTACACCTAGGGTTACTATACATGATTTTGACCCATTTTATAAGAGATTCTCCAACATTTACAGTGGGGGAAAAAAGTATTTAGTCAGCCACCAAGTGTGCAAGTTCTCCCACTTAAAAAGATGAGAGAGGCCTGTAATTTTCATCATAGGTACACATCAACTATGACAGACAAAATGAGAAAAAGAAATCCAGAAAATCACATTGTAGGATTTGTAATGAATTTATTTGCAAATTATGGTGGAAAATAAGTATTTGGTCAATAACAAAAGTTTCTCAATACTTTGTTATATACCCTTTGTTGGCAATGACACAGGTCAAACGTTTTCTGTAAGTCTTCACAAGGTTTTCACACACTGTTGCTGGTATTTTGGCCCATTCCTCCATGCAGATCTCCTCTAGAGCAGTGATGTTTTGGGGCTGTCGCTGGGCAACACAGACTTTCAACTCCCTCCAAAGATTTTCTATGGGGTTGAGATCTGGAGACTGGCTAGGCCACTCCAGGACCTTGGAATGCTTCTTACGAAGCCACTCCTTCGTTGCCCAGGCGGTGTTTTTGGGATCATTGTCATGCTGAAAGACCCAGCCACGTTTCATCTTCAATGCCCTTGCTGATGGAAGGAGGTTTTCACTCAAAATCTCACGATACATGGCCCCATTCATTCTTTCCTTTACACGGATCAGTCGTCCTGGTCCCTTTGCAGAAAAACAGCCCCAAAGCATGATATTTCCACCCCCATGCTTCACAGTAGGTATGGTGTTCTTTGGATGCAACTCAGCATTCTTTGTCCTCCAAACACGACGAGTTGAGTTTTTACCAAAAAGTTATATTTTGGTTTCATCTGACCATATGACATTCTCCCAATCCTCTTCTGGATCATCCAAATGCACTCTAGCAAACTTCAGACGGGCCTGGACATGTACTGGCTTAAACAGCGGGACACGTCTGTGAGAGCCAGAAATCTTGCTTGTTTGTAGGTGACCAAATACTTATTTTCCACCATAATTTGCAAATAAATTCATTAAAAATCCTACAATGGGATTTTCTGGATTTATTTTCCTCATTTTGTCTGTCATAGTTGACGTGTACCTATGATGAAAATTACAGGCCTCTCTCATCTTTTTAAGTGGGAGAACTTGCACAATTGGTGGCTGACTACATACTTTTTTCCCCCACTGTATATATAAACCCAAGTCCTACTTTATCAAATTCCTTTTCAAAGTCTGCTATGAATAGCAGGCCTGGTTTCCCAGATTTTTCATAGTGTTCTATTGTTTCCAGTACTTGCCTTATATTATCTCCAATGTATCGTCCATGTAAAAAACCTGTCTGATTAGAAAGAATAATGTCCGACAATACCTTTTTAAATTATATGCACTATACATTTTGCTAGAATTTTTGCATCACAACACTGAAGTGTAAGGGGCCTCCAATTTTTTTTAATGGACTGGATCTTTATATTTTCCACTTGTATCCTGTTTCAGTAATAATTAAATCAGACCTTCTTGAGTGTCTGATAATCTACCATTTACATAGGAGTGGTTAAAACATGCTAATAACGGTCCTCTGAGTATATCAAAAAAGGTTTGGTATACCTCGACTGGTATGCCATCCAACCCTGGAGTTTTCCTGTACTTAATATCTTTAATTGCATCCAGAAGTTCCTCCTCTGTAATTTCACCTTCACATGAGTCTTTCTGTATGGCTGTTAATTTTACATTATCAATATATTTTTTTCCTTCTAAAATTAGCTTCAGTTAGAGAAGATGGAGGCGACTGAAACGAAAACATATGCTTAAAGTACTTTGTTTCCTCCTTCAAAATATAATTTGGTGAATCATGGGTGACTCTGTCATTTGTAACCAGTTTCAGTCAATTATTTTTGGTAGCATTTCTATGTAGAAGATAAAAAAATTATTTGGTGCATTTTTCCCCATATTCCATCCAGTTTGCTTTATTTTTATAATATATTACACTTGATCTTTCTTGAATAAGTTTCTCCATTTCTTTTTGTTTTTCCTCTAATTTATTCTGAGCCTCTATGTTACAGTTTTTATTGCTGTCTATCTGTTCTGTTAGACCTTCTATTTCCTTTGTTAGTACGGACTATTTTGACCTAAATTGCTTTTGTTTTCGAGATGAGTACTGAATTGCATGGCCTCTAAAGGCACATTTAAAAGTGTCCCATACAATAAGGGGATTTGCTGTACCTATGTTTTGTCGGAAAATATCAGTTATAAATTCCTCTGTCCTAGTTTAAAAAAAGTTATCATCCAATAGGCTTTGATTACATTTCCAATATCCTCGCCCACGTGGAAATTCAGTAAGAGTAATGTACAGTGGCTTGCATTTTTCCTATTTTGTTGCCTTACAACCTGGAATTAAAACAGATTTTTTTTTAGATTTGTATCATTTGATTTACACAACATGCCTACCACTTTGAAGATGCAAAATATTTTTTGGGGTGAGAAAAACAAGAAATAAGACAAGAAAACCCGAAAACTTGAGCGTGCATAACTATTCAGCCCCCCAATGTCAATGCTTTGTAGAGCCACCATTTGCAGCAATTACAGCTGCAAGTCTCTTGAGGTATGTATCTATAAGCTTGGCACATCTAGCCACTAGGATTTTTGCCCATTCTTCAAGACAAAACTGCTCCAGCTCCTTCAAATTGGATGGGTTCCGCTGGTGTACAGCAATCTTTAAGTCATACCACAGATTCTCAATTGGATTGAGGTCTGGGCTTTGACTAGGCCATTCCAAGACATTTAAATGTTTCCCCTTAAACCACTCGAGTGTTGCTTTAGCAGTATGCTTAGGGTCATTGTCCTGCTGGAAGGTGAACCTCCATCCCAGTCTCAAATCTCTGGAAGACTGAAACAGGTTTCCCTCAAGAATTTCCCTGTATTTAGCGCCATCCATTATTCCATCAATTCTGACCAGTTTCCCAGTCCCTGCCGATGAAAAACATCCCCACAGCATGATGCTGCCACCACCATGCTTCACTGTGGGGATGGTGTTCTCGGGGTGATGAGAGGTGTTGGGTTTGCGCCAGACATAGCGTTTTCCTTGATGGCCAAAAAGCTCAATTTCAGTCTCATCTGACCAGAGTACCTTCTTCCATATGTTTGGGGAGTCTCCCACATGGCTTTTGGCGAACACCAAACGTGTTTGCTTATTTTTTTCTTTAAGCAATTGCTTTTTTCTGGCCACTCTTCCGTAAAGCCCAGCTCTGTGGAGTGTGCGGCTTAAAGTGGTCCTATGGACAGATACTCCAATCTCCGCTGTGGAGCTTTGCAGCTCCTTCAGGGTTATCTTTGGTCTCTTTGTTGCCTCTCTGATTAATGCCCTCCTTGCCTGGTCCGTGAGTTTTGGTGGGCGGCCCTCTCTTGGCAGGTTTGTTGTGGTGCCACATTCTTTGCACTTTTTAATAATGGATTTAATGGTGCTCCGTGGGATGTTCAAAGTTTAGGATATTTTTTTATAACCCAACCCTGATCTGTACTTCTCCACAACTTTGTCCCTGACCTGTTTGGAGAGCTCCTTGGTCTTCATGGTGCCGCTTGCTTGGTGGTGCCCCTTGCTTAGTGGTGTTGCAAACTCTGGGGCCTTTCAGAACAGGTGTATATATACTGAGATCATGTGACAGATCATGTGACACTTAGATTGCACACAGGTGGACTTTATTTAACTAATTATGTGACTTCTGAAGGTAATTGGTTGCACCAGATCTTATTTAGGGGCTTCATAGCAAAGGGGGTGAATACATATGCACGCACCACTTTTCAGTTATTTCTTTTTTAGAATTTCTTGAAACAAGTTATTTTTTTCATTTCACTTCACCAATTTGGACTATTTTGTGTATGTCCATTACATGAAATCCAAATAAAAATCAATTTAAATACAGGTTGTAATGCAACAAAATAGGAAAAACGCCAAGGGGGATGAATACTTTTGCAAGGCACTGTATATGCCAATTATATGATGGTCCAACTGCATTCTGTCCCCTATCAACACTTTTTAAACTTTTGGTGCCAATGAGAATGACATAAGAAAGAAGTCAAGACGACTAGCTTGATTGAGTCTCCGCCATGTATATCTCACTAGATCAGGATATTTAAGCCTCCATACATCCACTAGTTCTAATGTATCCATGACATTCACAATTTCCTTAAGAGCATGAGGGTGATAGTTTGTAATGTGATTTCCTTTACATTTTTATATTTTAGTCATTTAGCAGACGCTCTTATCCAGAGCAACTTACAGTTACTGAGTGCATAATATTATTTTTTTTACGGTCCATTGAGCTATTTATAACGGTATTATAATCTCCCACCATAATAATAGTATTGTATTGCTTGCAGGGTTGATAATGTATTATATATATTGTCAATGAAGTGTGGATCATCATTATTTGGTCCGTAAAGGTTCATGAGCCATATTTGTTTATGGTCCAATAACATATTTAAAACAATCCATCACCTTGCGGATCTGTTTGGACAATTTGCACATTCGAATCGAAATTACTGTTAATTAATTTCATCACCCCTTTTGAGTTTCTTTGCCCCCCCCCCCCCATTCCTTTTTCCACGCAACTTCATCTAGAATTGTTGAATGAGTTTCCTGTAAACAATAGATATTATATTCCTTCTCTTTGAGCCATTTAAATATTGTTCTTCTTTTGTTATTATCTGCAAAGCCATTACAATTATAACTGGCTATACTTATTTCACCATACACCATAATGAGATACAAGTTTCAAATCTATTTATCATTATACAGTGGGGGGAAAAAGTATTTAGTCAGCCACCAATTGTGCAAGTTCTCCCACTTAAAAAGATGAGAGAGGCCTGTAATTTTCATCATAGGTACACGTCAACTATGACAGACAAATTGAGGAAAAAAATCCAGAAAATCACATTGTAGGATTTTTAATGAATTTATTTGCAAATTATGGTGGAAAATAAGTATTTGGTCACCTACAAACAAGCAAGATTTCTGGCTCTCACAGACCTGTAACTTCTTCTTTAAGAGGCTCCTCTGTCCTCCACTCGTTACCTGTATTAATGGCACCTGTTTGAACTTGTTATCAGTATAAAAGACACCTGTCTACAACCTCAAACAGTCACACTCCAAACCAGGGACGGCCTGTTCAATAGGGCGATATGGGCGACGCACTGCCAAACGGGAAAAGGAAGGGATTTTTTTTCTAATCAATTATAAAAAAATAAAACATAAAAAATTATAATTTTTTAAAATAAATTTATAAAAAATTATATCACGGCAACAGCAGTTATCAGTGTTCACGTCTGATCTGCCAGCCACTAAATGTCAAATCAGGCTAAAGTCGTGCTTCAAATGGCCCCGCCCGTTTTTTGGGCGATTTCAGTCAGGTTGAAAATCGCCCAGAAGTCTCTCATAGCCTGTCATGTAAAATCTATTTTTTTCACATTTCAAAGCTTTCAATACATTCTCTATGGGTGTCTGTGGGCTTGCACTTACGCGCTTTCGTCATACGTGACGTAACGTTGAACGTAACTAAGACAATGGCGGCTATCAGCGTCTATGTTGCGACCTGCAGTGTGGCGTTATTTTATGTTTTTAATTTGTAGACTTAGTTTACAAACATTCTGCAAACATTCTGCTTTGGACTGATCTTCGGTTTTGGACTGATCTTGTTGATCGTGTACATACCCGCTACGAACGGACTAAATAATGAAAACGCTGCTGGCAGAGAGGTGGAGCCGGCCACCTTCACCCTGGTCAGAGCGGACCGCGATCCTGGTAAGAGAGCGACTCTGTACCCCGACATTGAACTGCTTTCTGTGTCATTGAACCTTACTATTGTTGATAAAACAAGTTTACTGGAGAACGGAGAAAAAGTAGAGACTTTTGGACAAGGTGGATAATTGTATAATATAAGGCAGTTTATTCAGAGGTAAAGATATCTGCAATCGCGTTCACGGACCCGTTCGTCAAACTCTTAGAGAGCTATAAATCAAGCCCCATTACTTACCATATCAGATAAGAGAAATTGCTGCAGCTACATATATTTTACATCCTGGCCCTACATAGTTCACTATTTGCATCACTTACCAAAATATTACATGTGGTCATATATGCTTGGAAAGTGGAGATGCCATAGAACGTCAAAAAAGTAAACATTGCTGGAGACACATTGCGTTTGCTAGCGAAGAGATTTGTTGTGGCAAATGAACTTGGGCTGGGAATTGCCAGGAACCTCACGATAAGATATATGCATCAGCATTGCGAGTCTCATGATTCTATACGTATTGCGATTCGATACTGTGATTTTATTGCGCACCATATGTCTGTTGCAGAGGGATCAGAAAGCCATGAGAACGAGTTTTGATCAGTCATGGAAATAAAAGTGCTGAAAACAAATTGGCTCCCAATGTGAAAAGATTGAGAACAAGCTATGAAGGAACAATAATGGTGTTTTGGTGCAGGTACAGCCAACTAGCGCTAAAATATTGCGATATTGTCAATACAGTATATCGTAAAGTATCACTATGTAACTCGATTTCTTTCACCCCAATCCCTCAAATTAACGGTAAATAACTGAATTGTTTGCCCCACATTTAGCTAAAATGATTAGCTAGCCAGCTAAAATGTTTTATTTAGTTAGCAGTCGCATCTACAATAGTTTACTGTCAATAACATGTCTCCAAAAATGACGTGGTGTCTCCAATTGTGTTGACATTTTACAATTGCAATGCGCATCCATGAGTATCCACTTTCTGTAGCTCAGCTGGTAGAGCATGGTGCTTGTAACGCCAAGGTAGTGGGTTCGATCCCCGGGACCACCCATACACAAAAATGTATGCACGCATGACTGTAAGTCGCTTTGGATAAAAGCGTCTGCTAAATGGCATATTATTATTATTATTATTATTATTATCTGAAGAGAGCCCCGAAACATTGTGTGCAGACATTTTATGCAATAAATGAAGTAGGTTCAATCTAGTAGTTCTGATCTTCTGATTGGTCCTGATGAGTTGGGCGAGGTCCCCTCCAGGCTACTGTCACTGTTGCATTGGCTCTGAGTCGGGTTCTCTGTCTTCAAATGTTCAGCCTAAGAGAGGGGATTTTTGTGTGTGTGTGTGTGTGTGTGTGTTTAACAGTGATGATGTGTGTGTGTGTGTGTGTTTAACAGTGATGATGTGTGTGTGTGTGTGTTTGTGTGTGTGTGTGTCCTCAGAGCAAGAACTCGTGAGTTGGAAGAACTGAGAGGCCTATGGCGTGGGTGTTGTCCTTGGCCACCTGCTGACAAGGCTGACAAGATAGGACCCTTTTGTCCATTGTTATTGGATAGGAACATAACTTATAACCAGCTCCTGACCTAAATAGATCTTAGCACAACATTTTACTCAACATATCATATTCCATATTCACTATAACAAATATATTTACTACGACATTAGCAAGAACCGCCACATCCTCAGCCGGCTAATCCAGTGTGTGAAGTTTTGCGGAGTGTTTGAGTTAGCTTTGCGAGGCAAAGATGAAACTGAGGGCTCCACCAACCCTGGTAAGCCAACACTTTTGAGATCAGTCAATAAATGCTTCTGGTATTGACTTATATGCTGCCCCTGTCTTCATGTTGTTGCTGGACATATCTTTTTTTAAATGTGTGTAGGTCACCTAAATCATCAGAAAAATTGCCCCTCCTGAGAATTTTTTCAGGAGCCGCCACTGCTCCAAACTCCACTATGGCCAAGACCAAAGAGCTGTCAAAGGACACCAGAAACAAAATTGTAGACCTGCACCAGGCTGGGAAGACTGAATCTGCAATAGGTAAGCAGCTTGGTTTGAAGAAATCAACTCTGGGAGCAATTATTAGGAAATGGAAGACATACAAGACCACTGATAATCTCCCTTGATCTGGGGCTCCACCCAAGATCTCACCCCATGGGGTCAAAATGATCACAAGAACGGTGAGCAAAAATCCCAGAACCACACGGGGGGACCTAGTGAATGACCTGCAGCGAGCTGGGACCAAAGTAACAAAGCCTACCATCAGTAACACACTACACCGCCAGGGACTCAAATCCTGCAGTGCCAGACGTGTCCCCCTGTTTAAGCCAGTACATGTCCAGGCCCGTCTGAAGTTTGCTAGAGTGCATTTGGATGATACAGAAGAGGATTGGGAGAATGTCATATGGTCAGATGAAACCAAAATATAACTTTTTGGTAAAAACTCAACTCATCATGTTTGGAAGACAAAGAATGCTGAGTTGCATCCAAAGAACACCATACCTACTGTGAAGCATGGGGGTGGAAACATCATGCTTTGGGTCTGTTTTTCTGAAAAGGGACCAGGACGACTGATCCGTGTAAAGGAAAGAATGAATGGGGCCATGTGTCGTGAGATTTTGAGTGAAAACCTCCTTCCATCAGCAAGGGCATTGAAGATGAAACGTGGCTGGGTCTTTCAGCATGACAATGATCCCAAACACACCGCCCGGGCAACGAAGGAGTGGCTTCGTAAGAAGCATTTCAAGGTCCTGGAGTGGCCTAGCCAGTCTCCAGATCTCAACCCCATAGAAAATCTTTGGAGGGAGTTGAAAGTCCCTGTTGCCCAGCGACAGCCCCAAAACATCACTGCTCTAGAGGAGATCTGCATGGAGGAATGGGCCAAAATACCAGCAACAGTGTGTGAAAACCTTGTGAAGACTTATTATTATTATTATTATTATTAATTTTTTTTTTTTTTTTTTTTAAAAAAAAAATTTTCTCGGGGGGATGGATCAGCTTAATATTGCAGATAGATTGTATCTTCTATCAATGTAATTGTCTGCATCACTTCCAATCCCCCATGTTTTTTTTATTTTTTATATATTCCCCTTTATTACTTTTCAACCCCACCATCCTTTCCCTACTTGGAGTAAATTAGTGAACAACAACGCCCAGGCCTCTACTTCCGGTCTATACTTACTATCTACACCTTATGGACAGAGTTAATTTTACAATAATTCTATATCTATATCTATATCTATATCTATATATATATATATATATATATATATATTTATTTATTTTTTTGCTCCTGAACTACTTCTACTCTCAACCTCTCCGATCATTTTCATGATGTCCATCCGGTTTGCTTCTAAATGCCATATCTTTCTAACTGTGCTCTTTCCCAAAAGCTCCCAACATACAACCTATATACTTATTATGGACACAGTATGCTTACATTATTAGCTATCTTTGTTATTATTTGTTGTTATTTGTTATTAGTCCCATCCTTCAACTCTATTCAATACCTCCCATCTATCTCTTAACACCATCCATATAGGATTTCTATTTGCCATATATATTTCAACCATACTGTGATGTTTTACAAAAGTTCTGAACCTTTCTATTCTCATTGCTTCTACAGATTGTGAATTAAAAATAAACATTTTTGCTAAAAGTATTATTATATTATTGATTGATTGACTATGACTTTTCAGATCACCCAGTAATGCTATCTGCAAGGTTAGTTCCAGGTAAATATTGCAATCCTTTAGCCATTCCTGGACCTGTGTCCAAAAACAAGCTACAAATGGACAGAACCAAAACAAATGATCTAATGATTCTATCTCTTCACAGCAAAATCTGCAGAGCTGGGAAGATTGTATCCCCCATATAAATAACATTATATTGGTAGCAAGAATTTTATATAATAATTTAAATTGAAAGATTCTAATTTTTGAATCCGGTGTCGTTTTGCGTGTCAGTTCATAAACACTATGCCATGGGATCGGTACGTCAAAGATCTCTTCCCAACTATTTTGCAATCTATATGGGACTGCTGTCAATCCTTTGGTCCTTAAGTGAAACTGATATACTTTTTTATTTATCACAGTTTTCCTTAACCAATTATGCTCTTTAATGCAAGGCCGACAGACAAGTTCCTTACTTTCTCCCCCTTCAACTTTCCTCTTCCACTTTTGCGGTAAGGCTGCAATTATTTGGTTGTAATTTTGGGTAGAGCAGACATTTCCATATGTTTTTGTTAGCTGCATGTGCGACATAACTCCACCAGTCCTACCGATGATATCATTTATGAAGATTATACCTTTTTTAAACATTCTGTCAAAAAATAAAGGTTTTTTGTCAATTAGTATATTTGAATTTAACCACAATATTTGTTGCATTATTTGTTCTGTCGTTTCTGGAGGATTACATTGAAATTGCAACCAACTTTCTATGGCTTGTTTTAGAAATAGTGACATTTGGGAGATTATTTCCTTTTCAAATAACTGAAAGTGAGAGGTTGTAATCTGAATAAAGGGAAAAAGGCCTTTCTTGAACAGTGGGTGAGACAATCTTACTAATTTGCTTGAGAACCAGTTCGGATTTAAGTATAACTTTTGGATGACTGAAGATTTTAGTGATAGGTCTAATGCTTTAATATTTAATAATTTCTGTCCTCCGAATTCATATTCATTATATAAATATGCTCTTTTAATTTTGTCTGGCTTGCCGTTCCAAATAAAATTGAATATTTTTTTCTCATATAATTTAAAAAACTGTTTGCTAGGCGTAGGCAAGACCATAAGCAAATAGGTAAACTGGGATAATACTAAAGAGTTAATCAGGGTGATTTTTCCACAAATTGACAGGTATTTTCCTTTCCATGGTAGTAAGATCTTATCTATTTTTGCTAACTTTCTATTAAAATTTATTGAAGTGAGATCATTTATTTCCTTTGGGATATGTATTCCGAGTATATCCACATCACCATCAGACCATTTTATTGGTAAACTACATGGTAATGTAAAAATTGTATTTTTTAGTGATCCAATACGTAATATAGTACATTTGTCATAATTTGGTTTTAATCCAGAGAGGTTAGAAAATGTATCTAGATCCTCTATGAGGCTGTGGAGGGATTCTAGTTGTGGATCTAAAAGAAAACATGAATCATCTGCGTACAATGACACCTTTGTTTTTAAGCCCTGTATTTCTAATCCTCTGATATTATTATTGGATCTGATTTTAATAGCTAACATCTCGATGGCCACAATAAATAGATATGCCGATAGTGGACAACCTTGTTTCACTCCTCTTGACAGTTTGAAACTTTCTGAGAAATAGCCATTATTTACTATTTTACACCTAGGGTTACTATACATGATTTTGACCCATTTTATAAGAGATTCTCCAAAATTGAAATGCTCCAGGCATTTATATATAAATTCCAGTCGAACTTTATCAAATGCCTTTTCGAAGTCTGCTATGAATAGCAGGCCTGGTTTCCCATATTTTCCATAGTGTTCTATTGTTTCCAATACTTGCCTTATATTATCTCCAATGTATCTTCCATGTAAAAAACCTGTCTGATTAGAATGAATAATATCCGACAATACCTTTTTAATTCTATGCGCTATACATTTTGCTAGGATTTTTGCATCACAACACTGAAGTGTAAGGGGCCTCCAATTTTGTAAATGGACTGGATCTTTATATTTTCCACTTGTATCCTGTTTCAGTAATAATGAGATCAGACCTTCTTCTTGAGTGTCAGATAATCTACCATTTACATAGGAGTGGTTAAAACATGCTAATAACGGTCCTCTTAGTATATCAAAAAAGGTTTGGTATACCTCGATTGGTATGCCATCCAACCCTGGAGTTTTCCCGGACTTAAAGTCTTTAATTGCATCCAGAAGTTCCTCCTCTGTAATTTCACCTTCACATGAGTCTTTCTGTGTGGCTGTTAATTTGACATTATCAATAGGAAAAAAATCTCTACAATTAGCTTCAGTTAGAGGAGATGGAGGCGACTGAAAAGAAAACATATGCTTAAAATACTTTGTTTCTTCCTTCAAAATATAATTAGGTGAATTATGGGTGACTCCGTCAATTGTAACCAGTTTCATTAAGTTCTTTTTGGTAGCATTCCTATGTTGAAGATTAAAAAAGAATTTTGTGCATTTTTCCCCATATTCCATCCAGTTTGCTTTATTTTTATAATATATTACACTTGATCTTTCTTGAATAAGTTTTTCCATTTCTTTTTGTTTTTCCTCTAATTTATTCTGAGCCTCTATGTTACAGTTTTTATTGGCATCTATCTGTTCTGTTAGACTTTCTATTTCCTTTCTTAGTGTAAACTCTTTTGACCTAAATTGCTTTTGTTTTGGAGATGAGTACTGAATTGCATGGCCTCTAAAGGCACATTTAAAGGTGTCCCATACAATAAGGGGATTCGCTGTACCTATGTTATGTTGGAAAAAGTCAGTTATAAATTCCTTTGTTATAATTATAAATAAATTATCATCTAATAGGCTTTGATTAAATTTCCAATATCCTCGCCCACGTGGAAATTCAGTCAGAGTAATGTATATGCCTATTATATGATGGTCCGACCGCATTCTGTCCCCTATCAACACTTTTTTTACTTTTGGTGCCAACGAGAATGAGATAAGAAAGAAGTCAAGACGACTAGCTTGATTCAGTCTCCGCCATGTATATCTCACTAGATCAGCATATTTAAGCCTCCATATATCTACTAGTTCTAATGTATCCATGACATTCACAATTTCCTTAAGAGCATGTGGGTGATTGTTTGTGGTGTGATTTCCTTTTCGGTCCATTGAGCTATTTAAAACAGTATTATAATCCCCCACCATAATAATATTGTCTTGAGTTGCTTGCAGGCTTGATAATTTATTATATATATTGTCAAAGAATTGTGGATCATCATTATTTGGTCCGTAAAGGTTAATGAGCCATATCTGTTTATGGTCCAATACCATATTTAAAAATAATCCATCTACCTTGCGTATCTATTTGGACAATTTGCACATTCGGATCGAAATTACTATTCATTAATATCATCACCCCTTTTGAATTTCTTTGCCCATGGGAGAAGTATATTTTCCCCCCCCCCCCCATTCTATTTTCCACGCTACTTCATCTCGAATTGTTGAATGAGTTTCCTGTATACAATAGATATTATATTCCTTCTCTTTGAGCCATGTAAATATTGTTCTTCTTTTGTTATTATCAGCTAAGCCATTACAATTATAACTGGCTATACTTATTTCACCATACACCATAATGAGATACAAGTTTCAAGTCTATTTATCATTATATATGTTTGTAAATTTACCAATAAAAAATAGCGTAATGATTGAGTGTCCATATAGCTGTACCGTGATATTTGCATTGCTACGGAGTAACCCTTCAATTGTTCTCCACTAATCCCCCCGCTAAAGCCCCTCCCCATCCCAAGTTGAGCCGTCATCCCAGTGATCAGCATCCCCCCCACGTCCCTCCGTATCCCTAAGGCCCCGAGAGGCCAGGACCCATCCATCGAAAACAGCACACAGTGCCACCCACAAAACAGAAGCAGGTTAACCGCCAAAAGCATTTCCAATGCTTTCACCTCTATATATATATATCTATATAACTATTTTTTTATTTTTTATTATGCATATCCTATTTTCCATCATTATCAATTAATATGCGTAATAATGTCGGCAGTTCACGCATAGGATTCTAACATATAACCAGGATTGCCATTGTATTACATTTAATTCATTGACAAGCAATTATTATCCTAGCAAATAATTCCCGCGGTCCATCCCATACCCCCCCCCCCAACATCCCCACCCCCCCCACAACAGATGCCAGACCAGCACACACGCACATACTCACATACTCCAACACACTCAACCCCCCTCCTCCACAATCCACCATAAAATCCGATACTCAACGGCTGTTATATCCCAGAGCCCAACTCGAGAAATAACTTGATCTACGAGTGCACATACAGTTACAGCTGATTGAGAAAGCATGCAGATTGAGCAGAAATTGACAACAATGTGAGATTTGATTAATCTACTTAATCTATGTCAAGTCCTAGGTGATGGAGATCAGATCCACCCTCTTCACCTGAGACACAAACACTCTGATCCCCTGTTGTAACCATTTTCCCAAGCATCTCCATGCGGTCAGACCTTTGATTATTTTGTGCCACCTGGGCCACAATGATAAACCCCCTCTCTGATTGTCCGAGTGTGACCCCCTCCCCATGGATTACTGCAAAACCTTGTGAAGACTTACAGAAAACGTTTGAACTGTGTCATTGCCAACAAAGGGTATATAACAAAGTATTAAGAAAATTTTGTTATTGACCAAATACTTATTTTCCACCATAATTTGCAAATAAATTCATAAAAAATCCTACAATGTGATTTTCTGGATTTTGGCCATAGTGGAGTTTGGAGTGTGACTGTTTGAGGTTGTGGACAGGTGTCTTTTATACTGATAACAAGTTCAAACAGGTGCCATTAATACAGGTAACGAGTGGAGGACAGAGGAGCCTCTTAAAGAAGAAGTTAGAGGTCTGTGAGAGCCAGAAATCTTGCTTGTTTGTAGGTGACCAAATACTTATTTTCCACCATAATTTGCAAATAAATTCATTAAAAATCCTACGATGTGATTTTCTGGATTTTATTTCCTCAATTTGTCTGTCATAGTTGACGTGTACCTATGATGAAAATTACAGGCCTCTCTCATCTTTTTAAGTGGGAGAACTTGCACAATTGGTGGCTGACTAAATACTTGTTTTCCCCACTGTATATGTTTGTATATTTACCAATAAAAAATACCATAGTGATTGAGTGTCCATATAGCTGTACCATGATATGTGCATTGCTACTAAGTAACCCTCCAATTGTTCTCCCCACCCCAAGTTGGGCCGTCATCCCAGTGATCAACATACTCCACCCCCGTCCCCCCGGATCACCACCCCCGTAGAGGCCAGGACCCATCCATCGAAAACAGCACACAGTGCCACCCACAAAACAGAAGCAGGTCAACCGCCAAAAGCATTTCCAATGCTCTCACCTGAATATATATATATATATATATATATATATATTCAAATATCTTGCATATCTTAATTTGCATAATTATCAATTAATATGCGTAATAATGTTGTCAGTTCATGCGTAAGATTGTTACCTATAACCCTGATTGCCATTGTATTACATGACATTTTTGTAAAGCAATTATTATTTTAGCAAACAATTATTGTGGTTCATCCTATATTCTCCCTGACATCCTTACAACCCCTTGCAACAGATGTGGGATAAACACACACACACACACACACACACACACTCACTCTAACACACTCAACCCCTTTCCTCCACAATCAACCATAAGATCAGATGCTCAATGGTTATTACATCCCAGAGCCCAACACAAGAAAGGACCTGATTTACGAATGCATACACAGTTACAGCTAAATGTTTTTTTAATTTTCTTTTTGGGATCCTTATCCACTTGTACAGTAGGTGGCGGAATGCACATATAATTGTTGCCAACACCATTATACCAAAGAAGAAGAACACACGGAATGATCATATTCTTTCCGAAGTTAGTTTTCTGAGAGGGGTTTGCTGGTTTCATTTGATGTTATTCTGCCCAGGTCATCAACACAGCGCTGGTTAATAGTTTCTGCTGCTCATGGTTTGCGTGGACTGTCTTGTCGTTTAGGAAGAACTATCCTCGTAAGTAGCCCGCTGTTATCATCTCTGAGTGAAACATGTTTGGTTTTAGGTCAAGACTGTCATGAAATGCGTGAATCCAGAAATATGAATTACAATAAAGAAAGCGGTATGTTTATACATTAATACATATTTGAAGTATGCACAGAGTGACTGTAAAGAAGGCACTCGTTGATCTTGTTGATCGACCACTTTTGATCTCAGGTGATCTCACTCTTATTTTGGCGCCATCTTCTAGGTGTAGGATACAGTAGCCTGATATGCTATTTTCTTCTCACAGTGACAGAGTACTTGATGGAAATGTAGCCTATTTCTAAACTTTGGTATCCTAAAACATATCATACCATTTTTTTATGAGGTAAGAAATGTATTAATGTTGATTGATTCATGCAAAGCGTAGTTTAACCAAATGTTCAACAACAAAATCCGGATTGTGGCCTAGTTTTTTCAAGGGTGTCGTCACATAATTTGGCGCTGTAGTTCCAATCAGAGTTCGACTATTTGTTACACTGTATTTTTTTAAAAATTTGGTCCAGTTGGTTTCACATTGGTAAATGTCAAACGAACTCAATTTTCTAAACTAAACATTTACATTTACATTTTAGTCATTTAGCAGACGCTCTTATCCAGAGCGATTTACAGGTAGTGAGTGCATCCATTTTTTTAAAAAAAAATTTCATACTGGCCCAAATGTCCATGAAAGTAATTTCTTTATTGGACAAAAATGCTCTAGTTAAATCCGTTTATGATGACCATGCAGCATCACTTGTGTGTCCCAATCTTCATATTACTTTCGCTTTGGTCTTCCAACAACACCGGGAGGAAACCGCGCAATGGCCGCTCTAAATGCGACGTGAATAGGCTATATTCCGGTAGCCGACGGTATATCCCGGGTTTAGCCCTCGTCTCCCCTCATCTGGATCGGATGCGCTCATAAATGCGCTTCTACTCACAGAATGCTTCAGAGCTCTGAAGTTATAATGCACGCAGTCCAACTACCAATAATAATGCGAGAGTCTGATTTATTTTCCCGTGTTTGGTCCGGATCAGACTGAGACCACGGCGGGTTGTTTAGTGCGCTCCCAAGTGCGGATAGTAGCGTGCAGTCCAAATGAACCGAACAGGCCAGTCCAAATGAACCGAACAGGCCAGTCCAAATGAACCGAACAGGCCAGTCCAAATGAACCGAACAGGCCGAACTAAGGGGGTCAACGCACCAGAGTTCGGAAAAACCCCACCAAACGAATTTGATGTGAAAGCCCCTTAAGATTCAAGAAGGGAATAACTTTCATGAATCATCACATTTTGTTTCATGTAGAATAATGTCAACCAGTGCTGTTGTTCGATTTATTTATTTATGTTTTACTGAAGAGTATTAGGGCCAAGTGAAGATTTAAAAAAATACAAAAAAACATTGCATGGAGAGTGCTTTAAAAACTCGAAATACTTAGCGATTAAATTCGAAATTTCTACAATAGTTGCAATTAATTTGAGAAAAAAGTCCAAATTAAATGTAGTTAAAGTCGCAATATTTCGAGAATAAAGTCGGAATATTGAGAATAAATCATAAATAAATAAAAATGGTGGGATCTTCTGTCACGATCGTTGTATGGAGTAGACCAATGCGCAGCGTGTTGAGCGAACATACTTTATTTAATTAAAGTGCACACACGATACAAAACGATAACGTACCATAGACCAACACGGAACAAGATCCCACAAACACAAAGGGAAAACCAGACAGTTTAAATATGGCTCCCAATCAGAGACAACCAGCCACAGCTGACACTCGTTGCCTCTGATTGGGAGTCACTCAGGCCAACATAGAAATAAACAAACTAGAATTCCCAACATAGAAACAGAACACATAGAATGAACACACCCTGGCTCAACATATAGAGTCCCAGAGCCAGGGTGTGACACTGTAAGTGGCTCTGGATAAGAGCGTCTGCTAAATGACTAAAATGTAAATGTAAATGTTTATACATATCTCCGCTGTTGAAACCTAAATGTTAGTCTAAAAGAAATGGGAGATAATGTCTAGATGCTTTTTATAGTGGAGATCAAGTTTATAAACAGTCAGATGGAACAATGTAAATAAGCATTTTAACATCATAGATTTAGCCGGTGGTAACTTGTGGAATAGACACCGGCTGGAATGCAGATTTAACCATTCAGCGTTCAGGGTTAGACCCACCCGTTGTATATTTGCATATAGGCCTACTGCAGCTCTGATTGGTTATGCCGCACCGGTCTGTGCGGGCTGAGTCGTGCTCAGTAGAATCCTACTCAGAGCAAAAACCTCTTACATAGTTCGTTTTGTTTCAGTATGTTGCATTGAAAGTGGCTAATATTGCATTGATTCGATCACAATTGCCACAGTAAAGGGAAACGTTGATAGTGTTAACTAAAGGGGAAAACTCTGGAAAGTTGAGTGAAGTTCAATCTCGTGCTTCTCTCTGTGGGCTGATATTTCTTCTGCGAGGCAGGTGCAGGCGCACAGCTTAGAGGGAACATTGATTACTGAGTATTTTGTGTCGGTTGTTGACAAAAAATTACAATTAAATCCATTTCAATCCCACTTTGTAACACAATAAAATGTGAAGAAATCCAAGGGGTATGAACACTTTTGCAAGGCACTGTATTTGGTTAGTATCACATTTAATTTGTCACATGCTTTGTAAACAACAGGTGTAGACTAACAGTGAAATGCTTACTAACGGGTCCTTCCCAACAATGCACAGAGAAATAATAACACAATAAATAAATCCACAACGAGTAACGATAACTAGGCTATATACACGGGGTACCAGTACTGAGCCGATGTGCAGGGGTACAAGGTGATAACTAGGCTATATACACAGGGTACCAGTACTGAGTCAATGTGCAGGGGTATGAGGTGATAACTAGGCTATATACACAGGGTACCAGTACTGAGTCGATGTGGTCGATGGGTATGAGGTAATTGAAGTAGATATGTGCATATAGGTAGAGATAAATTAATTATAAATTACTAGACTACAGGATAGATAAAAACATTGTATAATAAACATAGTATTTTTTCATTATTGGTCAAACAATTTTTTAAAGCATATATATATATTTTTTTCTCATAAATAACTTAGTGCCTTTTCTTGTTGGCACAATATCATTTTAATCAATGGCCAATTTTATCTTATTATTCAACTAATGATATTACAATGTGTTGAAATGCTGGCTTTTATTTTGAAGGTTTCCTCATTACCATACGAAAGTGGCATCATTGTTTGTGCTGGTGGCAGAATAGTACTGTGCTGTTGCCATGGGAGATAGAGCAAAGAAACAACATCTACTGGACCAATTTTTGAAGGTATTTTGAAAGGAGTTCTACCAAACCAACTGTCTACAACTTGAGTCACCGTTCATAACCTACAATATGTGATGGTGTTTTTCTATATTACAGAAGACTTCTCGTCCAAGTAACACTTCAAACAACCAACAAGAAACTCCTGGCCAATCTCCAGGAGCTGATGCCAAGGTGACACACACACTCTGTCATATTACTTTTAATCTTAGTTTTCTTTTATTAACGTGACTTGCTTCAGCAGTCACACTTTAAATATTGTACAACTTATTTCTGACTCTTTATTCTTTGGAACGCTATTTTCCGTACACTGTTCTGTTTACGCTAGATACGTGATTCAAACTTTAAAATGTGCAGACTAGTCTGGAATAATTGTATATTTACAACTTTTTGATATCATTTATACTTTTTCAATTATTCAGCTTTTGTCTTCCCTCCATCCACTTTCAATGTTCTAAAGCTCCCCTTGTTAACTCCCATTCTAAAGCTCCCCTTGTTAACTCCCATTCTAAAGCTCCCCTCGTTAACTCCCATTCTAAAGCTCTTCTTGTTAACTCCCATTCTAAAGCTCCCCTTGTTAACTCCCATTCTAAAGCTCCCCTTGTTAACTCCCATTCTAAAGCTCCCCTTGTTAACTCCCATTCTAAAGCTCCCCTTGTTAACTCCCATTCTAAAGCTCCCCTTGTTAACTCCCATTCTAAAGCTCCCCTTGTTAACTCCCATTCTAAAGCTCCCCTTGTTAACTCCCATTCTAAAGCTCCCCTTGTTAACTCCCATTCTAAAGCTCCCCTTGTTAACTCCCATTCTAAAGCTCCCCTTGTTAACTCCCATTCTAAAGCTCCCATTCTAAAGCTTCCCTTGTTAACTCTCATTCTAAAGCTCCTCTTGTTAACTCCCATTCTAAAGCTCCCATTCTAAAGCTCCTCTTGTTAACTTCCATTCTAAAGCTCCTCTTGTTAACTCCCATTCTAAAGCTCCCCTTGTTAACTCCCATTCTAAAGCTCCCATTCTAAAGCTCCCCTTGTTAACTCACATTCTAAAGCTTCCCTTGTTAACTCCCATTCTAAAGCTCCCATTCTAAAGCTCCTCTTGTTAATTCCCATTATAAAGCTCCCCTTGTTAACTCCCATTCTAAAGCTCCTATTCTAAAGCTCCCCTTGTTAACTCCCATTCTAAAGCTCCTCTTGTTAACTCCCATTCTAAAGCTCCTCTTGTTATCTCCCATTCTAAAGCTCATCTTGTTAACTCCCATTCTAAAGCTCCCCTTGTTAACTCCCATTCTAAAGCTCCCATTCTAAAGCTCCCCTTGTTAACTCCCATTCTAAAGCAACTATTCTAAAGCTCCCCTTGTTAACTCCCATTATAAAGCTCCCATTCTAAAGCTCCTCTTGTTAACTCCCATTCTAAAGCTCCCATTCTAAAGCTCCCCTTGTTAACATCCATTCTAAAGCTCCCCGTGTTAACTCCCATTCTAAAGCTCCTCTTGTTAACTCCCATTCTAAAGCTTCCCTTGTTAACTCCCATTCTAAAGCTCCTCTTGTTAACTCCCATCTAAAGCTCCCATTCTAAAGCTCCTCTTGTTAACTCCCATTCTAAAGCTCCCCGTGTTAACTCCCATTCTAAAGCTCATCTTGTTAACTCCCATTCTAAAGCTCCCATTCTAAAGCTCCTCTTGTTAACTCCCATTCTAAAGCTCCTCTTGTTAACTCCCATTCTAAAGCTCCCCTTGTTAACTCCCATTCTAAAGCTCCTCTTGTTAACTCCCATTCTAAAGCTCCCCGTGTTAACTCCCATTCTAAAGCTCCCATTCTAAAGCTCCTCTTGTTAACTCCCATTCTAAAGCTCCCATTCTAAAGCTCCTCTTGTTAACTCCCATTCTAAAGATCCCATTCTAAAGCTCCTCTTGTTAACTCCCATTCTAAAGCTCCCATTCTAAAGCTCCTCTTGTTAACTCCCATTCTAAAGCTCCCATTCTAAAGCTCCTCTTGTTAACTCCCATTCTAAAGCTCCCCTTGTTAACTCCCATTCTAAAGCTCCTCTTGTTAACTCCCATTCTAAAGCTCCTATTTTAAAGCTCCTCTTGTTAACTCCCATTCTAAAGCTCCTCTTGTTAACTCCCATTTTAAAGCTCCCATTCTAAAGCTCCTCTTGTTAACTCCCATTCTAAAGCTCCCATTCTAAAGCTCCCCTTGTTAACTCCCATTCTAAAGCTCCTATTCTAAAGCTCCCCTTGTTAACTCCCATTCTAAAGCTCCTCTTGTTAACTCCCATTCTAAAGCTCCTCTTGTTAACTCCCATTCTAAAGCTCATCTTGTTAACTCCCATTCTAAAGCTCCCCTTGTTAACTCCCATTCTAAAGCTCCTCTTGTTAACTCCCATTCTAAAGCTCCTATTTTAAAGCTCCTCTTGTTAACTCCCATTCTAAAGCTCCTATTTTAAAGCTCCTCTTGTTAACTCCCATTCTAAAGCTCCTCTTGTTAACTCCCATTTTAAAGCTCCCATTCTAAAGCTCCTCTTGTTAACTCCCATTCTAAAGCTCCCATTCTAAAGCTCCCCTTGTTAACTCCCATTCTAAAGCTCCTATTCTAAAGCTCCCCTTGTTAACTCCCATTCTAAAGCTCCTCTTGTTAACTCCCATTCTAAAGCTCATCTTGTTAACTCCCATTCTAAAGCTCCCCTTGTTAACTCCCATTCTAAAGCTCCCATTCTAAAGCTCCCCTTGTTAACTCCCATTCTAAAGCAACTATTCTAAAGCTCCCCTTGTTAACTCCCATTATAAAGCTCCCATTCTAAAGCTCCTCTTGTTAACTTCCATTCTAAAGCAACTATTCTAAAGCTCCCCTTGTTAACTCCCATTCTAAAGCTCCCATTCTAAAGCTCCCCTTGTTAACTCCCATTCTAAAGCTCCCCGTGTTAACTCCCATTCTAAAGCTCCTCTTGTTAACTCCCATTCTAAAGCTCCCATTCTAAAGCTTCCCTTGTTAACTCCCATTCTAAAGCTCCTCTTGTTAACTCCCATCTAAAGCTCCCATTCTAAAGCTCCTCTTGTTAACTCCCATTCTAAAGCTCCCATTCTAAAGCTCCTCTTGTTAACTCCCATTCTAAAGCACCTCTTGTTAACTCCCATTCTAAAGCTCCCCTTGTTAACTCCCATTCTAAAGCTCCCCGTGTTAACTCCCATTCTAAAGCTCCTCTTGTTAACTCCCATTCTAAAGCTCCCATTCTAAAGCTCCTCTTGTTAACTCCCATTCTAAAGCTCCCATTCTAAAGCTCCTCTTGTTAACTCCCATTCTAAAGCTCCCCTTGTTAACTCCCATTCTAAAGCTCCTCTTGTTAACTCCCATTCTAAAGCTCCTATTTTAAAGCTCCTCTTGTTAACTCCCATTCTAAAGCTCCTATTTTAAAGCTCCTCTTGTTAACTCCCATTCTAAAGCTCCTCTTGTTAACTCCCATTTTAAAGCTCCCATTCTAAAGCTCCTCTTGTTAACTCCCATTCTAAAGCTCCCATTCTAAAGCTCCCCTTGTTAACTCCCATTCTAAATCTCCTCTTGTTAACTCCCATTCTAAAGCTCCTATTTTAAAGCTCCTCTTGTTAACTCCCATTCTAAAGCTCCTATTTTAAAGCTCCTCTTGTTAACTCCCATTCTAAAGCTCCTCTTGTTAACTCCCATTTTAAAGCTCCCATTCTAAAGCTCCTCTTGTTAACTCCCATTCTAAAGCTCCTCTTGTTAACTCCCATTCTAAAGCTCCCCTTGTTAACTCCCATTCTAAAGCTCCTCTTGTTAACTCCCATTCTAAAGATCCCATTCTAAAGCTCCTCTTGTTAACTCCCATTCTAAAGATCCCATTCTAAAGCTCCTCTTGTTAACTCCCATTCTAAAGCTCCCATTCTAAAGCTCCTCTTGTTAACTCCCATTCTAAAGCTCCCATTCTAAAGCTCCTCTTGTTAACTCCCATTCTAAAGCTCCCCTTGTTAACTCCCATTCTAAAGCTCCTCTTGTTAACTCCCATTCTAAAGCTCCTATTTTAAAGCTCCTCTTGTTAACTCCCATTCTAAAGCTCCTCTTGTTAACTCCCATTTTAAAGCTCCCATTCTAAAGCTCCTCTTGTTAACTCCCATTCTAAAGCTCCCATTCTAAAGCTCCCCTTGTTAACTCCCATTCTAAATCTCCTCTTGTTAACTCCCATTCTAAAGCTCCTATTTTAAAGCTCCTCTTGTTAACTCCCATTCTAAAGCTCCTATTCTAAAGCTCCTCTTGTTAACTCCCATTTTAAAGCTCCCATTCTAAAGCTCCTCTTGTTAACTCCCATTCTAAAGCTCCTATTCTAAAGCTCCCCTTGTTAACTCCCATTCTAAAGCTCCTCTTGTTAACTCCCATTCTAAAGCTCCCCTTGTTAACTCCCATTCTAAAGCTCGTCTTGTTAACTCCCATTCTAAAGATCCCATTCTAAAGCTCCTCTTGTTAACTCCCATTCTAAAGCTCCCATTCTAAAGCTCCTCTTGTTAACTCCCATTCTAAAGCTCCCATTCTAAAGCTCCCCTTGTTAACTCCCATTCTAAAGCTCCTCTTGTTAACTCCCATTCTAAAGCTCCTATTCTAAAGCTCCCCTTGTTAACTCCCATTCTAAAGCTCCTCTTGTTAACTCCCATTCTAAAGCTCCCCTTGTTAACTCCCATTCTAAAGCTCGTCTTGTTAACTCCCATTCTAAAGATCCCATTCTAAAGCTCCTCTTGTTAACTCCCATTCTAAAGCTCCCATTCTAAAGCTCCTCTTGTTAACTCCCATTCTAAAGCTCCCATTCTAAAGCTCCCCTTGTTAACTCCCATTCTAAAGCTCCTCTTGTTAACTCCCATTCTAAAGCTCCTATTTTAAAGCTCCTCTTGTTAACTCCCATTCTAAAGCTCCTCTTGTTAACTCCCATTTTAAAGCTCCCATTCTAAAGCTCCTCTTGTTAACTCCCATTCTAAAGCTCCTATTTTAAAGCTCCTCTTGTTAACTCCCATTCTAAAGCTCCCCTTGTTAACTCCCATTCTAAAGCTCCCCTTGTTAACTCCCATTCTAAAGCTCCCCTTGTTAACTCTCATTCTAAAGCGCCTCTTGTTAACTCCCATTCTAAAGCTCCCATTCTAAAGCTCCTCCTGTTAACTCCCATTCTAAAGCTCCCATTCTAAAGCTCCCCTTGTTAACTCCCATTCTAAAGCTCCCCTTGTTAACTCCCTTTCTAAAGCTCCCATTCTAAAGCTCCTCTTGTTAACTCCCATTCTAAAGCTCCCATTGTTAACTCCCATTCTAAAGCTCCCATTCTAAAGCTCCTCTTGTTAACTCCCATTTGAATGCTATGAAATCCAAAATGTACTGTACAAATCAGCTATTTTGACCACTTTCCCAACAAGTTAGATTAAAACTTACAGCGTAGGAAATCTTTGTCTGTTTCTCTGCAAATCTCAGGGTGTGGGCACGCCAATCAGAGTGCTGAATTTGCCATCATGATGAAAGAGCCTGCGTACTGGCCGCTCTGATGAACTCTCATTCATTACTAAGAAGTGTTATTTGCATGTGAAAATGTCATGGGATGCATTTGCTCCATTGTCAACATTTATGTTGGTGGCTCAGTCTTTGAGGGTATTCACAAATGTAAGGAGTGCGCCTTTTTTAAAGTATCCTCATCCAAGCTCCCAAAACCCCGCTAGTTTACCAACTTCAACGCTGGTTTACCAACTTCAACGCTGGTTTACCAACTTCAACGCTGGTTTACCAACTTCAACGCTGGTTTACCAACTTCAACGCTGGTTTACCAACTTCAACGCTGGTTTCAACCACATTGAATGCAGCCTAGCAGATGTTGGTGTGGGAATCTCCCTCTCTCTTGTTATTAACCCTTTTGTTTCCTCGTGTCTCTCAGAACAAAGTCTTTAAAGACTAAACTGAAACATTGTGGGGCTCTGGACCCCGGAATGCTGATGCAGCTTTAATTAGGGGTCTTAGCACCGGTCCTACCACACTTTACATAACGGTATGTTGTAAATAGTCTGTTGTATGCTTACTACACAGTATGTAGTTTTAATAAGGAGTAGGAATTACAGATTTCGGACAAGGCCTCTGTACTACCCACTGGGCACAAGCTGGTTGAATCAACGTTGTTAAAACATAATTTGTCAATGTATTGTGATGTGGAATCTACGTGGTAAATACATTGGATTTGGAAAAAAAGTCATCAACATAAACTGTTTTGAGGGTGAAATTTCAACCACAAGATTATGTCATCATGGTAACCAAATTTCAACAGACAAAACTTGTATAAAATATGTTGAAATTATACCTACGGAGGAGCGGCTTCTATGGAGTAACTTTGAATGTCTTTGAACTTCCGAGTTGGTTTAACGTTGGACCAGAGCAAACGTTAGCTAGCTAGCTAACAAGCTTACGTGTGCAGAGCAGCACTATAATGAAAAACCCTTTTTACCTTTTTGTAGTTAATAAATCCAATGTGAAACGTCATAACTATAGTATCCTTAACTAGCATTGAAAAAGTCAATCCATTCTTCTCTAATAAACATCGCTCCCTAATTTCTGAATTACGCTTGTAACGTCATCAGTAGGCTACAGTAACCTAGGCAACAGTAACCTAGGCTACAGTAACCTAGGCAACAGTAACCTAGGCAACAGTAACCTAGGCAACAGTAACCTGGGCAACAGTAACCTAGGCTACAGTAACCTGGGCTACAGTAACCTATGCTTCAGAGGGGAGTGGCAGGTAGCCTAAACGCACACCCACTGGCAGAGATTTCCAGCTGGCAGGCAGATGCTGGAATAAGTTTGAGTGACAGAGTGAGGGCTTTGCATAGGCGCTTTGTTGTGATTTTTGTGGGACGGGAAAAAAAATGTCTGGGACGTAAAAGAGCGTTATTAACCAGTTCCCATGCTTTTAAAAGAACGGTTGTGTTCCAGAAGAGTATAGATCACTTTGTTTTCGGTTCAGGTTCTGTTCCTCAAATAATTTCGTTATTTTCCGGTTTCCGGTTTTGTTCCCTGAACAGGTTCCAACCCTGGTTATAGACCCTTAAAATAAAGTGTTACCCTAAGATGTTGCTGGACCCAGTACAGGCAGTGTGGTCCCCTGGTCTTCTGGTCCCAGTGATGCGAGGCCTAGCAGCAAAGACAGCTCAGACGCTGCAGCAGAGTCCAGTGGAGTGGCGGAGGAAGACCACCACCCAGAGAGACAGACTGGCCAACAGATATAACAATATATATAGAATAGAGTGACAGACAGAGGAGAACAAGGAGAAGCACAGACCGAGCCAGAGTGACAGCAGAGAAGATGCAGAGACAGACTAGGCAACAGAGGCCCAGTTATAGTGGTGAGTTGTATCTCCAGACAGAGGAACAGTTATAGTGGTGAGTTGTATCTCCAGACAGAGGAACAGTTATAGTGGTGAGTTGTGTCTCCAGACAGAGGAACAGTTATAGTGGTGAGTTGTATCTCCAGACAGAGGAACAGTTATAGTGGTGAGCTGTATCTCCAGACAGAGGAACAGTTATAGTGGTGAGTTGTATCTCCAGACAGAGGAACAGTTATAGTGGTGAGTTGTATCTCCAGACAGAGGAACAGTTATAGTGGTGAGTTGTGTCTCCAGGCAGAGGAACAGTTATAGTGGTGAGTTGTATCTCCAGACAGAGGAACAGTTATAGTGGTGAGTTGTATCTCCAGACAGAGGAACAGTTATAGTGGTGAGTTGTATCTCCAGACAGAGGAACAGTTATAGTGGTGAGTTGTATCTCCAGACAGAGGAACAGTTATAGTGGTGAGTTGTATCTCCAGACAGAGGCCCAGTTATAGTGGTGAGTTGTATCTCCAGACAGAGGAACAGTTATAGTGGTGAGTTGTATCTCCAGACAGAGGCCCAGTTATAGTGGTGAGTTGTATCTCCAGACAGAGGAACAGTTATAGTGGTGAGTTGTGTCTCCAGGCAGAGGAACAGTTATAGTGGTGAGTTGTATCTCCAGACAGAGGAACAGTTATAGTGGTGAGTTGTATCTCCAGACAGAGGAACAGTTATAGTGGTGAGTTGTATCTCCAGACAGAGGAACAGTTATAGTGGTGAGTTGTATCTCCAGACAGAGGAACAGTTATAGTGGTGAGTTGTATCTCCAGACAGAGGAACAGTTATAGTGGTGAGTTGTGTCTCCAGGCAGAGGAACAGTTATAGTGGTGAGTTGTATCTCCAGACAGAGGAACAGTTATAGTGGTGAGTTGTATCTCCAGACAGAGGAACAGTTATAGTGGTGAGTTGTATCTCCAGACAGAGGAACAGTTATAGTGGTGAGTTGTATCTCCAGACAGAGGAACAGTTATAGTGGTGAGTTGTATCTCCAGACAGAGGAACAGTTATAGTGGTGAGTTGTATCTCCAGACAGAGGCCCAGTTATAGTGGTGAGTTGTATCTCCAGACAGAGGAACAGTTATAGTGGTGAGTTGTATCTCCAGACAGAGGAACAGTTATAGTGGTGAGTTGTATCTCCAGACAGAGGAACAGTTATAGTGGTGAGTTGTATCTCCAGACAGAGGAACAGTTATAGTGGTGAGTTGTATCTCCAGACAGAGGAACAGTTATAGTGGTGAGTTGTATCTCCAGACAGAGGAACAGTTATAGTGGTGAGTTGTATCTCCAGACAGAGGAACAGTTATAGTGGTGAGTTGTATCTCCAGACAGAGGAACAGTTATAGTGGTGAGTTGTATCTCCAGACAGAGGAACAGTTATAGTGGTGAGTTGTGTCTCCAGGCAGAGGAACAGTTATAGTGGTGAGTTGTATCTCCAGACAGAGGAACAGTTATAGTGGTGAGTTGTATCTCCAGACAGAGGAACAGTTATAGTGGTGAGTTGTATCTCCAGACAGAGGAACAGTTATAGTGGTGAGTTGTATCTCCAGACAGAGGAACAGTTATAGTGGTGAGTTGTATCTCCAGACAGAGGAACAGTTATAGTGGTGAGTTGTATCTCCAGACAGAGGAACAGTTATAGTGGTGAGTCGTATCTCCAGACAGAGGAACAGTTATAGTGGTGAGTTGTGTCTCCAGACAGAGGAACAGTTATAGCGGTGAGTTGTATCTCCAGACAGACAGAGGAACAGTTATAGCGGTGAGTTGTATCTCCAGACAGAGGAACAGTTATAGTGGTGAGTTGTATCTCCAGACAGAGGAACAGTTATAGTGGTGAGTTGTATCTCCAGACAGAGGAACAGTTATAGTGGTGAGTTGTATCTCCAGACAGAGGAACAATTATATTGGTGAGTTGTATCTCCAGACAGAGGAACAGTTATAGTGGTGAGTTGTATCTCCAGACAGAGGAACAGTTATAGTGGTGAGTTGTATCTCCAGACAGAGGAACAGTTATAGTGGTGAGTTGTATCTTCAGACAGAGGAACAGTTATAGTGGTGAGTTGTATCTCCAGACAGAGGAACAGTTATAGTGGTGAGTTGTATCTCCAGACAGAGGAACAGTTATAGTGGTGAGTTGTGTCTCCAGGCAGAGGAACAGTTATAGTGGTGAGTTGTATCTCCAGACAGAGGAACAGTTATAGTGGTGAGTTGTGTCACCAGACAGAGGAACAGTTATAGTGGTGGTTATGGGACAAGGACATCCCAGCCGGCCAAACCCTCCCCTAACCCGGACGACGCTGGGGCAATTGTGCGCCGTCTCATGGGTCTCCCGGTCGTGGCCGGCAGCGAAACAGCCCGGGATCGAACCAAAAAATCAAAGTTGAAATAAATAAAGTGCATTTAAAGTTTGCTTTGTTTTAGTCCTATTTTTTTTACTTAAATTTTTGGTTTAGATGGAGACCTGAATCCAACATATACATTATTAATTTGTAGACAAACTGGAATTAAAGCCAGATTGTCAGAGGCACAAATGGAACTATTCAAGCAGAAGATGAATCTCCTTCAAATGTTGATATTTGGTTGCGGTGAAAACCATACGCAATTCAATGTTACTTTTGAAATACAATAAATATCCCTATTAACTTGTCGACTTCTACCAATACCACTAATATTGCCACCACTACTACTACTACTACTACTACTACTACTACTACCACTACTACTACTACCACCACTACCACTACTACTATTACTACTACTACCACTACTACTACTACCACCACTACTACTATTACTACTACTACCACTACTACTACTATTACCACCACTACTACTACTACTACTACCATTACTACTACCATTACTACTACCACCACTAATACTACTACACCATACTACTACTACCACTACTACTACTACCACCACTACCACTACTACTATTACTACTACTACCACTACTACTACCACCACTACTACTATTACTACTACTACCACTACTACTACTATTACCACCACTACTACTACTACTACTACCATTACTACTACCACCACTAATACTACACCATACTACTACTACTACTGCTACTACTACTAGTACCACTACTACCACTGCTACTACTACTACGACGACTACTACTACTGCTACTACTACTACTACCACTACTGCTACTGCTACTACTACTACTACTACTACTACCACTACTACTATTACCATTACTACCATTACTACTACCACTGCTACTACTACGACTACCACTACTACTTCTGCTACTACCACTACTACCACTACTACTACTTCTGCTGCTACTACGACTACTACTACCACTACCACTACTACTACTACCACTGCTACTACTACGACAACGACTACTACTACGACTACTACCACTACCACCACTACTACTACTACTACCACTACTACGACTACTACCACTACTACTACTACTACTACTGCTACTACTACTACTACTACTACCACTACTGCTACTGCTACTACTACTACTACTACTACTACCACTACTACTATTACCATTACTACCATTACTACTACCACTGCTACTACTACGACTACCACTACTACTTCTGCTACTACCACTACTACCACTACTACTACTTCTGCTGCTACTACGACTACTACTACCACTACCACTACTACTACTACCACTGCTACTACTACGACAACGACTACTACTACGACTACTACCACTACCACCACTACTACTACTGCTACTACTACTACTACTGCTACTACTACTACCACTACTACTACTACTACTACTACTACTACTACTACTACCACCACTACTACCACCAATACTACCACTACTACTACTACTACCACTAATACTACACCATACTACTACCACTACCACCACCATTGCCACCATTATTACAAAACTACTACTACTACTACTACTAGTACCAATACCACCACCGCTTTTACTACTACCACTACTACTAAAGGCTACTATCACACTAGTATTTATAATACAGTCACTACTATACTAGCCTCTAACAATTTAAACATAAAAAAGTATTCCACTAACATAACAATACATCTGGACAGCTGAAGTTAGTCACACAAAATGACCCTTTCTTATTATTGTAGTTGATGTAGCTATATGTTGTAACTCATGCATTACAGACTTCTCATCAGAGGAACTCCTCGGACAACCAGCCAGGAACATCTTGCCAATCTCAGGATCCTGATATCAAGGTTAGATATGCATTCATCTTCCTATGTTTGCTTCAGTTGATACTGTTTAGCTTTTCCAATGTATTTGTCTGTTCATTAATAACAGTCAATTATGAGTCTTCTTTTTAATTTAGGCTTCTGTGAGGCGGACTCACGCTCTCGTGATGAGTTAGCTCTGCCTGCGACTTAAAATCAGTGTCTACCCTCGGGCCAAGAGGAAGTTCCCCCTTGGCCCAACGGTTGACGTTGGTTTCCTGAGAGGGAGACTGTGGTTGTAATCCCCTGAGCCTTTACACTTCCATCTCTTCTGTCACAGAAAGAAGCACATGATGGAAGCCATTCCTTCCGATACCGCTTCGGATACAAACAATTCAGGGTTACATGCCATAAACATGGAACGGTCCTGGATGCACTACAAACAATCAAGGCGTTCAAGAACATGACAAAGGAAAAACAAGGGATGGAAGTTGTCATCCAAAGAGAAAAAGAGCCAAGGGCAGCTGTCAGTACACATTTCCCCTGCCATTTAATTGATAACAATGAGCTAGTGACAGTCACCTTCATCAAAGATCCAGGTAGTGGCAGTTCTTCATATACCCAGGGCCATTCCAAACAGAGGAACAAAAATAAAATGCAACCTGGCAAGTTGATGACTTTCAATGTTAAAACTAGGGGTGGAAAAACTATTATAAGGAAAGTAATAAGAAACCCAGAGCTAAGGAAGAAAGTGACATATGTTTGTGTGTACGCATACGAAGGGGAAAAGGTGAAGCAAGCCTTGAGGAGAGATGGGCGATTTGCTGAAACCGTCTTCAGAAAACGCTGTCTTCTTTCTGAGTCAGAGATGGATGTCATCACAGAGATGTCCCAGCCAGTTGATGGTCTTGATGGGAAAATGTTGGTTGTGACTGCAGATCTTGTCGGTGGTGTATCTCAGTCACAAGATAGTCTTGAGGATTTTGGCAACACGCCAACTGAAGAGCTGTCCGAACCCCATGGTGCAACATCAGAAGCAGGGCTCTCTCCTCAGAATCCTACTACACCAGACACAGCTAAAACAAAGTTGCAGTCAACGGAGGCGGGAAAAGATGGTAGATCTCTGATGGAGAAGCAAAAATGGCGTGAGATTCCAAACTCTCAAGAGATCCTAAACACCCTGCGTTCCCAGTATGCAGGTTTGGTCAATCACATGAAAGACAGAGAGAAGTTGAAAAAGCCTTCAGACGTGCAACAATTCTTAAGAGTAGAGTTTGGAAAGAAAACACAGAGCTTCCAAGAGATTAAAAAACTGAAGAGGCTAATAGAGCTGAGTGCTTCTGTTTGTCTGGTGATCATTAAAGGGGAAGCAACAGGAACTGGCTTCCTTCTGTTTGACAAGTTCATCCTTACAAACGCCCATGTTGTCCAGAAAATCTATGAGCAAATCACAAACAAGCTGCAACAATCAGTAACAGTCACGTTTGACTTTGAAGACCTGGATGAGAGAACACCAAATATACCAGTGAAAAGTGAGGTTGTAGCCTATGAAAAAGATGATTCAGGGTATATTGACTTCGCTTTGCTGGAGCTTAGCGCAGATCCTGACATCACCTTGCCTTCAGGCTTGCTTGACACCTTCAGCTTTCCATCTCCAGAAGGTGGAATCTGCATCATCGGCCACCCCGAGTGTGGGGTGAAAAAGAAAGACCCCTGCTTTATCATTCCATATGGAGATCGTGAACGAGCTGTAGAAAAACATGTCAAAGAAAATGAGGAATTCTTGCATGTCATAACTAACAGATATTTGGTGGAGAACGGGGACATCAAGACACGTCTACCGACGGACACAGAAAGGATTACCTATGACACTTGTTTCTTCCACGGTGCCTCTGGCTCTCCAGTCTTCAATGTGTACTGCCAGCTGATAGCTATGCATACAGCAGGCTACTCCTACGAGGGTAAAAGCAAGAAAACCCAGAGTATCATAGAGTATGCCATTCCCCTGTCACGCACACTTCAGAGGATCATCATCCAAGCGGTGCGTAGGAAAAGAGTTGATGTGCTACAGGGATTCCTGAACCAGGGGAGTTGGCAATTAGACGTAGTGCTGGAAAGAGTCAAGACAGAGTCTGTTAATGACAGTCTGTTCACGGCATTTCAGGAGAAGCTGCAGTTCAACAGTAACACTTCAGCTACAGATCAGGGAGAGCAGAGAACCTTCTACCAGTTTCTCTTTGATAGAGTGGAAGCCACAGGAGTGGACGCCACAGGAGTGGAAGCCACAGGAGTGGAAGCCACAGGAGTGGAAGCCATGGAGGTGTAAGCCACAGGAGTGGAAGCCACAGGAGTGGAAGCAACAGGAGTGGAAGCAACAGGAGTGGAAGCCACAGGAGTAGTACTGCCACAGGAGTAGACAGTAGTGACATTTATACTATTCTTACAATCCATGCTTTTAATCTAAACTATATTATTTTTATGTTTTCATATGTTAATTAGTATGCATTTCTATCAGTATTACATTCCTCATTACAGACCTGTTCTTAGTCAGATCATGATTACTTTTGATGCATCATTCATGTAACCTACTATTATTGAATCAAATAAACCTGAGATCTCCATGGAAATTATAGTTTCACCTACGCTAGTCTTACATGATTGGATTGTTCTCTGCCAGGAAGACTTGTACTGTAACCATTGTTCTCTGCCAGGAAGACTTGTACTGTAACCATTGTTCTCTGCTAGGAAGACTTGTACTGTAACCATTGTTCTCTGCCAGGAAGACTTGTACTGTAACCATTGTTCTCTGCCAGGAAGACTTGTACTGTAACCATTGTTCTCTGCCAGGAAGACTTGTACTGTAACCATTGTTTTCTGCCAGGAAGACTTGTACTGTAACCATTGTTCTCTGCCAGGAAGACTTGTACTGTAACCATTGTTCTCTGCCAGGAAGACTTGTACTGTAACCATTGTTTTCTGCCAGGAAGACTTGTACTGTAACCATTGTTTTCTGCCAGGAAGACTTGTACTGTAACCATTGTTCTCTGCCAGGAAGACTTGTACTGTAACCATTGTTTTCTGCCAGGAAGACTTGTACTGTAACCATTGTTTTCTGCCAGGAAGACTTGTACTGTAACCATTGTTCTCTGCCAGGAAGACTTGTACTGTAACCATTGTTCTCTGCCAGGAAGACTTGTACTGTAACCATTGTTCTCTGCCAGGAAGAGTTGTACTGTAACCATTGTTCTCTGCCAGGAAGACTTGTACTGTAACCATTGTTCTCTGCCAGGAAGACTTGTACTGTAACCATTGTTCTCTGCCAGGAAGACTTGTACTGTAACCATTGTTCTCTACTAGGAAGACTTGTACTGTAACCATTGTTTTCTGCCAGGAAGACTTGTACTGTAACCATTGTTCTCTGCCAGGAAGACTTGTACTGTAACCATTGTTTTCTGCCAGGAAGACTTGTACTGTAACCATTGCTTGTTTTAATCTTCAAAATAAAAGTACAGAAGAAGCTAAGATGGTATACTTGTAAACATGTTTTATTTTCTTCAAGCAATTGGGAAATGCCCCCCCACTTGACATATGGCCCCCGTAACCATAACAAAGTAATAATATCTTTAAAACAATTCATAACAGTACCATACTGTCAATATAATGTTAAACGATCAGGTTCCTATCATAGCTCATACTTCTTTTTCTAACAAAAATAAATAAAATGGATTGTCAAAATGCTTTAATAATGTTCTTAACAGCCCTCTGGTTTGGGAAAGACTAAGGACCAGTTTAGAATATTTTGGACAGAAAGGTGAGCTGGTAGCAGAGAGAGACAACACTTTAATATGTCCAAAATCCTGGTCCTGGACCAACTGTACTGTCATCTCTAATATAATAGTTTAGTGTGAATGATGCAGGATTTTCTATGCGGTAGTAATTGATCCTGGGAACGAGGGTAAGGATTAGATGGAGGAGGAAACAACCTCATAACAACATGGGGTCTAAAACAAACTAAGGACACTACGATGATCTCCAGATCAGAATCAACCTTTAACATGAAAGATGATTCTAGATGATTGAATTGTTGTATGAGATTCTGACTAGGCCCCAAATGGCACCCTATTCCCTATATAGTGCACTACTAGCCCTATGGGCCCTGGTCAAAAGCAGTGCACTACATAGGGAATAGGGTGCGTAGATCTCCACACTACAGGTCCCTGTTGTTGCTGCTGAGTAGTTTGGGGTAGGAGGTTCCGATGGAGCGCCCGTGGCGATACACCACCACCTCTAGCAGGTACTCATCCACCTTCACCACGGCCGTGGTCACCTGGACATAAACCACAAGGCTAACGTTAGCCAATACATTTAGATACTGGCTAGGATTGTCCTCATCAACACCAGCTTTGGGCTGCATTCCAATTCTCAACCCTTTTCCAGAAGTGTGCACACTTTGGGAGAAGGGTGAATGGGGATGCAGTCTCAGTGGCTGGTAAGAACGGTCGTTTATTCATCCTGGAGGTGTGATGTTATGGCTGGTAAGAACGGTCGTTTATTCATCCTGGAGGTGTGATGTTATGGCTGGTAAGAACAGTAGTTTATTCAGCCTGGAGGTGTGATGTTATGGCTGGTAAGAACAGTAGTTTATTCATCCTGGAGGTGTGATGTTATGGCTTGTAAGAACAGTAGTTTATTCATCCTGGAGGTGTGATGTTATGGCTGGTAAGAACAGTTGTTTATTCAGCCTGGAGGTGTGATGTTAGCTATGATGTCTTCCGGTTGATAAGACGTGTAATCAGGGTGGTTCAGGGAACCATGAGTAACCTAGCCTGAGACCTGAGAACTAGCATTAGCTTCAGATTATTTTGTTTACAAATAATGTATTGAGTCATTTTGGACTCCAAAATGACAATACATTATTTACCATTAATTTCTATTGGGCACAACCAGTGGCGGCGCCTGAAAAAATTCTCAGGAGGGGCAATTTTTCTGATGATTTAGGTGACCTACACACATTTAAAAAAAGATATGTCCAGCAACAACATGAAGACAGGGGCAGCATATAAGTCAATACCAGAAGCATTTATTGACTGATCTCAAAAGTGTTGGCTTACCAGGGTTGGTGGAGCCCTCAGTTTCATCTTTGCCTCGCAAAGCTAACTCAAACACTCCGCAAAACTTCACACACTGGATTAGCCGGCTGAGGATGTGGCGGTTCTTGCTAATGTCGTAGTAAATATATTTGTTATAGTGAATATGGAATATGATATGTTGAGTAAAATGTTGTGCTAAGATCTATTTAGGTCAGGAGCTGGTTATAAGTTCTGTTCCTATCCAATAACAATGGACAAAAGGGTCCTATCTTGTCAGCCTTGTCAGCAGGTGGCCAAGGACAACACCCACGCCATAGGCCTCTCAGTTCTTCCAACTCACGAGTTCTTGCTCTGAGGACACACACACACACAAACACACACACACACACATCATCACTGTTAAACACACACACACACACACACACACATCATCACTGTTAAACACACACACACACACACACACACAAAAATCCCCTCTCTTAGGCTGAACATTTGAAGACAGAGAACCCGACTCAGAGCCAATGCAACAGTGACAGTAGCCTGCAGGGGACCTCGCCCAACTCATCAGGACCAATCAGAAGATCAGAACTACTAGATTGAACCTACTTCATTTATTGCATAAAATGTCTGCACACAATGTTTCGGGGCTCTCTTCAGATAATAATAATAATAATAATATGCCATTTAGCAGACGCTTTTATCCAAAGCGACTTACAGTCATGCGTGCATACATTTTTGTGTATGGGTGGTCCCGGGGATCGAACCCACTACCTTGGCGTTACAAGCACCATGCTCTACCAGCTGAGCTACAGAAAGTGGATACTCATGGATGCGCATTGCAATTGTAAAATGTCAACACAATTGGAGACACCACGTCATTTTTGGAGACATGTTATTGACAGTAAACTATTGTAGATGCGACTGCTAACTAACTAAAACATTTTAGCTGGCTAGCTAATCATCTTAGCTAAATGTGGGGCAAACAATTCAGTTATTTACCGTTAATTTGAGGGATTGGGGTGAAAGAAATCGAGTTACATAGTGATACTTTACGATATACTGTATTGACAATATCGCAATATTTTAGCGCTAGTTGGCTGTACCTGCACCAAAACACCATTATTGTTCCTTCATAGCTTGTTCTTAATCTTTTCACATTGGGAGCCAATTTGTTTTCAGCACTTTTATTTCCATGACTGATCAAAACTCGTTCTCATGGCTTTCTGATCCCTCTGCAACAGACATATGGTGCGCAATAAAATCACAGTATCGAATCGCAATACGTATAGAATCATGAGACTCGCAATGCTGATGCATATATCTTATCGTGAGGTTCCTGGCAATTCCCAGCCCAAGTTCATTTGCCACAACAAATCTCTTCGCTAGCAAACGCGATGTCTTCTCCAAAACGGCAATGTGTCTCCAGCAATGTTTACTTTTTTGACGTTCTATGGCATCTCCACTTTCCAAGCATATATGACCACATGTAATATTTTGGTAAGTGATGCAAATAGTGAACTATGTAGGGCCAGGATGTAAAATATATGTAGCTGCAGCAATTTCTCTTATCTGATATGGTAAGTAATGGGGCTTAATTTATAGCTCCCTAAGAGTTTGACGAACGGGTCCGTGAACGCGATTCCAGATATATTTACCTCTGAATAAACTGCCTTTATTACACCATATCCACATCCAGTAAACTTGTGATTATCAACACTAACCTCATCGTTGTGGCGGCGGACAGCTAGCCTGTATCCCTCGTCATCCAGTTGAGTGAGTGGCAATGTCTTTTTTCGTTCGTACCAATTTTTGGAAAATCCTCGGGTGTAGGACTTTCCGCCTTTAGTAGAAACCTGTTGAATTATTAAATTTGGTCTGGGAGGTCCTAATTGTTTCGTTGCCAATTTATCTTCATTTGTTCGCCGACAAAAAGGAACTTCTTTCAAACAATCCACTCTTTTCTCAGTTACGTTCATGGTTACGTAACGTATGACGAAAGCGCGTAAGTGCAAGCCCACAGACACCCATTGAGATTGTATTGAAGGCTCTGAAATTTGAAAAAAATAGATTTTACATGGGAGTCTATGACAGAAGTTCTGGGCGATTTTCAATCTGACTGAAATCGCCCCAAAAGGGGGTGGAGCCATTTGAAGCACGACTTTAGCCTGATTCGACATTTAGTGGCAGTGTGGCACTGTGGCAGATCAGACGTATAGATTACAACACTGATAACTACTGTTGCCATGATATAATTGATTAGAAAAAAAATCCCTTCCTTTTCCCGTTTGGCAGTGCGTCGCCCATATCGCCCTATTGAACAGGCCGTCCCTGAGTTCTACCAAACCAACTGTCTACAACTTGAGTCACCGTTCATAACCTACAATATGTGATGGTGTTTTTCTATATTACAGAAGACTTCTCGTCCAAGTAACACTTCAAACAACCAACAAGAAACTCCTGGCCAATCTCCAGGAGCTGATGCCAAGGTGACACACACACTCTGTCATATTTCTTTTAATCTTAGTTTTCTTTTATTAACGTGACTTGCTTCAGCAGTCACACTTTAAATATTGTACAACTTATTTCTGACTCTTTATTCTTTGGAACGCTATTTTCCGTACACTGTTCTGTTTACGCTAGATACGATATGATTCAAACTTTAAAATGTGCAGACTAGTCTGGAATAATTGTATATTTACAACTTTTTGATATCATTTATACTTTTTCAATTATTCAGCTTTTGTCTTCCCTCCATCCACTTTCAATGTTCTAAAGCTCCCCTTGTTAACTCCCATTCTAAAGCTCCCCTTGTTAACTCCCATTCTAAAGCTCTTCTTGTTAACTCCCATTCTAAAGCTCCCATTGTTAACTCCCATTCTAAAGCTCCCCTTGTTAACTCCCATTCTAAAGCTCCCCTTGTTAACTCCCATTCTAAAGCTCCTCTTGTTAACTCCCATTCTAAAGATCCCCTTGTTAACTCCCATTCTAAAGCTCCCATTCTAAAGCTCCTCTTGTTAACTCCCATTCTAAAGCTCCCCTTGTTAACTCCCATTCTAAAGCTCCTATTCTAAAGCTCCCCTTGTTAACTCCCATTCTAAAGCTCCTCTTGTTAACTCCCATTCTGAAGCTCCCATTCTAAAGCTCCTCTTGTTAACTCCCATTCTAAAGCTCCCATTCTAAAGCTTCCCTTGTTAACTCTCATTCTAAAGCTCCTCTTGTTAACTCTCATTCTAAAGCTCCTCTTGTTAACTCCCATTCTAAAGCTCCTCTTGTTAACTCCCATTCTAAAGCTCCTCTTGTTAACTCCCATTCTAAAGCTCCTCTTGTTAACTCCCATTCTAAAGCTGCCCTTGTTAACTCCCATTCTAAAGCTCCCATTCTAAAGCTCCTCTTGTTAATTCCCATTCTAAAGCTCCCCTTGTTAACTCCCATTCTAAAGCTCCTATTCTAAAGCTCCCCTTGTTAACTCCCATTCTAAAGCTCCCCTTGTTAACTCCCATTCTAAAGCTCCCATTCTAAAGCTCCCCTTGTTAACTCACATTCTAAAGCTTCCCTTGTTAACTCCCATTCTAAAGCTCCCATTCTAAAGCTCCTCTTGTTAATTCCCATTCTAAAGCTCCCCTTGTTAACTCCCATTCTAAAGCTCCTATTCTAAAGCTCCCCTTGTTAACTCCCATTCTAAAGCTCCTCTTGTTAACTCCCATTCTAAAGCTCATCTTGTTAACTCCCATTCTAAAGCTCCCCTTGTTAACTCCCATTCTAAAGCTCCCATTCTAAAGCTCCCCTTGTTAACTCCCATTCTAAAGCAACTATTCTAAAGCTCCCCTTGTTAACTCCCATTATAAAGCTCCCATTCTAAAGCTCCTCTTGTTAACTCCCATTCTAAAGCTCCCATTCTAAAGCTCCCCTTGTTAACTTCCATTCTAAAGCTCCCCGTGTTAACTCCCATTCTAAAGCTCCTCTTGTTAACTCCCATTCTAAAGCTCCTATTCTAAAGCTCCCCTTGTTAACTCCCATTCTAAAGCTCCCATTCTAAAGCTCCTCTTGTTAACTCCCATTCTAAAGCTCCCCGTGTTAACTCCCATTCTAAAGCTCATCTTGTTAACTCCCATTCTAAAGCTCCCATTTTAAAGCTCCTCTTGTTAACTCCCATTCTAAAGCTCCTCTTGTTAACTCCCATTCTAAAGCTCCCATTCTAAAGCTCCTCTTGTTAACTCCCATTCTAAAGCTCCCATTCTAAAGCTCCTCTTGTTAACTCCCATTCTACAGCTCCCATTCTAAAGCTCCCCTTGTTAACTCCCATTCTAAAGCTACTCTTGTTAACTCCCATTCTAAAGCTCCTATTTTAAAGCTCCTCTTGTTAACTCCCATTCTAAAGCTCCCCTTGTTAACTCCCATTCTAAAGCTCCCCTTGTTAACTCCCATTCTAAAGCTCCCCTTGTTAACTCCCATTCTAAAGCTCCTCTTGTTAACTCCCATTCTAAAGCTCCTCTTGTTAACTCCCATTCTAAAGCTCCTCTTGTTAACTCCCATTCTAAAGCTCCCATTCTAAAGCTCCTCTTGTTAACTCCCATTCTAAAGCTCCCCTTGTTAACTCCCATTCTAAAGCTCCTCTTGTTAACTCCCATTCTAAAGCTCCCATTCTAAAGCTCCTCTTTTTAACTCCCATTCTAAAGCTCCTATTCTAAAGCTCCCCTTGTTAACTCCCATTCTAAAGCTCCTCTTGTTTACTCCCATTCTAAAGCTCCCATTCTAAAGCTCCTCTTGTTAACTCCCATTCTAAAGCTCCCATTCTAAAGCTCCCCTTGTTAACTCCCATTCTAAAGCTCCTATTTTAAAGCTCCCCTTGTTAACTCCCATTCTAAAGCTCCCCTTGTTAACTCCCATTCTAAAGCTCCCCTTGTTAACTCCCATTCTAAACCTCCCCTTGTTAACTCCCATTCTAAAGCTCCTCTTGTTAACTCCCATTCTAAAGCTCCTCTTGTTAACTCCCATTCTAAACTCCCATTCTAAAGCTCCCCTTGTTAACTCCCATTCTAAAGCTCCCCTTGTTAACTCCCATTCTAAAGCTCCCATTCTAAAGCTCCTCTTGTTAACTCCCATTCTAAAGCTCCCCTTGTTAACTCCCATTCTAAGGCTCCCATTCTAAAGCTCTTCCTGTTAACTCCCATTCTAAAGCTCCCATTCTAAAGCTCCTCTTGTTAACTCCCATTCTAAAGCTCCCATTCTAAAGCTCCTCTTGTTAACTCCCATTCTAAAGCTCCCATTGTTAACTCCCATTCTAAAGCTCCTCTTGTTAACTCCCATTTGAATGCTATGAAATCCAAAATGTACTGTACAAATCAGCTATTTTGACCACTTTCCCAACAAGTTAGATTAAAACTTACAGCGTAGGAAATCTTTGTCTGTTTCTCTGCAAATCTCAGGGTGTGGGCACGCCAATCAGAGTGCTGAATTTGCCATCATGATGAAAGAGCCTGCGTACTGGCCGCTCTGATGAACTCTCATTCATTACTAAGAAGTGTTATTTGCATGTGAAAATGTCATGGTATGCATTTGCTCCATTGTCAACATTTATGTTGGTGGCTCAGTCTTTGAGGGTATTCACAAATGTAAGGAGTGCGCCTTTTTTAAAGTATCCTCATCTAAGCTCCCAAAACCCCGCTAGTTTACCAACTTCAACGCTGGTTTACCAACTTCAACGCTGGTTTACCAACTTCAACGCTGGTTTACCAACTTCAACGCTGGTTTCAACCACATTGAATGCAGCCTAGCAGATGTTGGTGTGGGAATCTCCCTCTCTCTTGTTATTAACCCTTTTGTTTCCTCGTGTCTCTCAGAACAAAGTCTTTAAAGACTAAACTGAAACATTGTGGGGCTCTGGACCCCGGAATGCTGATGCAGCTTTAATTAGGGGTCTTAGCACCGGTCCTACCACACTTTACATAACGGTATGTTGTAAATAGTCTGTTGTATGCTTACTACACAGTATGTAGTTTTAATAAGGAGTAGGAATTACAGATTTCGGACAAGGCCTCTGTACTACCCACTGGGCACAAACTGGTTGAATCAACGTTGTTAAAACATAATTTGTCAATGTATTGTGATGTGGAATCTAAGTGGTAAATACATTGGATTTGGAAAAAACGTCATCAACATAAACTGTTTTGAGGGTGAAATTTCAACCACAAGATTATGTCATCATGGTAACCAAATTTCAACAGACAAAACTTGTATAAAATATGTTGAAATTATACCTACGGAGGAGCGGCTTCTATGGAGTAACTTTGAATGTCTTTGAACTTCCGAGTTGGTTTAACGTTGGACCAGAGCAAACGTTAGCTAGCTAGCTAACAAGCTTACGTGTGCAGAGCAGCACTATAATGAAAAACACTTTTTACCTTTTTGTAGTTAATAAATCCAATGTGAAACGTCATAACTATAGTATCCTTAACTAGCATTGAAAAAGTCAATCCATTCTTCTCTAATAAACATCGCTCCCTAATTTCTGAATTACGCTTGTAACGTCATCAGTAGGCAACAGTAACCTATGCAACAGTAACCTAGGCTACAGTAACCTAGGCTACAGTAACCTAGGCTACAGTAACCTAGGCTACAGTAACCTAGGCTACAGTAACCTATGCTTCAGAGGGGAGTGGCAGGTCTGTTTGAGTGACAGAGTGAGGGCTTTGCATAGGCGCTTTGTTGTGATTTTTGTAGGACGGGAAAAAAAATGTCTGGGACGTAAAAGAGCGTTATTAACCATGCTTTTAAAAGAACGGTTGTGTTCCAGAACAGTATAGATCACTTTGTTTTCGGTTAAGGTTCTGTTCCTCAAATAATTTAGTTATTTTCCGGTTTTCGGTTTTGTTCCCTGAACAGGTTCCAACCCTGGTTATAGACCCTTAAAATAAAGTGTTACCCTAAGATGTTGCTGGACCCAGTACAGGCAGTGTGGTCCCCTGGTCTTCTGGTCCCAGTGATGCGAGGCCTAGCAGCAAAGACAGCTCAGACGCTGCAGCAGAGTCCAGTGGAGTGGCGGTAGGAAGACCACCACCCAGAGAGACAGACTGGGCAACAGATATAACAATATATATAGAATAGAGTGACAGACAGAGGAGAACAATGAGAAGCACAGACCGAGCCAGAGTGACAGCAGAGAAGATGCAGAGACAGACTAGGCAACAGAGGAACAGTTATAGTGGTGAGTTGTATCTCCAGACAGAGGAACAGTTATAGTGGTGAGTTGTATCTCCAGACAGAGGAACAGTTATAGTGGTGAGTTGTATCTCCAGACAGAGGAACAGTTATAGTGGTGAGTTGTATCTCCAGACAGAGGAACAGTTATAGTGGTGAGTCGTATCTCCAGACAGAGGAACAGTTATAGTGGTGAGTTGTATCTCCAGACAGAGGAACAGTTATAGTGGTGAGTCGTATCTCCAGACAGAGGAACAGTTATAGTGGTGAGTTGTATCTCCAGACAGAGGAACAGTTATAGTGGTGAGTTGTATCTCCAGACAGAGGAACAGTTATAGTGGTGAGTTGTATCTCCAGACAGAGGAACCGTTATAGTGGTGAGTCGTATCTCCAGACAGAGGAACAGTTATAGTGGTGAGTTGTGTCATCAGACAGAGGAACAGTTATAGTGGTGAGTTGTGTCTCAAGACAGAGGAACAGTTATAGTGGTGAGTTGTATCTCCAGACAGAGGAACAGTTATAGTGGTGAGTTGTGTCTCCAGACAGAGGAACAGTTATAGTGGTGAGTTGTATCTCCAGACAGAGGAACAGTTATAGTGGTGAGTTGTATCTCCAGACAGAGGAACAGTTATAGTGGTGAGTTGTATCTCCAGACAGAGGAACAGTTATAGTGGTGAGTTGTATCTCCAGACAGAGGAACAGTTATAGTGGTGAGTTGTATCTCCAGACAGAGGAACAGTTATAGTGGTGAGTTGTGTCTCCAGACAGAGGAACAGTTATAGTGGTGAGTTGTATCTCCAGACAGAGGAACAGTTATAGTGGTGAGTTGTATCTCCAGACAGAGGAACAGTTATAGTGGTGAGTTGTATCTCCAGACAGAGGCCCAGTTATAGTGGTGAGTTGTGTCTCCAGACAGACAGAGGAACAGTTATAGTGGTGAGTTGTATCTCCAGACAGAGGAACAGTTATAGTGGTGAGTTGTATCTCCAGACAGAGGAACAGTTATAGTGGTGAGTTGTATCTCCAGACAGAGGAACAGTTATAGTGGTGAGTTGTGTCTCCAGACAGAGGAACAGTTATAGTGGTGAGTTGTATCTCCAGACAGAGGAACAGTTATAGTGGTGAGTTGTATCTCCAGACAGAGGAACAGTTATAGTGGTGAGTTGTATCTCCAGACATAGGAACAGTTATAGTGGTGAGTTGTATCTCCAGACAGAGGAACAGTTATAGTGGTGAGTTGTATCTCCAGACAGAGGAACAGTTATAGTGGTGAGTTGTATCTCCAGACAGAGGAACAGTTATAGTGGTGAGTTGTATCTCCAGACAGAGGAACAGTTATAGTGGTGAGTTGTATCTCCAGACAGACCAGTTATAGTGGTGAGTTGTATCTCCAGACAGAGGAACAGTTATAGTGGTGAGTTGTATCTCCAGACAGAGGAACAGTTATAGTGGTGAGGTGTATCTCCAGACAGAGGAACAGTTATAGTGGTGAGTTGTATCTCCAGACAGAGGAACAGTTATAGTGGTGAGTTGTATCTCCAGACAGAGGAACAGTTATAGTGGTGAGTTGTATCTCCAGACAGAGGAACAGTTATAGTGGTGAGTTGTATCTCCAGACAGAGGAACAGTTATAGTGGTGAGTTGTATCTCCAGACAGAGGAACAGTTATAGTGGTGAGTTGTATCTCCAGACAGAGGAACAGTTATAGTGGTGAGTTGTATCTCCAGACAGAGGAACAGTTATAGTGGTGAGTTGTATCTCCAGACAGAGGAACAGTTATAGTGGTGAGTTGTATCTCCAGACAGAGGAACAGTTATAGTGGTGAGTTGTATCTCCAGACAGAGGAACAGTTATAGTGGTGAGTTGTATCTCCAGACAGAGGAACAGTTATAGTGGTGAGTTGTATCTCCAGACAGAGGAACAGTTATAGTGGTGAGTTGTATCTCCAGACAGAGGAACAGTTATAGTGGTGAGTTGTATCTCCAGACAGAGGAACAGTTATAGTGGTAAGTTGTATCTCCAGACAGAGGAACAGTTATAGTGGTGAGTTGTATCTCCAGACAGAGGAACAGTTATAGTGGTGAGTTGTATCTCCAGACAGAGGAACAGTTATAGTGGTGAGGTGTATCTCCAGACAGAGGAACAGTTATAGTGGTGAGTTGTATCTCCAGACAGAGGAACAGTTATAGTGGTGAGTTGTATCTCCAGACAGAGGAACAGTTATAGTGGTGAGTTGTATCTCCAGACAGAGGAACAGTTATAGTGGTGAGTTGTATCTCCAGACAGAGGAACAGTTATAGTGGTGAGTTGTATCTCCAGACAGAGGAACAGTTATAGTGGTGAGTTGTGTCTCCAGACAGAGGAACAGTTATAGTGGTGAGTTGTATCTCCAGACAGAGGAACAGTTATAGTGGTGAGTTGTATCTCCAGACAGAGGAACAGTTATAGTGGTGAGTTGTGTCTCCAGACAGAGGAACAGTTATAGTGGTGAGTTGTATCTCCAGACAGAGGAACAGTTATAGTGGTGAGTTGTATCTCCAGACAGAGGAACAGTTATAGTGGTGAGTTGTGTCTCCAGACAGAGGAACAGTTATAGTGGTGAGTTGTATCTCCAGACAGAGGAACAGTTATAGTGGTGAGTTGTGTCTCCAGACAGAGGAACAGTTATAGTGGTGAGTTGTATCTCCAGACAGAGGAACAGTTATAGTGGTGAGTTGTATCTCCAGACAGAGGAACAGTTATAGTGGTGAGTTGTATCTCCAGACAGAGGAACAGTTATAGTGGTGAGTTGTGTCTCCAGACAGAGGAACAGTTATAGTGGTGAGTTGTATCTCCAGACAGAGGAACAGTTATAGTGGTGAGTTGTGTCTCCAGACAGAGGAACAGTTATAGTGGTGAGTTGTCTCCAGACAGAGGAACAGTTATAGTGGTGAGTTGTATCTCCAGACAGAGGAACAGTTATAGTGGTGAGTTGTATCTCCAGACAGAGGAACAGTTATAGTGGTGAGTTGTATCTCCAGACAGAGGAACAGTTATAGTGGTGAGTTGTATCTCCAGACAGAGGAACAGTTATAGTGGTGAGTTGTGTCTCCAGACAGAGGAACAGTTATAGTGGTGAGTTGTATCTCCAGACAGAGGAACAGTTATAGTGGTGAGTTGTATCTCCAGACAGAGGAACAGTTATAGTGGTGAGTTGTATCTCCAGACAGAGGAACAGTTATAGTGGTGAGTTGTATCTCCAGACAGAGGAACAGTTATAGTGGTGAGTTGTATCTCCAGACAGAGGAACAGTTATAGTGGTGAGTTGTGTCTCCAGACAGAGGAACAGTTATAGTGGTGAGTTGTATCTCCAGACAGAGGAACAGTTATAGTGGTGGTTATGGGACAAGGACATCCCAGCCGGCCAAACCCTCCCCTAACCCGGACAACGCTGGGGCAATTGTGCGCCGTCTCATGGGTCTCCCGGTCGTGGCCGGCAGCGAAACAGCCCGGGATCGAACCAAAAAATCAAAGTTGAAATAAATAAAGTGCATTTAAAGTTTGCTTTGATTTAGTCCTATTTTTTTACTTACATTTTTGGTTTAGATGGAGACCTGAATCCAACATATACATTATTAATTTGTAGAAAAACTGGAATTAAAGCCAGATTGTCAGAGGCACAAATGGAACTATTCAAGCAGAAGATGAATCTCCTTCAAATGTTGATATTTGGTTGCGGTGAAAACCATACGCAATTCAATGTTACTTTTGAAATACAATAAATATCCCTATTAACTTGTCGACTTCTACCAATACCACTAATATTACTACTACTACTGCTACTACTGCTGCTACTACTACTACCACTACGACTACGACTACTACTACTACCACTACTACGACTACTACTACCACCACTACTACTACCACCACTACTACTACTACCACCACTAGTACTACTACTTCTGCTTCTACTACTACTACTACTACCACTACCACTACCACCACTACTACTACTACTACCACCACTACTACTACTACTACTACCACCACTACTACTACTACCACCACTACTACTAGTATTACTACTTCTGCTTCTACTACTACTACTACCACTACTACTACCACCACTACTACTACCACCACTACTACTACTACTACTACCACCACTACTACTACTACTAGTACTACTACTTCTGCTTCTACTACTACTACTACTTCCACTACTACTACTACTACTGCTACCACTACCACTACTACTGCTACTGCTACTACTACCACTACTACATTTACGTCATTTAGCAGACGCTCCTATCCAGAGCGACTTACAGTTAGTGCATACATTATTTATATATTTTTTCATACCCCCTGTGGGGGTCGAACCCACAACCCTGGCGTTGCAAACCACGCCATGCTCTATCAACTGAGCTACATCCCTGCCGGCCATTCCCTCCCCTACCCTGGACGACGCTGGGCCAATTGCACGCCGCCCCATGGGTCTCCCGGTCGCGGCCGGCTACGACAGAGCCTGGATTCGAATCAGGATCTCTAGTGGCACAGCTAGCACTGCGATGCAGTGCCTTAGACCACTGGGCCACTCGGGAGTAATACCACTACTACCACCACCACTACTACTACTACTACTATTACTACTGCTACTACCACCACTACTGCTACTACCACCACTACTACTACTACCACTACTACCACTACTACCACTACTACTACTACTACTACTACTACTACTACTACTAGTACCAATACTACCATTACTACTACCACTGCTACTACTACCACTACTACTACTACTATTACTACCACTACTACTACTACTACTACTACCACTACTACTATTACTACTATTACCATTACTACTACCACTGCTACTACCACCACTACTACTACTACTACTACTACCACTAATACTACACCATACTACTACTACTACTACTACTACTACCACCACTACTGCTACTACCACTGCTACTACCACCACTACTACTACTACTACTACTACTACTATTACCATTACTACTACTACTACTACCACCACCACTACCACTACTACTACCACTACTACTACCACTACTACTACCACTACTACTACCACTACTACTACTACTACTACTACTACTACTACTAGTACCAATACCACCACCGCTTTTACTACTACCACTACTACTAAAGGCTACTATCACACTAGTATTTATAATACAGTCACTACTATACTAGCCTCTAACAATTTAAACATAAAAAATTATTCCACTAACATAACAATACATCTGGACAGCTGAAGTTAGTCACACAAAATGACCCTTTCTTATTATTGTAGTTGATGTAAGCTAGATGTTGTAACTCATGCATTACAGACTTCTCATCAGAGGAACTCCTCGGACAACCAGCCAGGAACATCTTGCCAATCTCAGGATCCTGATATCAAGGTTAGATATGCATTCATCTTCCTATGTTTGCTTCAGTTGATACTGTTTAGCTTTTCCAATGTATTTGTCTGTTCATTAATAACAGTCAATTATGAGTCTTCTTTTTAATTTAGGCTTCTGTGAGGCGGACTCACGCTCTCGTGATGAGTTATCTCTGCCTGCGACTTAAAATCAGTGTCTACCCTCGGGCCAAGAGGAAGTTCCCCCTTGGCCCAACGGTTGACGTTGGTTTCCTGAGAGGGAGACTGTGGTTGTAATTCCCTGAGCCTTTACACTTCCATCTCTTCTGTCACAGAAAGAAGCACATGATGGAAGCCATTCCTTCCGATACCGCTTCGGATACAAACAATTCAGGGTTACATGCCATAAACATGGAACGGTCCTGGATGCACTGCAAACAATCAAGGCGTTCAAGAACATGACAAAGGAAAAACAAGGGATGGAAGTTGTCATCCAAAGAGAAAAAGAGCCAAGGGCAGCTGTCAGTACACATTTCCCCTGCCATTTAATTGATAACAATGAGCTAGTGACAGTCACCTTCATCAAAGATCCAGGTAGTGGCAGTTCTTCATATACCCAGGGCCATTCCAAACAGGGGAACAAAAATAAAATGCAACCTGGCAAGTTGATGACTTTCAATGTTAAAACTAGGGGTGGAAAAACGATTATAAGGAAAGTAATAAGAAACCCAGAGCTAAGGAAGAAAGTGACATATGTTTGTGTGTACGCATACAAAGGGGAAAAGGTGAAGCAAGCCTTGAGGAGAGATGGGCGATTTGCTGAAACCGTCTTCAGAAAACGCTGTATTCTTTCTGAGTCAGAGATGGATGTCATCACAGAGATGTCCCAGCCAGTTGATGGTCTTGATGGGAAAATGTTGGTTGTGACTGCAGATCTTGTCGGTGGTGTATCTCAGTCACAAGATAGTCTTGAGGATTTTGGCAACACGCCAACTGAAGAGCTGTCCGTATCCCATGGTGTAACATCAGAAGCAGGGCTCTCTCCTCAGAATCCTACTACACCAGACACAGTTAAAACAAAGTTGCAGTCAACGGAGGCGGGAAAAGATGGTAGATCTCTGATGGAGAAGCAAAAATGGCGTGAGATTCCAAACTCTCAAGAGATCCTAAACACCCTGCGTTCCCAGTATGCAGGTTTGGTCGATCACATGAAAGACAGAGAGAAGTTGAAAAAGCCTTCAGACGTGCAACAATTCTTAAGAGTAGAGTTTGGAAAGAAAACACAGAGCTTCCAAGAGATTAAAAAACTGAAGAGGCTAATAGAGCTGAGTGCATCTGTTTGTCTGGTGATCATTAAAGGGGAAGCAACAGGAACTGGCTTCCTTCTGTTTGACAAGTTCATCCTTACAAACGCCCATGTTGTCCAGGAAATCTATGAGCAAATCACAAACAAGCTGCAACAATCAGTAACAGTCACGTTTGACTTTGAAGACCTGGATGAGAGAACACCAAATATACCAGTGAAAAGTGAGGTTGTAGCCTATGAAAAAGATGATTCAGGGTATATTGACTTCGCTTTGCTGGAGCTTAGCGCAGATCCTGACATCACCTTGCCTTCAGGCTTGCTTGACACCTTCAGCTTTCCGTCTCCAGACGGTGGAATCTGCATCATCGGCCACCCCGAGTGTGGGGTGAAAAAGAAAGACCCCTGCTTTATCATTCCATATGGAGATCGTAAACAAGCTGTAGAAAAACATGTCAAAGAAAATGAGGAATTCTTGCATGTCATAACTAACAGATATTTGGTGGAGAACGGGGACATCAAGACACGTCTACCGACGGACACAGAAAGGATTACCTATGACACTTGTTTCTTCTACGGTGCCTCTGGCTCTCCAGTCTTTAATGTGTACTGCCAGCTGATAGCTATGCATACAGCAGGCTACTCCTACGAGGGTAAAAGCAAGAAAACACAGAGTATCATAGAGTATGCCATTCCCCTGTCACGCACACTTCAGAGGATCATCATCCAAGCGGTGCGTAGGAAAAGAGTTGATGTGCTACAGGGATTCCTGAACCAGGGGAGTTGGCAATTAGACGTAGTGCTGGAAAGAGTCAAGACAGAGTCTGTTAATGACAGTCTGTTCACGGCATTTCAGGAGAAGCTGCAGTTCAACAGGAACACTTCAGCTACAGATCAGGGAGAGCAGAGAACCTTCTACCAGTTTCTCTTTGATAGAGTGGAAGCCACAGGAGTGGAAGCCACAGGAGTGGAAGCCACAGGAGTGGAAGCCATAGAAGTGGAAGCCACAGGAGTGGAAGCCATAGAAGTGGAAGCCACAGGAGTGGAAGCCACAGGAGTGGAAGCCACAGGAGTGGAAGCCACAGGTGTGGAAGCCACAGGAGTGGAAGCCACAGGAGTGGAAGCCACTGGAGTGGAAGCCACAGGAGTGGAAGCCACAGGAGTGGAAGCCACAGGAGTGGAAGCCACAGGAGTGGAAGCCACAGGAGTGGAAGCCACAGGAGTGGAAGCCATGGAGGTGGAAGATAATGAGTAATGACAGTAGTGACATTTATACTATTCTTACAATCCATGCTTTTAATCTAAACTATATTATTTTTATGTTTTCATATGTTAATTAGTATGCATTTCTATCAGTATTACATTCCTCATTACAGACCTGTTCTTAGTCAGATCATGATTACTTTTGATGCATCATTCATGTAACCTACTATTATTGAATCAAATAAACCTGAGATCTCCATGGAAATAATAGTTTCACCTACGCTAGTCTTACATGATTGGATTGTTCTCTGCCAGGAAGACTTGTACTGTAACCATTGTTTTCTGCCAGGAAGACTTGTACTGTAACCATTGTTCTCTGCCAGGAAGACTTGTACTGTAACCATTGTTCTCTGCCAGGAAGACTTGTACTGTAACCATTGTTCTCTGCTCTGCCAGGAAGACTTGTACTGTAACCATTGTTCTCTGCCAGGAAGACTTGTACTGTAACCATTGTTCTCTGCCAGGAAGACTTGTACTGTAACCATTGTTTTCTGCCAGGAAGACTTGTACTGTAACCATTGTTCTCTGCCAGGAAGACTTGTACTGTAACCATTGTTTTCTGCCAGGAAGACTTGTACTGTAACCATTGTTCTCTGCCAGGAAGACTTGTACTGTAACCATTGTTCTCTGCCAGGAAGACTTGTACTGTAACCATTGTTTTCTGCCAGGAAGACTTGTACTGTAACCATTGTTCTCTGCCAGGAAGACTTGTACTGTAACCATTGTTCTCTGCCAGGAAGACTTGTACTGTAACCATTGTTCTCTGCCAGGAAGACTTGTACTGTAACCATTGTTTTCTGCCAGGAAGACTTGTACTGTAACCATTGTTCTCTGCCAGGAAGACTTGTACGGTAACCATTGTTTTCTGCCAGGAAGACTTGTACTGTAACCATTGTTCTCTGCCAGGAAGACTTGTACTGTAACCATTGTTTTCTGCCAGGAAGACTTGTACTGTAACCATTGTTTTCTGCCAGGAAGACTTGTACTGTAACCATTGTTTTCTGCCAGGAAGACTTGTACTGTAACCATTGTTCTCTGCCAGGAAGACTTGTACTGTAACCATTGTTTTCTGCCAGGAAGACTTGTACTGTAACCATTGTTCTCTGCCAGGAAGACTTGTACTGTAACCATTGTTTTCTGCCAGGAAGACTTGTACTGTAACCATTGTTCTATGCCAGGAAGACTTGTACTGTAACCATTGTTCTCTGCCAGGAAGACTTGTACGGTAACCATTGTTTTCTGCCAGGAAGACTTGTACTGTAACCATTGTTCTCTGCCAGGAAGACTTGTACTGTAACCATTGTTTTCTGCCAGGAAGACTTGTACTGTAACCATTGTTTTCTGCTCTGCCAGGAAGACTTGTACTGTAACCATTGTTTTCTGCTCTGCCAGGAAGACTTGTACTGTAACCATTGTTCTCTGCCAGGAAGACTTGTACTGTAACCATTGTTTTCTGCCAGGAAGACTTGTACTGTAACCATTGTTCTCTGCCAGGAAGACTTGTACTGTAACCATTGTTCTCTGCCAGGAAGACTTGTACTGTAACCATTGTTTTCTGCCAGGAAGACTTGTACTGTAACCATTGTTCTCTGCCAGGAAGACTTGTACTGTAACCATTGTTCTCTGCCAGGAAGACTTGTACTGTAACCATTGTTTTCTGCCAGGAAGACTTGTACTGTAACCATTGTTCTCTGCCAGGAAGACTTGTACGGTAACCATTGTTTTCTGCCAGGAAGACTTGTACTGTAACCATTGTTCTCTGCCAGGAAGACTTGTACTGTAACCATTGTTCTCTGCCAGGAAGACTTGTACTGTAACCATTGTTTTCTGCCAGGAAGACTTGTACTGTAACCATTGTTTTCTGCCAGGAAGACTTGTACTGTAACCATTGTTTTCTGCCAGGAAGACTTGTACTGTAACCATTGTTTTCTGCCAGGAAGACTTGTACTGTAACCATTGTTCTCTGCTCTGCCAGGAAGACTTGTACTGTAACCATTGTTCTCTACTAGGAAGACTTGTACTGTAACCATTGTTTTCTGCCAGGAAGACTTGTACTGTAACCATTGTTCTCTGCCAGGAAGACTTGTACTGTAACCATTGTTTTCTGCCAGGAAGACTTGTACGGTAACCATTGTTCTCTGCCAGGAAGACTTGTACTGTAACCATTGTTCTCTGCCAGGAAGACTTGTACTGTAACCATTGTTCTCTGCCAGGAAGACTTGTACTGTAACCATTGTTCTCTGCCAGGAAGACTTGTACTGTAACCATTGTTTTCTGCCAGGAAGACTTGTACGGTAACCATTGTTCTCTGCCAGGAAGACTTGTACTGTAACCATTGTTTTCTGCCAGGAAGACTTGTACTGTAACCATTGGTTGTTTTAATCTTCAAAATAAAAGTACAGAAGAAGCTAAGATGGTATACTTGTAAACATGTTTTATTTTCTTAAAGCAATTGGGAAATGCCCCCCCACTTGACATATGGCCCCCGTAACCATAACAAAGTAATAATATGTTTAAAACAATTCATAACAGTACCATACTGTCAATATAATGTTAAACGATCAGGTTCCTATCATAGCTCATACTTTTTTTTCTAACAAAATAAATAAATATGGATTGTCAAAATGCTTTAATAATGTTCTTAACAGCCCTCTGGTTTGGGAAAGACTAAGGACCAGTTTAGAATATTTTGGACAGAAAGGTGAGCTGGTAGCAGAGAGAGACAACACTTTAATATGTCCAAAATCCTGGTCCTGGACCAACTGTACTGTCATCTCTAATATAATAGTTTAGTGTGAATGATGCAGGATTTTCTATGCGGTAGTAATTGATCCTGGGAACGAGGGTAAGGATTAGATGGAGGAGGAAACAACCTCATAACAACATGGGGTCTAAAACAAACTAAGGACACTACGATGATCTCCAGATCAGAATCAACCTTTAACATGAAAGATGATTCTAGATGATTGAATTGTTGTATGAGATTCTGACTAGGCCCCAAATGGCACCCTATTCCCTATATAGTGCACTACTAGCCCTATGGGCCCTGGTCAAAAGCAGTGCACTACATAGGGAATAGGGTGCGTAGATCTCCACACTACAGGTCCCTGTTGTTGCTGCTGAGTAGTTTGGGGTAGGAGGTTCCGATGGAGCGCCCGTGGCGATACACCACCACCTCTAGCAGGTACTCATCCACCTTCACCACGGCCGTGGTCACCTGGACATAAACCACAAGGCTAACGTTAGCCAATACATTTAGATACTGGCTAGGATTGTCCTCATCAACACCAGCTTTGGGCTGCATTCCAATTCTCAACCCTTTTCCAGAAGTGTGCACACTTTGGGAGAAGGGTGAATGGGGATGCAGTCTCAGTGGCTGGTAAGAACGGTCGTTTATTCATCCTGGAGGTGTGATGTTATGGCTGGTAAGAACGGTCGTTTATTCATCCTGGAGGTGTGATGTTATGGCTGGTAAGAACAGTAGTTTATTCAGCCTGGAGGTGTGATGTTATGGCTGGTAAGAACAGTAGTTTATTCATCCTGGAGGTGTGATGTTATGGCTTGTAAGAACAGTAGTTTATTCATCCTGGAGGTGTGATGTTATGGCTGGTAAGAACAGTTGTTTATTCAGCCTGGAGGTGTGATGTTAGCTATGATGTCTTCCGGTTGATAAGACGTGTAATCAGGGTGGTTCAGGGAACCATGAGTAACCTAGCCTGAGACCTGAGAACTAGCATTAGCTTCAGATTATTTTGTTTACAAATAATGTATTGAGTCATTTTGGACTCCAAAATGACAATACATTATTTACCATTAATTTCTATTGGGCACAACCAGTGGCGGCGCCTGAAAAAATTCTCAGGAGGGGCAATTTTTCTGATGATTTAGGTGACCTACACACATTTAAAAAAAGATATGTCCAGCAACAACATGAAGACAGGGGCAGCATATAAGTCAATACCAGAAGCATTTATTGACTGATCTCAAAAGTGTTGGCTTACCAGGGTTGGTGGAGCCCTCAGTTTCATCTTTGCCTCGCAAAGCTAACTCAAACACTCCGCAAAACTTCACACACTGGATTAGCCGGCTGAGGATGTGGCGGTTCTTGCTAATGTCGTAGTAAATATATTTGTTATAGTGAATATGGAATATGATATGTTGAGTAAAATGTTGTGCTAAGATCTATTTAGGTCAGGAGCTGGTTATAAGTTCTGTTCCTATCCAATAACAATGGACAAAAGGGTCCTATCTTGTCAGCCTTGTCAGCAGGTGGCCAAGGACAACACCCACGCCATAGGCCTCTCAGTTCTTCCAACTCACGAGTTCTTGCTCTGAGGACACACACACACACAAACACACACACACACACATCATCACTGTTAAACACACACACACACACACACACACACATCATCACTGTTAAACACACACACACACACACACACACACAAAAATCCCCTCTCTTAGGCTGAACATTTGAAGACAGAGAACCCGACTCAGAGCCAATGCAACAGTGACAGTAGCCTGCAGGGGACCTCGCCCAACTCATCAGGACCAATCAGAAGATCAGAACTACTAGATTGAACCTACTTCATTTATTGCATAAAATGTCTGCACACAATGTTTCGGGGCTCTCTTCAGATAATAATAATAATAATAATATGCCATTTAGCAGACGCTTTTATCCAAAGCGACTTACAGTCATGCGTGCATACATTTTTGTGTATGGGTGGTCCCGGGGATCGAACCCACTACCTTGGCGTTACAAGCACCATGCTCTACCAGCTGAGCTACAGAAAGTGGATACTCATGGATGCGCATTGCAATTGTAAAATGTCAACACAATTGGAGACACCACGTCATTTTTGGAGACATGTTATTGACAGTAAACTATTGTAGATGCGACTGCTAACTAACTAAAACATTTTAGCTGGCTAGCTAATCATCTTAGCTAAATGTGGGGCAAACAATTCAGTTATTTACCGTTAATTTGAGGGATTGGGGTGAAAGAAATCGAGTTACATAGTGATACTTTACGATATACTGTATTGACAATATCGCAATATTTTAGCGCTAGTTGGCTGTACCTGCACCAAAACACCATTATTGTTCCTTCATAGCTTGTTCTTAATCTTTTCACATTGGGAGCCAATTTGTTTTCAGCACTTTTATTTCCATGACTGATCAAAACTCGTTCTCATGGCTTTCTGATCCCTCTGCAACAGACATATGGTGCGCAATAAAATCACAGTATCGAATCGCAATACGTATAGAATCATGAGACTCGCAATGCTGATGCATATATCTTATCGTGAGGTTCCTGGCAATTCCCAGCCCAAGTTCATTTGCCACAACAAATCTCTTCGCTAGCAAACGCGATGTCTTCTCCAAAACGGCAATGTGTCTCCAGCAATGTTTACTTTTTTGACGTTCTATGGCATCTCCACTTTCCAAGCATATATGACCACATGTAATATTTTGGTAAGTGATGCAAATAGTGAACTATGTAGGGCCAGGATGTAAAATATATGTAGCTGCAGCAATTTCTCTTATCTGATATGGTAAGTAATGGGGCTTAATTTATAGCTCCCTAAGAGTTTGACGAACGGGTCCGTGAACGCGATTCCAGATATATTTACCTCTGAATAAACTGCCTTTATTACACCATATCCACATCCAGTAAACTTGTGATTATCAACACTAACCTCATCGTTGTGGCGGCGGACAGCTAGCCTGTATCCCTCGTCATCCAGTTGAGTGAGTGGCAATGTCTTTTTTCGTTCGTACCAATTTTTGGAAAATCCTCGGGTGTAGGACTTTCCGCCTTTAGTAGAAACCTGTTGAATTATTAAATTTGGTCTGGGAGGTCCTAATTGTTTCGTTGCCAATTTATCTTCATTTGTTCGCCGACAAAAAGGAACTTCTTTCAAACAATCCACTCTTTTCTCAGTTACGTTCATGGTTACGTAACGTATGACGAAAGCGCGTAAGTGCAAGCCCACAGACACCCATTGAGATTGTAATTGAAGGCTCTGAAATTTGAAAAAAATAGATTTTACATGGGAGTCTATGACAGAAGTTCTGGGCGATTTTCAATCTGACTGAAATCGCCCCAAAAGGGGGTGGAGCCATTTGAAGCACGACTTTAGCCTGATTCGACATTTAGTGGCAGTGTGGCACTGTGGCAGATCAGACGTATAGATTACAACACTGATAACTACTGTTGCCGTGATATAATTGATTAGAAAAAAAATCCCTTCCTTTTCCCGTTTGGCAGTGCGTCGCCCATATCGCCCTATTGAACAGGCCGTCCCTGGGCACAACATCATCTCAAACACAACCAAAACAAACGGTAAATGCATCCAACAGGTTTGTAGTCAATATGGGACCAAATACTAAACTTTTAACTAAATGTAATCCACTATAAGTGACTTTGTCATTTGACATCTTCAAATGGGGGACCTAGATACATAAAGTGCATTCATTTCTACACGGTAAAACAGATATGTATGAAAATACCCTCAAATAAATGGTAACATTATGTACTGTCGCCTCATATAACACATTTGATCTCAAATCCAATATTCTGGAGTATAGCGCCAAATTAAACGTTTCAGCTTCACTGTCCAAATAAATTAGCAAAATAATGGTGGGTCAAAATTATTCCCAAGATGTTTAAATAAAACAACTTGGCCATGAAGAAGTTTCAGTAGATTAGTAACTGATTCCTATAAAGCTACGTGGTGTATAATGTATGGCCTAGTCAAAGCCTAGACCTCAATCCCTCTGTAGCTCAGCTGGTAGAGCACGGCGCTTGTAACGCCAAGGTAGTGGGTTCAATCCCCGGAACCACCCATGCACAAAAAATGTATGCACACATGACTGTAAGTCGCTTTGGATAAAAGCGTCTGATAAATGGCTTATTATTATTATTATTAATCCATTTCAGAATCTGTGGTATGACTTAAAGATTGCTGTACACCAGCGGAACCCATCCAACTTGAAGGAGCTGGAGCAGTTTTGCCTTGAAGAATGGGCAAAAATCCCAGTGGCTAGATGTGCCAAGCTTATAGAGACATACCCCAAGAGACTTGCAGCTGTAATTGCTGCAAAAGGTGTCTCTACAAAGTATTGACTTTGGGGGGGTGAATAGTTATGCACGCTCAAGTTTTCTGTTTTTATGTCTTATTTCTTGTTTGTTTCACAATAAAAAATATTTTGCATCTTCAAAATGGTAGGCATGTTGTGTAAATCAAATGATACAAACCCCCAAAAAATCCATTTTAATTCCAGGTTGTAAGGCAACAAAATAGGAAAAATGCCAAGGGGGGTGAATACTTTCGCAAGCCACTGTAGCTGGACATTGTAAAGTCTGATTCCTATGAAGCTACATGGAATATAATGTAGCTGGACATTGTAAATTCTGATTCCTATAAAGCTACATGGAATATAATGTAGCTGGACATTGTAAAGTGTGATTCTTATAAAGCTATATGGAATATAATGTAGCTGGACATCGTAAAATGTGCTTCCTATAAAGCTACGTGGTGTATAATGTAGCTGGACATTGTAAAGTCTGCTTCCTATAAAGCTACGTGGTGTATAATGTAGCTGGACATTGTAAAGTCTGATTCCTATAAAGTCTGATTCCTATAAAGCTACGTGGTGTATAATGTAGCTGGACATTGTAAAGTCTGATTCCTATAAAGCTACATGGAATATAATGTAGCTGGACATTGTAAATTCTGATTCCTATAAAGCTACATGTAATATAATGTAGCTGGACATTGTAAAATGTGCTTCCTATAAAGCTACGTGGTGTATAATGTAGCTGGACATTGTAAAGTCTGCTTCCTATAAAGCTACGTGGTGTATAATGTAGCTGGACATTGTAAAGTCTGCGTCCTATAAAGCTACGTGGTGTATAATGTAGCTGGACATTGTAAAGTCTGATTCCTATAAAGCTACGTGGTGTATAATGTAGCTGGACATTGTAAAGTCTGATTCCTATAAAGCTACGTGGTGTATAATGCAGCTGGACATTGTAAAGTCTGATTCCTATAAAGCTATGTGGTGTATAATGTAGCTGGACATTGTAAAGTCTGATTCCTATAAAGCTACGTGGTGTATAATGCAGCTGGACATTGTAAAGTCTGATTCCTATAAAGCTACGTGGTGTATAATGTAGCTGGACATTGTAAAGTCTGATTCCTATAAAGCTACGTGGTGTATAATGCAGCTGGACATTGTAAAGTCTGATTCCTATAAAGCTACGTGGTGTATAATGCAGCTGGACATTGTAAAGTCTGATTCCTATAAAGCTACGTGGTGTATAATGCAGCTGGACATTGTAAAGTCTGATTCCTATAAAGCTACGTGGTGTATAATGCAGCTGGACATTGTAAAGTCTGATTCCTATAAAGCTACGTGGTGTATAATGCAGCTGGACATTGTAAAGTCTGATTCCTATAAAGCTACGTGGTGTATAATGCAGCTGGACATTGTAAAGTCTGATTCCTATAAAGCTACGTGGTGTATAATGCAGCTGGACATTGTAAAGTCTGATTCCTATAAAGCTACGTGGTGTATAATGCAGCTGGACATTGTAAAGTCTGATTCCTATAAAGCTACGTGGTGTATAATGCAGCTGGACATTGTAAAGTCTGATTCCTATAAAGCTACGTGGTGTATAATGCAGCTGGACATTGTAAAGTCTGATTCCTATAAAGCTACGTGGTGTATAATGCAGCTGGACATTGTAAAGTCTGATTCCTATAAAGCTACGTGGTGTATAATGCAGCTGGACATTGTAAAGTCTGATTCCTATAAAGCTACGTGGTGTATAATGCAGCTGGACATTGTAAAGTCTGATTCCTATAAAGCTACGTGGTGTATAATGCAGCTGGACATTGTAAAGTCTGATTCCTATAAAGCTACGTGGTGTATAATGTAGCTGGACATTGTAAAGTCTGATTCCTATAAAGCTACGTGGTGTATAATGTAGCTGGACATTGTAAAGTCTGCTTCCTATAAAGCTACGTGGTGTATAATGTAGCTGGACATTGTAAAGTCTGCTTCCTATAAAGCTACGTGGTGTATAATGTAGCTGGACATTGTAAAGTCTGATTCCTATAAAGCTACGTGGTGTATAATGTAGCTGGACATTGTAAAGTCTGATTCCTATAAAGCTACGTGGTGTATAATGTAGCTGGACATTGTAAAGTCTGATTCCTATAAAGCTACGTGGTGTATAATGTAGCTGGACATTGTAAAGTCTGATTCCTATAAAGCTACGTGGTGTATAATGCAGCTGGACATTGTAAAGTCTGATTCCTATAAAGCTACGTGGTGTATAATGCAGCTGGACATTGTAAAGTCTGATTCCTATAAAGCTACGTGGTGTATAATGCAGCTGGACATTGTAAAGTCTGATTCCTATAAAGCTACGTGGTGTATAATGCAGCTGGACATTGTAAAGTCTGATTCCTATAAAGCTACGTGGTGTATAATGCAGCTGGACATTGTAAAGTCTGATTCCTATAAAGCTACGTGGTGTATAATGCAGCTGGACATTGTAAAGTCTGATTCCTATAAAGCTACGTGGTGTATAATGCAGCTGGACATTGTAAAGTCTGATTCCTATAAAGCTACGTGGTGTATAATGTAGCTGGACATTGTAAAGTCTGATTCCTATAAAGCTACGTGGTGTATAATGCAGCTGGACATTGTAAAGTCTGATTCCTATAAAGCTACGTGGTGTATAATGTAGCTGGACATTGTAAAGTCTGATTCCTAGAAAGCTACGTGGTGTATAATGTAGCTGGACATTGTAAAGTCTGATTCCTATAAAGCTACGTGGTGTATAATGTAGCTGGACATTGTAAAGTCATACCACACAATTATATTACTTCTTATTGACATTCAAGACTAACCCCCAATACTGACTATGTTCAGACAGTTAATCAGCATTATTTTAAAAATAGGTATCGTATCTGAAGATTATGCCTTTGTTAAATGTTTTGGAGGAACAAAGAATGTTGTTTTATGATCTTAGTTCAAATGTAGCGTTGGGAGGGTGATGCCCCAGGGGAGACTGGTGATTGGCCAGAAGAGGGGAGTCACTCCTCTTTTTGCATTGTTTATAAATAGGGGGTAAACGATGAGACGGCAGAACGGCCATAACAATCTGGGGAGCCGTTCTCCGGACATCGCGAGTCTGTATCTATGCTGTAAATTCGTGATTTTAATAAAAGCCTCGAACACGATGCAGCATAACGGACTTTTTGTTGATAGCAATGATGACCACCATTCATCATATACGACATAATGGCGCCCAACGTGGGGCTGGTTTTGCGTCTCTTCTGTGTTTCAGTCAATCGCCGGGCTAACTCTCTCTGAGGCATGGAAAAAAGGGTGAGTGTTCTTACCGCTTCGGAGTTGGTTAGATTGGATATGACTTGTGTACACTGAGGAGATGTACCATTTCGACCTTGCCTCGGGTGGTGTTATTGCTGGTCGACTGGAGTCTGCTAAAATTTATTCCATCAAGAACGGCAGTTAATTGGAATGTAGAGCATTAAACGGTAGGATTTGAGTATTGAAAGTGTATAATTCATTGGTAATGGATTGGTAGAGAATAAAGGTTGGAAGACGTCTGCATAGTTAGGGCACCGTGAATACGGAAAAGCCCTCGGATCTCGAGGCGATTCTCTAGGAATGGGCTACAAATCCGGGCTTAGTTAGACTGGGTCAGGTTGATTCCTTAAGCGGGAATTATGAAGTGAATGGTTGTATTTATGTTATACTTCTTCTATAAGCCGACGGGAGATATGTTGGGGATAACCGCTTGATATGAGATTCATCTTTCAAGGCAACAAAAAGTTAGACGGAGATAATTGCGATGATGATGATTTGGCCACGGTGCGGGATGTTCATTTGTGTTGTAGGCCGCAGTTAGCTGGAGGCTAGGGCTAAGGCTGGATTGTTACGGGCCACGTGGTGCCTCGTGGCTAAATGCTAATGCTACATGCTAATTGTGTTTTGTGCCACGGTGTACCTTAGGCCAAGCTAAATGTTAATGCTTAAGGCTAAATGCTAACTGTGTTTTGTGTCACGGTGTACCTTAGGCTAAGCTAAATGCTAATGTTGAAGGCTAATTGTGTGGTGTGCTACATGCTAACGGATATCCTTAGAGATTCCATTGCGATGGATTAAAGTCTATTAAACTTGTCACTGTCTGTAAGTCAGGTTGTATGTTTTGTGAGCGCTGTTAAATGTTGTTTGACTATAAGGGGGAAATGGGAAGTTACAGCTGGCTGTTATTCTTTCTGTTTGGGGAGAGAGAGTAGAGAATCATTCTTTCACGGGGAAAAGGTATTTTTGAATGGTTGTGCGCATGCGTTTAATTTTGCGACACTACCCTACAGAAAGGGGGAGTTTATGACACGAGATTAGGACACGTGTTGATTTTACGGGGCTAAAAACTACGAAATGAGGGTGAGCTAAGCCTACAAAACAAAATGGTGGGGTACAGGTCATAGGTCCCATTTGGCGTTACCCTGCAAGGGAAAATAGACAGACAGAGGAGAAATTTTAGCACGATGATTCTAGTTTAACCTGCGATTGGTTAAAGATGAAACTTGTTTTGTAACCTATTGAATTTATAAATTAAATATAGGATAACGGATTATAATAGAGTGAATTAAATTAAATTAAATGACGGATGAAAATAAAATTTAAAATGTTTTTGAGCGATCTATTTAGTTCTGAGTTTAGTCTTAGAGTGAATAATGTAGAACGAATGAATATTGAATGGTTGGAAATACTCAGTGATGGCATTAACTACTAAAAGCTGTTCTTGTGTCTTTGTCCCTTGTCATGAGAGACAGGAGAGAGGGGGAGCGAGGAGATACAGGAAGTGATCACGTGACGCGGCAGAGGATCAAGTCATAAAAAGGTTACTGTTCCAAGATATGTGATGTTATGACGATTTTACAATAGGCTTGGCAAATACTATTTCATTAAAAATTGCATTTTGGTGGCTCTGTGTATCACTGGGGTTTGATTACAGATGTGTTGGGAATCAAGGAGGGATTGAGGATTGTTCTGTAAATTTAAGATAATTAGAGCTAATAGAGCAAGGGGTTATGGGAATTGGAGTATTGAAGGGTGGTAAGGTTAGAAGGCTTTGTTTATGGGTATTTTAGTCTGAAGATGACTAACTTGCATTTACTTGCAGTTGATGGGTTGTGGTTAGATAGCCAACACTAATTGATAAATTGGTGATATAGGAATAAAAAATTGGTTTTAAATTATTCATAATTTTTAATTGGGTTTTAATTGGTTTTTATTTTTAATTAAAGGGTTTTTGAATAAGGCATTTAATTGAATTTTTTAATATTCATATTTTATTTAATTTGATTTTTTTGGGGGGAGGAGGAAAAAAAAAAAAAAGTAATTTTTTTTTTTTTTTTTTTTTGGAGGTTGTTAGGGTTATATTAATAATTTAAGGGGGGAAGCCTATATAAGTTATATAGTCTAAAATAACATAGTTCACAATAAAGGAATTTAAAAGGGTTGATATAGGGGAAAATTGACTAAAATAGTAATTATTTAACTAAGGTAGTGTTAGGAGAGACTAATGGCAGATGTTAGTACACCTTTCTCACATACGGATTCAGAAGAAAGACACCCACCTTATGAGAAGATTGAGGGTGATTATGGCATCAGAGATGAAGACGAATACGAGCAGAAACGACGATGAAGATGAATTCAAAACTCCAGAAGGAAGGAAAACCGGGATGTCTGGGAACTTAAGGAGATGAAGATGAGAGTGATTGAGAGAGGTCATGGGTGGATATGACTCTGTGATCAGAAGGAAGTTGGCAAGAGAGAAACGAAGAAGGGTACACGAGATTTGATCTCTGATGGAAGTTGAAGAATACTGATATGTCAACGACGAGAAGGAACAGGACTAAGAAAACTGCTGAGAGGATCCCAAGAATTGGAGAAGAAGAAACTCTGAGAACTCAATCATACAACGGGTGGAGAAGATAAGTTTGGGTTATGAAGAATCAGAGTGAACCAAATCAACAATCACTGTTACAGCTTTAACTGAACAATATCCAATGCAATTGTACCAGTCAAGGGGGGTACCAGTTGATTCATATCCAAAGCCAGTTTCTGGACAGACACATAATGGCACCTGTTAGTACCTAGGAGATCCGGAAGGGGGGTGCATTGGTGAGAGCATCGATTAGAGAGGAAGAGAAAATAGCCAACAATTGAAGTAAAAACAACCGACCATTAGAAGTGATAGTGAATAGGGGAAAAACTTATCTGGGTTCAGTCTAAAGAGGTTAAACATATCACTCTGTAAAATAAACTAATTAGGTTAGGATAGGGATTGGAAGTAGTCAAACAGTTTAATTACTCTTAAGGAATCAATTGAGCTCTGCTATAGAAGTCAAATAGGAATTAAAAGAGACAATATACCAATGACATTGTGGGAAGAGATGCATGGTGTAAATTGAAGTGTTCAATCAGAGGCACACTAGACGACTGACTGTCTGGTAGAATATTTTAAGAAGTAGGGTTTTTTTGGGAATCATTTGCTTAAAAGATAATATCATAGGAAGGATGATAATGTATTAGATTACCTGTTAGACAATCTGTCTGGGAAAATAAACTTAATAGAGTGACTGTTATTCTGGATTACATCCTGACACAAAGAGATTTGAGGTTAGGCTAAAGGTGTTTAGTCGGTTTTGCCAAGTCTGTGTGTAATGAGTCAGAAGCAGGTGGGGAACTTTCCCAATCACATATTCTACAAATTTGGTGGTAAGGGATTTTGTGAAAATTAGGGGAAAAAGTTAAATGTTATGAGAGAAAAGATTAGATTAAAATAAGTTAGGAGTAGATTAGGGTTGAAGGAACTCTGAGACAGTAAGCTAAGTTTTAAAGTTAGTAGTAAGAGAGAGAGAGAACAATGGGGAATGACACTGTAGAGTAGGAAGATCAAGGTAATTATAGGGGTATTTTGTGTAATCAAAAGTTTGAAAGTCAGGGATTTAGGGATAGGACTGAGACTTGGGGAAAACTAGGAGTAAATAAGGACATTAACACTTCAGTCTATTAGAACAACAGGGAGAAGCAAGTTAACTCTTTCAACATTGATAGTTATTAAAGTCATAAATATATCGCATTTGATTATAAGGGAACCAATACAGCACCAATTTTAGGGGGGAAAAATACTTATTAGGGTTTAGGATGGGGACGTTTCTCCCATATGGAGAGATAATTATGGAGAATAAGTATTGTTATCAGGACCAGGAGTAAAAGGAGGTATAGTTTAGAAGAGGGTTAGGAGTGACTGTTCACTTATGTTGCGTAATGTTACAGAGAAAGGTCAGGGAGAATATATGTGTACTTATTTAGGGCAAGCCTTAGGAGTTGTTCCGGTTAGGAATTATTGGTTAAAGGGCTATGTAATTCATAAAGTGATGCCTATAATGGAAGATTTGAAATCTGTTGAAGCTTCCGCAGTCACCAAGGGAGTTCAGGAAGTGTAGATTACAGTAGTCACTCAAACAGTAAATAATACACAGAGTATATTGGTAGCTTTTCCACTAGAAGGAATTAAGGGTTTTAATTAATCACCTAAATCAACAACGTTAATGGTAACTTTGGGGAAGGGATTAATGATACGATGGCAATAGCAAATGTAGGAAGGATGACACCGACAACAACTGTTCTGAAATTAGAGGTAGCAAGAGGGACTCAGGAGGTTATGGTACGAATGGGGTTAAAATAGGAGAGCAGATAGAAACAATATAGATTAATCTGAAATGAAGAATATAGATTCATCATGGAGCTGCAGGATGAGGTCTTTGATTTTGATGACAGACGGGGAGAGGTATCTGCAGTGCCGCTTGTTCGTCTGTTGTGGAAATTAGAGATAGATTAACTCATTCTGTAAGATCAGTGAGGAATCTTGAGGGTCCATGTCTGTTGAGAATTCCATCCCAGGCATGTTAGACGGTTGCGCAGCCGCTATCAGGTGTGGGTCAGTCTTATGATTTGTCATGACTGGGGTATTGGCAACAGTCATTGACAGATAAAATAATGTAGTTGTCAGAACAGTGGTTTAAGCCTAGGGGTAGGTGGAATTGGGTTAAATGAATTACCCTATGGGAATTGTTAAATGGGAAAAGAATATCAGGTAACAATGGAACCATGAAGTATTCAGGTGAAACATTGAGGGCTAAAAGTTGTTTTTGTTCTAATATTACATATGAGGTAAAGGGTGTGTTTATGGGAAGATCAGATTGGGATGTTAGAGGATAATGTTGGATAAGCATGAACATAAGGTTAGAGATGACAAATATAATGTAATTTTAATATACCAGGTAGTAAGAAGAGTAGGACTTTGAGGGTTAAACGATTAGCTTTTGACTGACAATGTGACTATGGGGAATTTTAGAGATATTTAGGGGTTTGGGGGTGATAAAGCATATATATACTTATATTAGGGATGGACAGGATTTGGTTACATGTCAACGTTGAAGCTTCCATATGAGGTTTTACCATTATAAGAGGGATAGCATTGGACACAGCTAAATCTAGGGTTAAAAGGGTGACATGGCGACATGTCATAGTCTTCAAGCCTATCATTGAAGAATAAGTCTAAGGGAGAAGGGGGGACTTTATTCATGGTAGGGTGTAACATTTGGGAAGATCATATTGATAAATATTAGTTAGACTTTGAGTCCAGATAGTTCAGATAATATTGGGGTTATAGATGCATTATAAGGGATGCATTTGGAAGACTTGGTTGCAAGATCAATTAGGCCAGTAGGGGCAGTGATGGGTTAATGACAGCTTTGATAGCACTGTGTAATATGTTACTGACTTTTGAGGAAGCTATGAGATTGAAATAGGTTGGAGAGTGATTCCTGGAGACAACACTCAGATGCCGGTGTTGACTGTTCCTGATCTGGATAAAGATGGATGGACTACTGATGGATAAATATCATTTTTTTTTATGAGTTGATTATTTTTCAAAAAAAATTCAATAGTAGGGTGATGTTGGTATGATTTATGAATCAAGGGGGGGATAGGTTAATGTGATTCATACATCATTTATAGGTCATTTTTATATTCTTAAATTGATGTTGAGGTTTAATTTGAAAATGTTGTTTTGCAAAAGATACTGTTTGGTCGTTTATTTTCTTGTCATTCCAGAAGCATTTGGGAGAACATGTGGAGATTGGAATACTCAAACAAAGACAATATGAAGGGACAATATGACTGGAGGAGATGAAACAAGGAGGGTGTGGCTGATTCCATCATCAACAAGTCCATTGGAAGAGGACACTACAGGGAGATGAAGTGTAGTGTTTGCAATGAAATATAGACATGTGTAATACATAATTGTGTAATAGTCTCAGGTATTAATTTTTGTAGAATGATGTTTGATGTTATTGACTACATGTAAGGATCTTAGATGTTTTTGTTTATTTCGGTGAATGTTTAGGGACAGAGAGGCTAGGAAGGGAGCGTTTCATTGTCCGGTCCTATGGGTTGACCAGCCGTACAATGAATGTTTATGGATAGGATTTTGTTTGCAGGGCTTACATGTGTATTTAATTACATCATAGTTTCAAATGCATTTACATGGTTAATGAGGTTATCTGGAGTACCGACGGTGGTTGCCTGGGGCAGAGGGACCGTGAGAGAATTTTACTGTCTTGATTGATATGGATGGATGGCTGCTGGACAGTTTTTCGCTCTTACACTCCATAGAGATTTCTTCATATGTCATAGTAATGTATTCACACTTCATAAACAGGTATTTCATAGAAAGGTATTTACACTCTAGAGGAGAATGTGTTTGGTTTAATGTTAAAGATACTCAATAAGATAAATGGTTAATAGTCATAATCTTATTCTGTTTGTTTTCGAGACGTTTATTTCGTCTCGAAAGGGGGGAATATCGTATCTGAAGATTATGCCTTTGTTAAATGTTTTGGAGGAACAAAGAATGTTGTTTTATGATCTTAGTTCAAATGTAGCGTTGGGAGGGTGATGCCCCAGGGGAGACTGGTGATTGGCCAGAAGAGGGGAGTCACTCCTCTTTTTGCATTGTTTATAAATAGGGGGTAAACGATGAGACGGCAGAACGGCCATAACAATCTGGGGAGCCGTTCTCCGGACATCGCGAGTCTGTATCTATGCTGTAAATTCGTGATTTTAATAAAAGCCTCGAACACGATGCAGCATAACGGACTTTTTGTTGATAGCAATGATGACCACCATTCATCATATACGACATAGGAAATAAGAAAACTGTCACGATCGTTAACGGAAGATACGGACCAAGGCGCAGCGTGATAAGCGTACATTTTATTACCGGTAAGTACTCAACACGACACAAAACAACAAACAAACGATACGTGAAGTCCTAGGTTACACAAAACAAACCTTTACGGAACAAGATCCCACACCGACTAGTGCCAAACAGGCTGCCTAAGTATGGTCCCCAATCAGAGACAACGAGATACAGCTGCCTCTGATTGGGAGCCACCCTGGCCAACATAGATCTAAACGATCTAGCACATCAACATAGAAAATATAACACAGAAACTCCACACCCTGGCTCAACATTTCAGAGTCCCCAGAGCCAGGGCGTGACAGTACCCCCCCCCCCCCCCAAAGGCGCGGACTGCGACCTCGCCACACAAACACAACAGGGTAGGGGCCAGGTGGGCATTCCGCCTCGGAGGCGGATCCGGCTCCGGGCGTGACCACCACTTTCTCTCCACCTCCCCGTTGCGCCCCTGATCTGGTCTGGCACCGCTGACTGGAGCTGGACCCGACGACGGTGGATCAAACCGTACAGGCTCCGGACAACATTTAAGAGTCCCCAGAGCCAGGGCGTGACAAAAACAAACATGTTCTGTATGCTGTAAATAACCTAAACTCTAACTGTAAATAAGCTAAACTCTAACTGTAAATAACCTAAACTCTAACTGTAAATAACCTAAACTCTAACTGTAAATAAGCTAAACTCTAACTGTAAATAACCTAAACTCTAACTGTAAATAACCTAAACTCTAGCTGTAAATAACCTAAACTCTAACTGTAAATAACCTAAACTCTAGCTGTAAATAACCTAAACTCTAACTGTAAATAACCTAAACTCTAACTGTAAATAACCTAAACTCTAACTGTAAATAACCTAAACTCTAGCTGTAAATAACCTAAACTCTAACTGTAAATAACCTAAACTCTAACTGTAAATAACCTAAACTCTAACTGTAAATAACCTCAACTCTAGCTGTAAATAACCTAAACTCTAACTGTAAATAACCTCAACTCTAGCTGTAAATAAGCTAAACTCTAGCTGTAAATAACCTAAACTCTAACTGTAAATAACAGGCCTTGTTGCAGACATTGTTAGGACTTCATTAAAACCTCTAAAGGAGTTCATGAAACCATCCAACCATGGATGACTCTATACATATTTACAACGTATTGCTTATTACAGAAGGCTAGTACATTTTTTAACCCCATTCAAAGTTGTTTTAAACAACTGTTCCATTACGTGGTATTAGGAATGATGTTCGTACATATAGGTTTTGTTGGATTTGTAGGTAGGTCTAGATGTTATCCATTTTTAAATGATAAACTCGTTGTGTTGGAGTTTGTAATGCATGAAATTGTCAATGGACTGTATAGTGGGGGGTCTGAAGGTGTTGGTGATGGAGTTTACCACTGTAGTTTGTGAAAGAGAAGTGGTGGTGTGTGTGTATGAACTGTTTTGGACTTACCCTATTCTACTTTAGTATTAGATTCATATGTTTTTAAACAACTCTGATATCATTTGAAAACATGTCTACGACTCACAAGTATTATTTAACAATCAGATTAACTTGAGAGACAAGTATATGAACCAATTCTCAATATTCACCAGAGACAGTGATTCTAAACTTGTAAAAAATAATTAGAAATAGCATTGTTTACATGTACTTATGCTACTATAATAAACATTTTTCCCCTCATCAATCTACACACAATACAGCATAACGACAAAGTGTAAACAGGTTTTTAGAAATGCTTGCAAATGTATTAAAATGTCAAAAACTGAAATACCTTTGTGATGGAAATGTTTATGTTTGTGCTTTTCTATAAACCAATTTCTGTGTTCATGCCTGTGACTGACTGAACAAATCCTCACTATCAGTAGCTGCAATGTGGCAGTACGCCCAGACCTTATTTTGAGAACAAAATATATCTATTTTTCAAGGTCTCAGCTTAGAGAGAAGAAGCCTCGTGAGGTATTGGTCTGTCACATGTTATGGACTGGTATTGGTCGGTCACATGAATGAAACAAAACGGTAATGATTAATGAATTATGCTAAATCATGAAATGTAACTTGTCTGTGTATAGCCGTGTATAAGATAACTGCTGGGACTGCCCCGGCAGAGCTCCTGATTGACATGTGTGTTATGGTGCATTGAGTTGGTTGGAACCTCTCCAGCGTGCTGACAATAAACAATGATTGATTTAAGATTGACTTTGAGTGTCCCTGTGTAAGAATTTCCACGACACCTTATGTAGGGCATTGGTGTCTAGATGGAATTTGCATTTGTGGTCCTGGCAACTGGACCTTTTTTGGAACGCCATAATTTTTGTCTTACTGAGATTAACTGTCATGGCCCAGGTCTGACAGAATCTGTGCAGAAGATCTATGTTCTGCTGTAGGCCCTCCTTGATTGGGGACAGAAGCACCAGATCATCAGCAAACAGTAGACATTTGACTTCAGATTCTAGTAGGGTGAGGCCGGGTGCTGCAGACTGTTCTAGTGCCCTCGCTAATTTGTTGATATACAGTGCCTTTGGAAAGTATTCACACCCCTTGACTTTTTCAACATTTTGTTACGTTACAGCCTTATTCTAAAATGAATTAAAAACAAAAATGTTCTCAGTAATCTACACACAGTACCCCATAATGACAAAGCGAAAACTGTTTTTATTTTTATTTTAGCTAATTTATAAAAAATTAAAACAGAAATACTTTATTTACATAAGTATTCAGACCCTTTGCTATGAGACTCAAAATTGAGCTCAGGTGCATCCTGTTTCCATTGATCATCCTTGAGATGTTTCTACAACTTGATTGGAGTCCACCTGTGGTAAATTCAATTGATTGGACATGATTTGGAAAGGCACACACCTGTCTATATAAGCTCCCACAGTTGACAGTGCATATCAAAGCAAAAACCAAGCCATGAGGTCGAAGAAATTGTCCGTAGAGCTCAGAGACAGGATTGTGTCGAGGCACAGATCTGGGGAAGGGTGCCAAAACATTTCTGCAACATTGAAGGTCCCCAAGAACACAGTAGCCTCCATCATTCTTACATGGAAGAAGTTTGGAACCACCAAGACTCTTCCTAGAGCTGGCCGCCCGGCCAAACTGAGCAATCGGGGGAGAAGGGCCTTGGTCAGGGAGGTGACCAAGAACCCGATGGTCACTCTGACAGAGCTCCAGAGATCATCTGTAGAGATGGGAGAACCTTCCAGAAGGACAACCATCTCTGCAGCACTCCACCAATCAGGTCTTTATGGTAGAGTGGCCAGACGGAAACCACTCCTCAGTAAAAGGCACATGACAGCCCGCTTGGAGTTTGCCAAAAGGCACCTAAAGGACTCTCAGACCATGAGAAACAAGATTCTCTGGTCTGATGAAACCAAGATTGCACTCATTGGCCTGAAAGCCAAGCGTCACGTCTGGAGGAAACCTGGCACCATCCCTACGGTGAAGCATGGTGGTGGCAGCATCATCCTGTGGGGATGTTTTTCAGCGGCAGGGACTGGGAGATTAGTCAGGATCGAGGGAAAGATGAACGGAGCAAAGTACAGAGAGATCCTTGATGAAAACCTGCTCCAGAGCCCTTAGGACCTCAGACTGGGGCGAAGGATCACCTTCCAAAAGGACAACGACCCTAAGCACACAGCCAAGACAACGCAGGAGTGGCTTCGGGACAAGTCTCTGAATGTCCTTGAGTGGCTCAGCCAGAGCCCGGACTTGAACCCGATCTAACATCTCCGGAGAGACCTGAAAATAGCTGTGAAGCGACACTCCCCATCCAAACGGTAACTTCCAAGGCTCTGTGAAGTACAGACTGCTTGTTGATTCCCCACTGGGCCAGGTATGATGCACTGGGGGCCTACCCCTAACCAGTTTATTCCCCACTGGGCCAGGTATGATGATCTGGGGGCCTACCCCTAACCAGTTGATTCCCCACTGGGCCAGGTATGATGCACTGGGGGCCTAACCCTAACCAGTTGATTCCCCACTGGGCCAGGTATGATGATCTGGGGGCTTACCCCTAACCAGTTGATTCCCCACTGGGCCAGGTATGATGCTCTGGGGGCCTACCCCTAACCAGTTGATTCCCCACTGGGCCAGGTATGATGCTCTGGGGGCCTACCCCTAACCAATTGAATACAATGAGGAGCTCATTAACCATCAGCAGACAATTTTTTGCAGTGAGGGGATTAGATTAATCTGGCTCAGGCGCCCGTGTAGTGTGTTTTGCACCAGGTGAACTTTGATCGGCATTCGTTTTGGAAGCAGGCTCCTCCTGGGTTTGAGGCAGGTGTCCCATTCAAAGCCCATAGTGAAGTTGGCTCAAAAAGAAAGTGACGTAATTAAGCACGTGGAGTAATGGGTAGGATTCTGTGTTGTCATGCTAAAGTGATTACTTTTGATAAAAAAAATACTTTATCTGTTTTCCCAAGGAAAACTAGTTAGAAAATACATTTTGAAATAAATGTTATGTAAAAGTGATGTTATATTTGTTTCTGAACAATGCACCATGCTGCCTTGCCTTGTTGATAACATGGCCAGGGTTGTGGGTTCGATTCCCACGGGGGCCAGTATAAAAAATATATATATATATATATATATATATATATATATATATATATATGTATTCACTAACTGTAAGTCGCTCTGGATAAGAGCGTCTGCTAAATGACGTAAATGTAAATGTAATGACCGAGCAGCGCAGATTACTGTTTGCTTTGAGAAGATGTTCCTCCCTCGCCGTTTCCGGCCCCCCGGCTCAGCATAATCGAATCCGCCCACTGCCTGGTGCACAGGGTAGGTGGAGATTTCACTTTAAGGACCAATGGAATGGTATTAAATGTGCAAACCCCGCCCACACGCCCAGTCATTGAACCGCCCAGTCACTGGAAAACTCTACAGGATCCGCCTTTCTGGGAGTCGTTTTCATCTTTCTGTCATGTTATTGGTCAAACCCTCATAGCGACTTTTGGCCGACAGCTCAGATAACCGTCGTCATGCAAACCGTTGATTGCTGAAGGGACGCGAGGTCGGGAGTTATTTTGCTCCCTGAAGAAGTAACTATGGCACGGAGGTGAGATACATTCTAGGCTAAATTCTCGCATAAATGCTGTAGAATTACAGTCATCCATTGCAAATATTGATAAATGTACTTTTTTTGTTGTTGTTGTGGTGTTACATTTGTGCGTTTGATCTTTAAATCAAACATAGCCTGCTATAACTAATATGAATTATATAGTTGTAGATTAACTGCAACTTTTTAAATGCAACGTTTCTTATTTTAGTTGTAAAATGGATTCCTGATGAATAACATCAGGATCAGATCTGAACACTATCTTGACCCGACAGAATGACTGTGGTGGTACTGTTATTGAGGAAATCTTTATTTGAAATGATACGGTTTTGTTTGACCTGTTAGTGAAACTAACACCATAACGCTGCACATTTCACTTCCTTCTTTGCTCTAAAACTGTTTACGGACATTCAGCACAGTGCATGTGAGCTTTTTAACAGCAGGAACAACAGTCCTAATGGTGACCTTTGCATCTACATATGTAAACTTCATGTCATACAACTGCCACTACAGAAGTGGTTTTATCTGGATCTGTCTTTGGTTGCTGTTGATGCATCCTCCAGAACACTCAACAAAAGGGCTTGATTGTGTCAGGGTGTGTTTTGGTTAGGATAAACAGCCAAGCCCTCACCCTGGTAAGGGTTTAGTGGTGGCCCAAATGGCACCAGAATTAAAAACTCTTTGGCACTGGTATTTACTATGAGAATGAATGGTGACTGAATGGTGACTTTTAAGTGTCCCAGATGTCCTTATTTTAAGGTAAGTCAAGGCCACAGAGGTAACTAGATGGGGATTGGTTTATTTCCTGTTATTGGTTTATGAAACCTCCACGGTATTGTCTCTATTATAGTAGCCTCTGGCGAGTCCCCAACAACCGGATTTTCTGGTTTTGGACGTTAACAAGGCAACACTCCATCTTAACTTGTCCTCTAGTTTCAGCCTTTTCTTTTTTACGCCTGCTACGTTAGGTTACTATTATAGCAATGCAGAGACACCAGCTAAGGATCGACAGAGATCTCTGTAGGTTACTTGAAAGAGATTAAAATAGATCTCCCTAGCAGCCTCTCTCTGCTTTTGTCCCCCCCCACATTTGAGTTCATATCGATGTCTGTTGCCCGTCTGTGTACTAGTCAAGGTGTGAACCAGGAGCTCTCTGAGGTTCTGAACCAGCTGTGGAGTCGGGATACAAACCGTCTCAAACCTGGGACCGACTACACCATCTCCCTACAGGTACGTCAGGGTTACCGTGCTACTACTTGGCTTGTTAATGGACCCTATCTGCAAAGCACTCTGGGACAGATAGTGGCACCTCCCAGCGGCAGGACACACACACCTAGGGCCCGATTCAGACATAGGACATTTTTTTCCTACGCGTTTTGAGTTAAGAACTTCTCAGTATTTGGTATTCAGACTTACCTTATGCAGGTGATCAATGATCTCTTTGGGAGGGGCTCTCTTATGCACACTGAATGCATTTAATGAAACCGCTGACAAACCCTCCCACTTGTTGCAGTTTTCATTCAATGGGGTTTTCAGTACTTTGATCTAAAGCCATCCCTTTAAATACAGTGTACCTTTTAATTATTATTTTCTCGACAGACTCTCTATAATATATCAAGAGAACGGGTTCAGAATATTAGGGATCAATGAAAGAAAGCCGTCGAAATACTGTATATGCATAACTCTGTTTCAGCACTAATTGGTAGATTTAAAAAAAAATCTGATCGTGTAGATTATTAAGGGGTAGGGACGTATTTAGGAATCTACCTACTTCATAAAAAACAGGTTTGGAGAGCCTTTATGCACAAAATATATTGGTGAATCAAAAATACATTTGTTTGATTCATCCTGAAAGTTGTCATATTCAAGTTCAATTAATTAAATATTGGAAGGTGAGAAAAGTGTACAATAGGAGTTGACCACTATAAATCAACCCTAATCAACCCTAATCATGGAACTGATTTGACAACGGTCCAGTCATTGTAAACCGTGCACCAGGTTTAAACGGCCAGGCTTGGTCTGTGTTCCATGATAATTCCATGTAGTGGGCTACACGTCCCAAATTATTGCACAACTTGTAAAACATTAAATATTATCCACTATTGCTAGCGACCTTCATGATCAACCACACTGACGTGTTTCGTTACAGCCCTATTCTAAAAAATGGATTAAATAGTTTTTTCCCCCCTCGTCAATCTACACACAATACCCCATAATGACAAAGCAAAAACAGTTTTTATGAAAAGATTTCAAATGTATTACAAATTAAAAATGTTTAATATTACATTTACATAAGTATTCAGACCCTTTACTTAGTACTTTGTTGAAGCACCTTTGGCAGCGATTACAGCCTCGAGTCTTCTTGGGTATGACGCTATAAGCTTGGCACACCTGTATTTTGGGAGATTCTCCCATTCTTCTCGGCAGATCCTCTCAAGCTCTGTCAGGTTGAATGGGGAGCGTCGCTGCACAGCTATTTTCAGGTCTCTCCAGAGATGTTCGAACGGGTTCAAGTCCGGGCTCTGGCTGGGCCACTCAAGGACATTCAGAGACTTGTCCTGAAGCCACTCCTGCGTTGTCTTGGCTGTGTGCTTAGGGTCGTTGTCCTGTTGGAAGGTGAACCTTCACACCAGTCTGAGGTCCTGAGCGCTCTGGAGCAGGTTTTCATCAAGGATCTCTCTGTATTTTGCTCCGTTCATATTTACCTTGATCCTGACTAGTCTCCCAGTCCCTGCCGCTGAAAAACATCCCCATAGCATGATGCTGCGACCACCATGCTTCACCGTAGGGATGGTGCCAGGTTTCCTCCAGACGTGATGCTTGGCATTCAAGAGTGCAATCTTGGTTTAATCAGACCAGAGAATCTTGTTTCTCATGGTCTGAGAGTCCTTTAGGTGCCTTTTGGCAAACTCCAAGCGGGCTGTCATGTGCCTTTTACTGAAGAGTGGCTTCCGTCTGGCCACTCTACCATAAAGACCTGATTGGTGGAGTGCTGCAGAGATGGTTATCCTTCTGGAAGGTTCTCCCATCTCCACAGAGGAACTCTGGAGCTCTGTCAGGGTGACCATCGGGTTATCGGTCACCTTCCTGACCAAGGCCCTTCTCCCCCGATTGCTCAGTTTGGCCGGGCGGCCAGCTCTAGGAAGAGTCTTGGTGGTTCCAAACATCTTCCATTTAAGAATGATGGAAGCCACTGTGTTCTTGGGGACCTTCAATGTTGCAGAAATGTTTTGGTACCCTTCCCCAGATCTGTGCCTCGACACAATCCTGTCTCGGAATTCCTTCGACCTCATGGCTTGGTTTTTGCTCTGACATGCACTGTCAACTGTGGGACCTTATATAGACAGGTGTGTGCCTTTCCAAATCATGTCCAATCAATTGAATTTACCACAGGTGGACTCCAATCAAGTTGTAGAAACATCTCAAGGATGATCAATGGAAACAGGATGCACCTGAGCTCAATTTCGAGTCTCATAGCAAAGGGCCTGAATACTATTTCAGTTTTTTATTTTTTTTATAATTTTGCACAAATTTCTAAAAACCTGTTTTCACTTTGTCATTATGCGGTATTGTGTGTAGATTGATGAGGAAAAAATGAATTTAATCAATTTTAGAACAAGGCTGTAACGTAACAAAATGTGGATAAAGGGAAAAAGGGAAGGGGTCTGAATACTTTTCAGAATGCACTGTACTTCACTGTGGGGAAGGGGCACACATAGCCTACCTGTCATGTGACTGGTTTCACATTTGTCTCCAGTGATCATAAGGTAAAATCAGGGCTCTAAATAAACACATCTAATTGGTAGTACTGGTGCTCCCAATTAAAAAAAGTAAGGAGCAAGAGATGAAATTTAGGAGCACCAGAAAATATTTGTGTATTGATTGAGATACAGTGCCCTTCACCCTTTATGTAAATATGAGCAAAACGGGCTTTTAATTTTTTTTCTTTATTCTTTATCCTCTTGGTATTTCATTCAAAATGTTTACAGAAATCTAACCTTTTAATTAAAGTAAAATAATTGAAAATAAATCAAAAATCTTATCATAAAACAAATATTTTTCTCAAATAAACGTGTGCCACAATTATTGGCACCCCTTCATTCAATACTTTGTGCAACCTCCCTTTGCCAAGATAAAAGCTCTGAGTTTTCTCCTATAATGCGTAATGAGGTTGGAGAACAAATTGCAAGGGATCTGAGACCATTCCTCCATACAGAATCTCTCCAGATCCTTCAGATTCCGAGGTCCACGCTTGTGGACTCTCCTCTTCAGCTCATCCCACAGGTTTTATATGGGGTTTAGGTCAGGGGACTGGGATGGCCATGGCAAAACCTTGATTCTGTGGTCAGTGAACCATTTTTGTGTTGATTTTGAGGTGTGCTTTTGGATCATTGTCCTGCTGGAAGATCCAACCACGGCCCAGTTTAAGCTTCCTAGCAGAGGGAGTCAGGTTCTGATTGAATATCTGCTGGTACTTGATGGAGTCCATGATACCATGTATCCTTGTCCAGGGCCTTTGGAAGAAAAACAGCCCCACAACATCAAAGATCCACCACCGTACTTCACAGTTGGGATGAGGTACTTTTCTTCATGTCTGTCTTTCTGTCTACGTCAAACCCACCTCTGGTGTTAGTTTCCAAAAAGCTATATTTTGGTCTCATCTGACCAATAGAAAGTTCCAGTAACGTTTGGCAAACTGTAGGCGCTTGAGTTTGTTGTTTGATGACAGCAAAGTATTTTTTTTATGGCAACCCTCCCAAAACAACTTGTGGTTATGTAGGTGGCGTCTGATTGTAGTTTTGGAGACTTTCTGACCCCAAGACCCAACTAACGTCTGCAATTGTCCAGCTGTGATCCTTGGAGATTTTTTGGCCACTCGAACCATCCTCCTCTCTGTGCGTGGGGTCAATATAGACACACGTCCTCTTCCAGGCCGATTGTTAACATCTACAGTTGCTTTAAAACGTCTTTAATTATTGCCCTGATAGTGGGAATGGGCATTTTCAACCGTTGAGCTATTTTCTTATAGCCATTTCTTGATTTGTGCAGCTCAACAACCTTTTGTCGCACATCATTACTGTATTCTCGGGTCTTTCCCATAGTGATGGATGACTATGGGAACTTGGCGCGTGTCACCTCATATTTATACCCCAGTGAAACAGGAAGTCATGGCTTACCACTTAAGTGTTCCTAATCACTATGGGAACTTAAAAACGTAAAATATGAATGGGAATATACCGCAGTTAGATTTTACTCATAAGAATTTCTAGGGGTGCCAACAATTGTGGCACACATGTTTCTGAGAAAAATAATTATTTCGCGTTAATTTTTTTCTATAATTTTACTTCAATTAAAGGTTAGATTTTTGTGAATATTTTGAATGAAAGTCCAAGAGGATAAAAAGTCCAAGAGGATAAACAGCAAAGACAGTTTCTTCACAGCCCGTTTTGCTCATATTTACCAAGGGTGCCAATATTAGTGGAGGGCGTATATGAATTCTAGTTACCTTTTGAAGCACATGCTGTGCCCTAGAAACTTTTTTATGTATCCTTTATTTAGACAGGGAGTCAATGCTGAGACCAAGGTCTCTTTATTTAGACAGGGAGTCAATGCTGAGACCAAGGTCTCTTTTCTAGATGAGCCATGTATAGCACCACAATACACATTAAAATACAATAAACATATTTAACTACACATTTATATACACAATAAAATACACATTATTATACACGAAAAGCAAAACACAATCATAAAAAACATTCTTCAGTAAAAAAAGTCCCAGAACAACTGTCTGAAATGCCCTAGAGGCACCAATGTTAAAGTGTACTGTCGATCATTCCACACGTATGGTGCAAGAAAACTAAAGGCTGATCTACCTGACGCTCTAGAAACCAAAAGGAGTCCCCGGAGTTAACCAACCCTGTGAACGAGTGTGATAACTAGTCATTTTAAATCTTAACAGTGATGTTAGTTAGGTAAGTCGGAAGCTTATGGAGCAGGGATTTGTAAACAAAAAGAGCGTAATGATGTGATCTACGTGACTTTAAAGGTCCAGCCAATCTTCTGTAACACCGTAAATACATATGTTTATTATAAAATCTAAAATGTTGATACTGTACGAATACATGTCATTGAAATTATAAAGTCATTTGTGAAATATTAGGTTTCTACATTGTGTAAAAGCACTATTTTCCTTTTTGAGATGCATTACATTGAAAATTGTACACTGTCTCTTTAAAAACGTCAGGTTTGTGATGAGGACATGCAAGAAATCTGTCATTAATTCATTCCAAACGAATACCTGGCTGCCACATGCGTTTCCCCATGCTTCAGTTCAAGGTCAGAACACGCATAGCGAGAACAGTGCATAAAAAGGGAATTAAGTTGCATCTACGTGTAACTCTGGTCCGAATCCCCCCCCCCCCCCTAGAGAGGCAGTTGCAGTGACTGGGAGGTAGCTATCCAAATAAAGACAGGGAGGAATTGAGCTTATTCAGGGTTGAGCTCAGGCCCACAGAGTAGTTGTCATGGTGTTGTTGGAGATGTGGTGGTCTTATTCATACGTGTGCCTATACAGGGAAAAGCAGGTTACGTGGCACAGCATAGTAACTATGCCAGAGACATGGCTAAGGCTCCTCTGTTCGCCTATGTCAACGAGGGCAAACTGAAAAGCATCAAGACCTACGCCCGTAAGTACCTTCCTCCTCTCCTCTCTTCCTCCACTCCTCTCTTCTTCCTCCTCTCCTCTCTTCCTCCTCTCCTCTCTTCTTCCTCTCCTCTCTTCCTCCTCTCCTCTCTTCCTCCTCTCCTCTCTTCCTCCTCTCCTCTCTTCCTCCACTCCTCTCTTCCTCCTCTCCTCTCTTCCTGTTATTCAAGACATAGCCTCTCTACTTCCTCTCCTCTCTTCCTGTTATTCAAGACAGCCTCTCTACTTCCTCTCCTCTCTTCCTGTTATTCAAGACAGCCTCTCTACTTCCTCTCCTCTCTTCCTCCTCTCCTCTCTTCCTCCTCTCCTCTCTTCCTGTTATTCAAGTCATAGCCTCTACTTCCTCTCCTCTCTTCCTGTTATTCAAGACAGCCTCTCTACTTCCTCTCCTCTCTTCCTGTTATTCAAGACACAGCCTGTATTTCACAAAGCATTCTATAGAGTGATGTATGTCCCTCGTATGCAGTGTTCATGCGTCTCCTGGACAACTATGAGATGTCTACAGGCGTGTCGGAGACCGTCACCTCTGAGGAACTGATGGAGAACGATCTCTTCCTCAATGCCCTTCTGGAGACAGAGGTCATGAAGGTAGTGTGTGTGTGTGATCTGTCTCTCAGTGCGCCCACAGGTAAAAGTGGGGGTTATAGCCTACTCTTTATTGCTTGGTTGAGCACATACAGCTATGTTCTGTCGTCATTCAGATCCATAGCCAGGAGTCCTGGAAACAGGCCCTTACCTACATGAGTTAGTCAGATATGTGGTGTTCTGTTCTTAGGGATTCCTGTCGTTGCGGACATGTGTTTTGTCTTGTTACTTTGTTTCAGGTACGGACCCCACAACACACAGAGAAATGTGTACTGATGTATAGGTCTAATCCGTGTGTGTGTGTGTGTGTGTGTGTGTGTGTGTGTGTGTGTGTGTGTGTGTGTGTGTGTGTGTGTGTGTGTGTGTGTGTGTGTGTGTGTGTGTGTGTGTGTGTGTGTGTGTGTGTGTGTGTGTGTGTGTGTGTGTGTGTGTGTGTGTGTGTGTGTGTGTGTGTGTGTGTGTGTGTGTGTGTGTGTGTGTGTGTGTGTGTGTGTGTGTGTGTGTGTGTGTGTGTGTGTGTGTGTGTGTGTGTGTGTGTGTGTGTGTGTGTGTGTGTGTCTCAGTGTGCCCACAGGTACCTGGTGAGTAAGGGCCAGTCCCCGTCAGACCAGCAGCAGTTCAAGAAACAGCTGTATGACATCTGGTTCAGACTCTATCATCGGGACCAGAGTGGAGGGTGAGTGTGGTGGCAGATGATTTCAGAGTTATTATGCCTGCTTGCAGGTTTTTTTTGTTGGACCTGAATATATGAGAGAGAGAGAGAGAGAGAGAGAGATGACTTTATATTTTCTTATGTTTCTATACAGTGAGGACTCGTGTGGTTTTGAGCATGTGTTTGTTGGGGAGACTAAGTATGGGAAGGAGATCACGGGGTTCCACAACTGGGTTCAGTTCTATCTGCAGGAGAAGCAGAACAATGTGGACTACAAGGGTTACAAGTCCCAGGGCAACAAAAACACTGTAAGACATCCTACACCCATCTGTAGGTTCATGTACTTACACACTGTACATCAGCACAATTACATTTCACAGGTCTATACACAAGATACTTGTTTTCAGAAGTGTAGCCTATGATTGTTGTCTTGCTCTGGTAATTAGTTAAACTTTTGTGTGTTTAGTAATGACATCATGTCTGTGACCTTTAATAACCCTACACTATGTGTGTCAGTCAGATGAGGAAGTCCACGTCGTGAAATACCAAATTAAACATGAATAACACCTTTATTGCCGCCGTTTGACCTTTCTGTGCAGCAAGATGAGGATGACCACATCCTGAACCTGCAGTTCAGCTGGAAGGGTCTGGTCAAGCCTGTGGGCAGCTCCTTCATCGGGGTCAGCCCAGAGTTCGAGGTCGCCCTCTTCACCATCCTCTTCCTCGCGTCCACTGAGAAGGTGAGAGGTTGCGTGAGTGACCACCCGGGTTTCGAACCTGGGTCTATTAGATAACCATGAGACTGTGTTAGCCTGTAGTGCTGAAGCCTCGGCCCTAGAAGACGTTAGCTTGAGGAGCTAATGCTAGTTCTCAGGTCTCAGGCTAGGTTACTCATGGTTCCCTGAACCACCCTGATTACACGTCTTATCAACCGGAAGACATCATAGCTAACATCACACCTCCAGGCTGAATAAACTACTGTTCTTACCAGCCATAACATCACACCTCCAGGATGAATAAACTACTGTTCTTACCAGCCATAACATCACACCTCCAGGATGAATAAACTACTGTTCTTACCAGCCATAACATCACACCTCCAGGATGAATAAACAACCGTTCTTACCAGCCACTGAGACTGCATCCCCAAAGTGTGCACACTTCTGGAAAAGGGTTGAGAATTGGAATGCAGCCCAAAGCTGGTGTTGATGAGGACAATCCTAGCCAGTATATAAATGTATTGGCTAACGTTAGCCTTGTGGTTTATGTCCAGGTGACCACGGCCGTGGTGAAGGTGGATGAGTACCTGCTAGAGGTGGTGGTGTATCGCCACGGGCGCTCCATCGGAACCTCCTACCCCAAACTACTCAGCAGCAACAACAGGGACCTGTAGTGTGGAGATCTACGCACCCTATTCCCTATGTAGTGCACTGCTTTTGACCAGGGCCCATAGGGCTAGTAGTGCACTATATAGGGAATAGGGTGCCATTTGGGGCCTAGTCAGAATCTCATACAACAATTCAATCATCTAGAATCATCTTTCATGTTAAAGGTTGATTCTGATCTGGAGATCATCGTAGTGTCCTTAGTTTGTTTTAGACCCCATGTTGTTATGAGGTTGTTTCCTCCTCCATCTAATCCTTACCCTCGTTCCCAGGATCAATTACTACCGCATAGAAAATCCTGCATCATTCACACTAAACTATTATATTAGAGATGACAGTACAGTTGGTCCAGGACCAGGATTTTGGACATATTAAAGTGTTGTCTCTCTCTGCTACCAGCTCACCTTTCTGTCCAAAATATTCTAAACTGGTCCTTAGTCTTTCCCAAACCAGAGGGCTGTTAAGAACATTATTAAAGCATTTTGACAATCCATATTTATTTATTTTGTTAGAAAAAAAAGTATGAGCTATGATAGGAACCTGATCGTTTAACATTATATTGACAGTATGGTACTGTTATGAATTGTTTTAAACATATTATTACTTTGTTATGGTTACGGGGGCCATATGTCAAGTGGGGGGGCATTTCCCAATTGCTTTAAGAAAATAAAACATGTTTACAAGTATACCATCTTAGCTTCTTCTGTACTTTTATTTTGCAGATTAAAACAACCAATGGTTACAGTACAAGTCTTCCTGGCAGAGAACAATGGTTACAGTACAAGTCTTCCTGGCAGAAAACAATGGTTACAGTACAAGTCTTCCTGGCAGAGAACAATGGTTACAGTACAAGTCTTCCTGGCAGAGAACAATGGTTACAGTACAAGTCTTCCTGGCAGAGAACAATGGTTACCGTACAAGTCTTCCTGGCAGAAAACAATGGTTACAGTACAAGTCTTCCTGGCAGAAAACAATGGTTACAGTACAAGTCTTCCTGGCAGAGCAGAGAACAATGGTTACAGTACAAGTCTTCCTGGCAGAAAACAATGGTTACAGTACAAGTCTTCCTGGCAGAAAACAATGGTTACAGTACAAGTCTTCCTGGCAGAAAACAATGGTTACAGTACAAGTCTTCCTGTCAGAGAACAATCCAATCATGTAAGACTAGCGTAGGTGAAACTATAATTTCCATGGAGATCTCAGGTTTATTTGATTCAATAATAGTAGGTTACATGAATGATGCATCAAAAGTAATCATGATCTGACTAAGAACAGGTCTGTAATGAGGAATGTAATAATGAATGAAGTACACTGAGTGTACAAAACATTAAGGACACCTGCTCTTTCCATGACATAAACTGACCAGGTGAATCCAGGTGAAAGCTATGATACCTTATTGATGTCACTTCAATCAGTGTAGATGAAGGGGAGGAGACAGGTTTAAAAAAGGATTTCTAAGCCTTGAGACATGGATTGTGTATGTGTGCCATTCAGAGGGTGAATGGGCAAGACAAAAGATTTAAGTGCCTTTGAAAGGGGTATGGTAGTAGGTGCCAGGCGCGCCGGTTTGTCAAGAACTGCAACGCTGCTGGGTTTTTCACACCAAACAGTTTCATGTTTTGTACACTCAGTGTAGGTAATCCCTTCTGTCCGTCGGTAGATGTGTCTCGATGTCCCATTTCTCCTCCAAATATATGTTATTTATGACATGCAAGAGTACCTCATTTCATTTGACATGTTTTTCTACAGCTCGTTCACGATCTCCATATGGAATGATAAAGCAGGGGTCTTTCATTTTCACCCCACCCTCGGGGTGGCCGAGGACGCAGATTCCACCGTCTGGCTGAAGGCAAGTTCCAGCAAAGCAAAGTCAAGATACCCGGAATCATCTTTTCAGAAGCACTCAGCTCTATTAGCCTATTCACTTTGTTAATCTCTTGGAAGCTCTGTGTTTTCTTTCCAAACTCTACTCTTAAGAATTTTTGTACGTCTGAAAGGCTTTTTCAACTTCTCTCTATCTTTCATGTGATCGACCAAACCTGCATGCTGGGAACGCAGGGTGTTTATATTTTGATTTGTTTTAACACTTGTTTGGTTACTACATGATAGCATGTGTTGTTATTTCATAGTTTTGATTTCTTCAGTGTTATTCTACAATGTAGAAAATAGTAAAATGAAGAAAAACCCATGAATGAGTAGGTGTTCTAAAACTTTTGACCGGTAGTGTACGTCCTCCGTGGAGACCGTAAGTACACAGTCCACGTTGTCCTCAGTGGCTCTCCTCGGCAGCTCAGAGTCGTTGAGAAAAAGGTGTTTCGCTTGTCCGGTAGGGCGGCGTTGGTGTCCGCGACGTGGCTAACTTTCTTTTTGTTATCTGTGATCGTTAGTAGTAGTAGTAGTAGTGGTAGTAGTAGTAGTGGTAGTAGTAGTAGTAGTGGTAGCAGTAGTAGTGGTAGTAGTAGTAGTGGTAGTAGTAGTGGTAGTAGTGGTAGTAGTAGTAGTAGCAGTAGTAGTATTAGTAGTAGGTAGTAGTAGCAGTAGTAGTAGTAGTAGTGGTAGTAGTAGTAGTAGTAGTAGTAGTAGTAGTAGTAGTAGTAGTAGTAGTGGAAGTAGTAGTAGTGGTAGTAGTAGTGGTAGTAGTAGTAGTGGTAGTAGTAGTGGTAGTAGTGGTAGTAGTAGGAGTAGCAGTAGTAGTATTAGTAGTGGTAGTAGTAGTAGTAGTAGTAGTGGTAGTAGTGGTAGTAGTAGTAGTAGTAGTAGTAGCAGTAGTAGTATTAGTAGTACTAGTAGTGGTAGTAGTAGCAGTAGTAGTGGTAGTAGTAGTAGTGGTAGTAGTGGTAGTAGTGGTAGTAGTAGTAGCAGTAGTAGTATTAGTAGTGGTAGTAGTAGTAGTGGTAGTGGTGGTAGTAGTGGTAGTAGTAGTAGTAGCAGTAGTAGTATTAGTAGTGGTAGTAGTAGCAGTAGTAGTATTAGTAGTGGTAGTGGTAGTAGTAGTGGTAGTAGTAGTGGTGGTAGTAGTGGTAGTAGTAGTAGTAGCAGTAGTAGTATTAGTAGTGGTAGTAGTAGCGGTAGTAGTATTAGTAGTGGTAGTAGTAGTAGTAGTAGTGGTAGTAGTAGTGGTGGTAGTAGTAGTAGTAGTAGTGGTGGTAGTAGTAGTATTAGTAGTGGTAGTAGTAGTAGCAGTAGTAGTATTAGTAGTAGTAGCAGTAGTAGTAGTAGTGGTAGTAGTGGTAGTAGTAGTAGTGGTGGTAGTAGTAGTAGTGGTAGTAGTAGTAGCAGTAGTAGTATTAGTAGTGGTAGTAGTAGTATTAGTAGTGGTAGTAGTAGCAGTAGTAGTGGTAGTGGTAGTAGTAGTAGCAGTATTAGTAGTAGCAGTAGTGGTAGTAGTAGCAGTAGTAGTAGTAGTAGTAGTAGTAGTAGTAGTAGTAGTAGTAGCAGTAGTAGCGGTAGTAGTGGTAGTAGTAGTAGTGGTGGTAGTGGTAGTAGTAGCAGTAGTAGTAGTAGTGGTAGTAGTGGTGGTGGTAGTAGCAGTAGTAGTGGTAGTAGTAGTGGTAGTAGTAGTAGTGGTGGTAGTAGTAGTAGTAGTGGTGGTAGTAGTAGTGGTGGTAGTAGTAGTGGTGGTAGTAGTAGCAGTAGTAGTGGTAGTAGTGGTAGTAGTCGTAGTGGTGGTAGTGGTGGTAGTAGTAGTAGTAGTGGTGGTAGTAGTAGTGGTGATAGTAGTAGTAGTGGTAGTAGTAGTAGTAGTGGTGGTAGTAGTAGTAGTGGTAGTAGTAGTAGTGGTAGTAGTAGTAGTAGTGGTGGTAGTGGTAGTAGTGGTGGTAGTAGTGGTAGTAGTAGTAGTGGTGGTAGTAGTAGTAGTGGTAGTAGTGGTAGTAGTAGTAGTGGTAGTAGTAGTAGTGGTGGTGGTAGTGGTAGTAGTGGTAGTAGTAGTAGTGGTGGTAGTAGTAGTAGTGGTAGTAGTGGTAGTAGTAGTAGTGGTAGTAGTAGTAGTAGTGGTAGTAGTAGTAGTGGTTAGTTTGACAGTTTAAAGCCGATACAAATGTATGAGGGGGCGGGGCATTACCACATGTTGTATGTAAACATCACACCCCTCTGTTTTAATGACAGTGCTGTGGATGTGAGGAGGTATCCTAGTGTCTGTGAAAGGTGTTGGTGGAGTGACGGAGACTATTGTGTTGATCATGGGGCTATTGTATTGGGGCCTATGGTGACAGGGTGGGGGTTGATGTGATGGGTTAGTTAGTGGGATGGCTGGGCATGACACTCATACCAATGGTCCAATTTCCTTAACCAGTGAGAATGCTGGAAGTTCTGAGTGGCTTTGATATATAGGTACTTAGAGTTCAAACCACACATACCTTTTTTTTCTTCTTCCCATTCCACTGTGGTGACGCTCAGGGTATTTGGTTTAGACATTTATGACTGAAACTAGGTATACCCACTCGGTCAAGCATCCGCTATGGCGATTAAAGCACCTGAGAAATCTATCAACAGTTCTGGTTTACCCAGCACCACCAAGAGGGTCAGACCAAATTATGAAGACACAATGAACGTGTCAGCGCCCAAGAAACCATTTCCGAGTTCGCCACGAGTTCTTCAGTTATATCCAGACATGTTGGGGCACGAGTGGAACGTTTCAGACAGCTGAGTCGGTGGTTACTTCTTCTGGCCCTGTGATGAGGGCTTGTTGACAAAAGACAGAACACTTTCTGATCAAGTAGAGTTCTTGGTCAATTGTGGGACAAAGATGTTTTATGCCGTTGATCAGTGGTAGTGTATTGGGCTATTTGGGGAACCAAAGGTCTATTGTGACTTTTGATCAAGTTTGTGGGTGGAGAGGAGGGGGTGGGGTTTGGTTGGGCTTGTTGAAACAGTTTTTGTGTTTACGTAGGATTTTGGTTGGGAGGCCTGTTGCAACTGTTTTTGAATGGGGTGTATTTTGGGAGTCTGGGTTGAAATCCAGCATTGTAATCAAACTGGTTGGGGGTAGACTTAGGCCCCCCAGAGCATTCACACCTGGCCCAGTGGGGAATCAACTGGTTGGGGGTAGACTTACGCCTCCCAGAGCATCATACCTGGCCCAGTGGGGAATCAACAAGCAGTTGTCTGGACTTCACAGGGCCTTGGAAGCGACTGTTGTTTTATTTTTTTATCACTTTTACATTTTCACAACTCTAAGCTCATAAATCAAATGAGATCATCAAAATGGCTCATGTTTCAAAACTCTAAGCACATTTTCAATTGACTGAGTACATCAAACCGAGTTATCAAAAATGCTGACACTGTATATGACATTAATTTTATGATATGGAAATGTGAAGTGCATATTTGGACAGTAGATCACTCCCAGAAGCCTTTGCAAGGGTTAAATCTGCATAAATATTGTTGTTTTGCTGTCACCCTAAGACAAGATGGCCCCTCTCTAGAGCCGTCCCCCCACCCCACACACACACACACACACACACACATCCCACACACACCCCACACACACACCCCACACAAACTAATTATATTCACTGATGCTGCAGACCAGTTTTCTAGAATTAAGAATGAGATATTAGATATTAGTGGTGGGCGGTGGCGATTTTAGCATGTCAATCTTGGTGGGGCAAAACAAATGTTGTTTTGTTTTAGATGCATGCCAGCAAAGCACCTCCACAACACTTCACTTCACTTCACTTCACTTCACCAACACAACACAACACAACACAACACATTAATGCACTATAATGGTGACAAATGGTGCCCACTAACTGTTAGGGCCTCCATAAAGATGTCCCAACAGCAGTCCCAACAGCAGAGTCCCAACACCTTACCACCGCTCCACCTGGCTATCAGAGGAGCCTTGTCTGACAGCGAAACAGTTCATTCAGCCTCATTTACTGCATAAAAAAACAGCTGATATGGCTGACTTGCTTAAACAAATGTGGTTTCTACTGACAATAGAGATGTACAAACTATGGCATAAGGGGACGACAAGCGGATAAGAGGCAATCCGTAATTTCGATTAAAATATTAATGAGCGAGCTAGGACGGACGTAGTCAATATAACTATTTGTTCAACACGTTTGAAATGTACAGAGACAGAATTCAGAACATGTGCCATTCTTACAGTGTTCTCCCTGTACACCAAGTCAGAACCGTAGGATGAATAAAGGGGGCATATAAGCAGACAATGAAAGCTCTTACAATATTTTATGATGACATTTCTCTAAAACAGGCTATAGGCTACATGTGCACCACCAAGTCAGAACAGTAGGCTAAGCTATGAGGGGGAAAGGGACCAAATTATTAGGGTGAGGCACATGGGCTACTAACAGCTTACTACACAACATACACTTAGTATTACTTTCTTAGCTACAGTATACATATCTCCCTGGCATATTACATCATTTCTGCAGCACCATACAAGACATTTTTGGACTCACCTTGTTGTTCTGTGCTCACTTGAACAGGAAGGTGGCATGACGGTTCTTCGTGGCAAATTTTGTCATCAAATTTCTGGCATTCTCTGGATTTATGGTACTTTCAAAAACAAGGTCAAATCATGTTGACGTCAATACTCTTCAGGTCGGAGCTCTAGAAAGAGGCCAGAGTTCCCGACTTGCAATTCCGAGTTGGATAACCGTTGAAAACGTATTTTCCCAGTCGGAGCTCGTTTTTTTTTTTACAGTTCCCAGTTGTCTTGAACTCACTGAAGTCAGATTTCCCAGTTTCCAGTTGTTTTGAGCGCGGCAGAAGTCATGCTGGATTGACAGCACGGCCAATGTTGAATGTTTATCATTTTAAGCTTGGAAAAGAGGCCCTTAAACCCAGACTTGGGACCACACACCCTCTCCACTGGATAGCAGGCTAGTGATTGCTTTGCAAAGCTTGCAGTTAGCCACTGATTCCTTCCAAACCAATCATTGTTGAATTTGCGATTTCCAACTTGTTGTGTAATGTTTATGTCCCATGGCCGATGAGCACCAATACGTTTTATCTATAATCTCTCTTCATATGACAAGGATTAAAAAGGATTTGCCAGTAGATTGTCGACTTGATTCGCGATGATGATGACTGCTAGCTTGCTAGCTAAGATTTTGAAAGTATGACGTTGAAATTATCAGTCCAATCAAAGCTACTGTAGATATAACGTGATTTGACGTCATTTTATCTGTGGCCAATGACCTTGAGCCTTCTTGGACGGGCACTTCTAATGTAACTCTATGGCAGCACCCAAGGGGCTTGAATTTTTGAGCTTTACCCTTATATTTTACTGTTGACATAGTGCCCCCATGAGTGACAGAACACTGAGCCAATCACGGCGCAAGTAGAGAACATTACCAACCACTACGCTCCGTATTTTCCACTGGCGTGCCCCACTACCACAGAAAGCACTGAGCTAGGCTAAAACACCTGCATTTTGGAGGTGTCTTACTCAAGAAAGGAAGAAAGAGACCAAGTTTGTATGCGGCTTTATTAACTCAATGATTTATAAAAAATGTTTTACATTGTTTGCAAACTGATATGTGACACGTATTAATGCCAAAATAACAAAACAGGCAACAACAACAACAAAATAATAATATACAGTACCAGTCAAAAGTTTGGACACACCTACTCAATATACAGTACAGTCAAAATATACAGTACACACCTACTCATTCAAGGGTTTTTCTTTATTTTTACTATTTTCTACATTGTGGAATAATAGTGAAGACATCAAAACTATGAAATAACACATATGGACTCATGTAGTAACCAAAAAATTTGAGATTCTTCAAATAGCCACCCTTTGCCTTGATGACAGCTTTGCACACTCTTGGCATTCTCTCAACCAGCTTCACGAGGAATGCTTTTCCAACAGTCTTGAAGGAGTTCCCACATATGCTGAGCACTTGTTGGCTGCTTTTCCTTCGCTCTGCGGTCCAACTCATCCCAAAACCATCTCAATTGTGTTGAGGTCGGGTGATTGTGGAGGCCAGGTCATCTGATGCAGCACTCCATCCCTCTCCTTCTTGTTCAAATTGCCCTTACACAGCCTGGAGGTGTGTTTTGGGTCATTGTCCTGTTGAAAAACAAATGATAGTCCCACTAAGCGCAAACCAGATGGGATGGCGTATTGCTGCAGAATGCTGTGGTAGCCATGCTGGTTAAGTGTGCATTGAATTCTAAATAAATCACAGACAGTGTCACCAGCAAAGCATCCCCACACCATCACACCTCCTCCTCCATGCTTCACGGTGGGAACCACACATTCGGAGATCATCCGTTCACCTACTCTGCATCTCACAAAGATACGGCAGTTGGAACCAAAAATCTCAAATTTGGACTCATCAGACCAAAGGACAGATTTCCACCGGTCTAATGTCCATTGCTCATGTTTCTTGGCCCAAGCAAGTCTCTTCTTCTTATTGGTGTCCTTTAGTAGTGGTTTCTTTGCAGCAATTCGACCATGAAAGCCTGATTCACACAGTCCCCTCTGAACAGTTGATGTTGAAATATGTCTGTTACTTGAACTCAGTGAAGCATTTATTTGGGCTGCAATTTCTGAGGCTGGTAACTCTAATGAACTTATCCTCTGCAGTAGAGGTAACTCTGGGTCTTCCTTTCCTGTGGCGGTTCTCATGAGAGCCAGTTTCATCAAAGTGCTTGATGGTTTTTGCGACTTCACTTGAAGAAACTTTCAAAGTTCTTGAGATGTTACGTACTGACTGACCTTCATGTCTTAAAGTAATGATGGACTGTCGTTTCACTTTGCTTATTTGAGTTGTTCTTGCCATAATATGGACTTGGTCTTTTACCAAATAGGGCTATCTTCTGCTGTGACGAGTACTGAGGATACGAAGAGGCAGGACGCAGACGCAGGAATCAACAATGTAAAGGTTTACTTAACACTGAGCAAGAGAACAACAAAGCGCGAGAACACGACAAGACACTAACAATCACACACAACACAACACTGAACAGTCCAGGGCTATATAGGGGTGGTGATGAGATGATGAGGTGCAGGTGCGCTGGAGGTGAATAGGGTGCGTTGGGTTTCCATTCCGGTGTTGCCGAGGTGGTGCGCTTAGACCGGTGGCTCAGTAGACCGGCGAATCAGAGCTGGTTGAGAGAATGCCAAGAGTGTGCAAAGCTGTCATCAAGGCAAAGGATGGCTATTGGAAGAATCTCAAATGTAAAATATATTTTGATTTGTTTAACACTTTTTTGGTTACTACATGATTCCATATGTGTTATTTCATAGTTTTGATGTCTTCACTATTATTCTACAATGTAGAAAATAGTACAAATAAAGAAAAAAAAACCTTGAATGAGTAGGTGTTCTAAAACTTTTGACCGGTAGTGTATGTAATGGGGAATTGATACAAAAAAAACGATCAAATGGCAAACAATTGACACAATGAAATAATGAATGTGCAAGAATTGGCGGGAGACAGCTGAGCGCATTCTGGAGAGGGACGTGCCATATCTTCGCCTCACATTCCTTTCCTCCTTCTTGTCTCAACATTTTAAATTATACTCAAGACACATTCTCTTCACACATATTCTCATTAAAGTCCTGTACAGCACTTCATTACTCCCTTTTCGTTTACAAAGCTCTTCTATGCAAGCTTCCGACTTACCTAACTTTGTTGTAAAAAGTACAGAAACATGAGATATCAAACCTGTTCACAGGGTTGGTTAACTCTTGAGATTCCTCCGATCTCCATCGAACTAGGTAAAACTGCTTTTAATTTTAATGCTTACATTTGGATTCCCTGGTGCCACTAGGGCAGTTTAAAACGCTGATGATAAATGAGTTCACCTAGGTGTGCAATTGTTTTAATTGATTGACTTTAATAATTTGTTTACATGTTTGTGATGTTCTATGTAATGTACTTGTTATTGTGTCTTGTTATTGTCTTGTTATTGTGTCTTGTTATTGTGTCTTGTAGCTCAGTTAGTAGAGCATGACGCTTGCAATGCCAGGGTTGTGGGTTCGTTTCCCACGGGGGGCCAGTATGAAAAATGTATGCACTCACTAACTGTAAGTCGCTCTGGATAAGAGCGTCTGCTAAATGACTAAAATGTAAATGTAGTTTTATATTTTATTTTATGTCCTCAGGGCACCATCGAAAATGAGACCCTGGTCTCCCCGTGTAGCTCAGTTGGTAGAGCATGGTGCTTGCAACGCCAGGGTTGTGGGTTCGATTCCCACGGGGGGCCAGTATGAAAAAATAAATAATGTATGCACTCACTAACTGTAAGTCGCTCTGGATTAGAGGGTCTGCTAAATGACTAAAATGTAAATGTCTCAATTGGCTCCCCTGATTTTATAAAAGTTAATAAACACATATTTGAGATGGTTTTCACCTGACAGCCACAACTCAATAACCAGCTAGGCCTATCACCACATGTTGTCCAAGTTGTAAACTTCCCAATAACCAGCTAGGCCGATCACCACATGTTGTCCAAGTTGTAACTCACAACTACCACACAACTAATCTTCTCCTTTCCCCCTTCCGATAACCAGGTGGCGAATCGCATCTCTGCATGTCTGGCAGACATATCAGTATGGATGACGGATCACCACCTCAAGCTGAACCCTGGCAAGACGGAGCTGCTCTTCCTCCCGGGGAAGGACTGCCCGTTCCATGATCTCGCCATCACGGTTGACAACTCCGTTGTGTCCTCCTCCCAGAGTGCGAAGAGCCTTGGCGTGACCCTGGACAACACCCTGTCGTTCTCCGCTAACATCAAGGCGGTGACCCGCTCCTGCAGGTTCATGCTCTACAACATTCGGAGAGTACGACCCTGCCTTACACAGGAAGCGGCACAGGTCCTAATCCAGGCACTTGTCATCTCCCTGTCTGGACTACTGCAACTCGCTGTTGGCTGGCCTCCCTGCCTGTGCCATTAAACCCCTACAACTCATCCAGAATGCCGCAGCCCGTCTGGTGTTCAACCTTCCCAAGTTCTCTCACGTCACCCCCCTCCTCCGCACACTCCACTGGCTTCCAGTTGAAGCTCGCATCCGTTACAAGACCATGGTGCTTGCCTATGGAGCAGTGAGGGGAACGGCACCTCTGTACCTTCGGGCTCTGATCAGTCCCTACACCCAAACGAGGGCATTGCGTTCATCCACCTCTGGCCTGCTGGCTCCCCTTCCTCTGCGGAAGCATAGTTCCCGCTCAGCCCAGTCAAAACTGTTCGCTGCTCTGGCACCCCAATGGTGGAACAAGCTCCCTCACGACGCCAGGACAGCGGAGTCACTCACCACCTTCCGGAGACATTTGAAACCCCACCTCTTTAAGGAATACCTGGGATAGGATAAAGTAATCCTTCTACCCCCCCCCCCCCCCCCCCCCCCCCCCCCAAAAAAAAATTGTAAAGTGGTTATCCCACTGGCTATAGGGTGAATGCACCAATTTGTGAGTCGCTCTGGATAAGAGCGTCTGCTAAATGACGTAAATGTGCCCTTGAGCAAGGCACTTAACCCTAATTGCTCCTGTAAGTCGCTCTGGATAAGAGCGTCTGCTAAATGACTAAAATGTAAATGTAAAATGTTGTAAACTTCCCAATAACCAGCTAGGCCGATCACCACATGTTGTCCAAGTTGTGGGCTTCCCAATAACCAGCTAGGCCGATCACCACATGTTGTCCAAGTTGTGGGCTTCCCAATATAGGCTTAGGCCTGCCCTTGTGATTTGAAACAATCCACAGCTATTTTTAAAAAGAAGCTAATGATCCTCTGTGGCTAATTCATGCTGTCTGGTGAAGCAGAATATATGCTAAAGTATTTTGAATTATTTTATTTAGACAGGAGTAATTATATCATTTTGGCAAAACATCAATTTACTTTAGTGTTAGTTAGTATCTGAACAGTGTACTGTGCACCCGCAAACGTTCCTTTCCAATTCGGAAGAGTGGGACATTATATAATTCATTTTACCAACACAAAAAGATCCCACCTTGTCTATCGTATATATTTTTTGTCGACATTTTCTGTTTCCCATCAGGCCAGTCATGACATTTATTATCCAACGTAACTTTACACGCATAAAAAGGTTGGATGGAAGCCTGGTTATTTTCAATATTTTATTTGGACAGGCAGCCCATAACGCCGGCCCTGCTTCAATGGGGGGTAGAGACGTCCCAAGGATCCAGGATAGCAAGGACCGTGAGAGGTGGTCCTCTGTATTCAATTGGTACAATTTCTTATTTACAATGACGGCCTACACCGGCCAAACCCGGACGACGCTGGGCCAATTGTCTGTAGTGAGATGCAGTGCCTTAGACCGCTGCGCCACTCGGGAGCCCAAGTGTAAAGTACGTTGGATAATAAATGTCATGACTGGCCCGATGGGAAACAGAAAATGTCGACATCACTGAGAAGAGACAGCTGAGAAGAGGCATCACCGAGAAGAGACGCACACAATTTGATTTTGACTTTTATTTTGAAATCCCAGAACATCGAACTCGGAAGTGAATATTACCCTCACGCATGCGCACACATCCAACCTGGGGACATGCGTTTTCAAGCACGAAAGCATTTTTCTAGCTACTCTATATAGCTAGTTAAAATAATATTTCTGTCAGCTCATGTTTTTCACGTAAATTTCAACAGTTACCCTTTACTGTTTTGATTGTCTCCGGTGACAGAGTCGGAATAATCTCAACAGAAAGACGTGAGAAAGTAACGTTTGATTGTTAGCTAGCTCCTGTTAGCTAGTTCAGGACAGCATGGGGCCCGTAATAGAACTCATTGCTGGAAGTTACGAGCAGATCGCCTTTGGTTACCGGGTGTCCACGGGAGAAGAGGTATGCTGCTTCAGTTTCTCTGTTTGATTTTGATCCCTGATTCTCCTGTACATAAATGACAAACTATACTGTTTACCTTTGCTAACCGACTAGCGTTAGTTAGCAGGGTTGTGGAGTATGTAAAGGATGACAGGCAAAACTAACCCGTTACATTACCAACAAACATCTGTAATTAGATTACAAATACTTTTTTTTAAACGAAATTATTACTTCTAGGATTAATTTAAATTAAGTATGTTCGCGAAAACAATTATTTGACACCTTTCTGTTTTCTCAATGATATTCAAATCAGCGTTGAAGTCCGGAGTGGCGCAGTGGTCTAAGGCACTGTGTTAGTGGTCTAAGGCACTGTGTTAGTGGTCTAAGGCACTGTGTTAGTGGTCTAAGGCACTGTGTTAGTGGTCTAAGGCACTGTGTTAGTGGTCTAAGGCACTGTGTTAGTGGTCTAAGGCACTGTGTTAGTGGTCTAAGGCACTGTGTTAGTGGTCTAAGGCACTGTGTTAGTGGTCTAAGGCACTGTGTTAGTGGTCTAAGGCACTGTGTTAGTGGTCTAAGGCACTGTGTTAGTGGTCTAAGGCACTGTGTTAGTGGTCTAAGGCACTGTGTTAGTGGTCTAAGGCACTGTGTTAGTGGTCTAAGGCACTGTGTTAGTGGTCTAAGGCACTGTGTTAGTGGTCTAAGGCACTGCGTGGTTCGAATCCAGGCTCTGTCTCAGCCGGCCGCGACCGGGAGACCCATGGGTCGGCGCTCAATTGGTCCAGCGTCGTCCAGGGTAGGGGAGGGTTTGGCCGGCAGGGATGTGGGTTCGTTTCCCACAGGGGACCAGCATGAAAAAAAAAAAAAAACTTTTGCATTCACTAACTGCATAAGTTCGTGGATAAGAGCGTCTGTTAAATGACTAAAATGTAAGTTTGTTCCACCTGAGCGAGTCTGACCACCAGTCAGAGACCACTATGAATACTCCACATGTGTTTGATGGATCGCGGGAAAAGAGCAGGAGTTTTGTTTTAGGCAACAGTCCAAGATATGTCTCCCAATGGTGCGACTGCTGTCGGCATCCAAACATTATCCAACTTCAATACAGGTTGGAGGTAAGTAAGGACGACCGCAGTGGTGTAGCCGTATCGCCTGTAGGCTATCACTTATTATTGATATCTACAGAGAGAATTAATGTGAATCACACTGCTGCTCTCTCATTTAACTATTTGCACCTTACGGATTGTGGATGTCTGTTCACTAATGTATATTTTGACCCCAGTAATGGTTGAATTGAAAATGTTTAAACTGCCGATCAATCGTTGTTTTTGCGACCAGTGGACAGCCAGTGAGGAATGCGCTGCATAGTGCGGATCCCAGCCTATGGAATGAAGTTTGAGGGTTACTCCCTTCTAAACTCCTCTGGTTGTGCTCCATACTGTCAAAAACCCGTTTAATTAAAGAAGACAGCGAGTGGGGCTTTTATTGCTCAATCTAATTCGTGCTGAATCCCCCCTAAAAAAATATCCATAGGCCGAAACTGACACATGATCAAACTCGCGCACTTTTGAAAGATTTAAAGGGGCAATCTGTAGTTGCTACATTGGACTTCTACATTAATGATATATACCCATTGATTCTTGAAGAATATAACTTATAAATGAGCTTAGTTAAACTGTCACACCCCATGAAAACCCAAAATATAAGCCATGAGAGCAGCATTTCTTTTTCAACTTGAAGCAATTAGCCCAATCAGTCTCCATGACAACAAAATCCTAAACAACCGGAGTAGGGCATGCTAATAAGTCCTTCGTTTATTTAGGTTATACTGAGGTAAAACGGTTCGGTTAATCTATACTTCCATATTTCCAAGTCCTATTCTTGAAAATCAAGGGGTATTAAAGGAATTGGAATGACTGGACATTTGAGACTTTGGTTTTTAATGTATGTAGTAGAAAGAAATGGGTTAGAAGAAGACTATATAACCAACCCATAACGTAAAATGCAACATCCATTAACTCTAACATTGATTGATCCTGCAATAGTTGTTGTTCAATTGGTAATATTCATTTGACTTCTAATGCCTCTTAAGAGGAAAGTAATCTAAAAGTAATCAGATTACGTTACTGAGTTTGGGGAATCCAAACGTTACATTACTGATTACAATTTTTACAGATAATTAGTAACTGATTACATTTTAGAAAGGAATCTACCCCACCCTGCTAGCTAGCTATGGTGGTGTTGGTGTGGTTGTAATCTACCCCACCCTGCTAGCTAGCTATGGTGGTGTTGGTGTGGTTGGAATCTACCCCACCCTGCTATCTAGCTATGGTGGTGTTGGTGTGGTTGTAATCTACCCCACCCTGCTAGCTAGCTATGATAGTGTTGGTGTGGTTGTAATCTACCCCACCCTGCTAGCTAGCTATGGTGGTGTTGGTGTGGTTGGAATCTACCCCACCCTGCTAGCTAGCTATGGTGGTGTTGGTGTGGTTGGAATCTACCCCACCCTGCTAGCTAGCTATGGTGGTGTTGGTGTGGTTGTAATCTACCCCACCCTGCTAGCTAGCTATGGTGGTGTTGGTGTGGTTGTAATCTACCCCACCCTGCTAGTGTGGTTGTAATCTACCCCACCCTGCTAGCTAGCTATGGTGATGTTGGTGTGGTTGTAATCTACCCCACCCTGCTAGCTAGCTATGGTGGTGTTGGTGTGGTTGTAATCTACCCCACCCTGCTAGCTAGCTATGATGGTGTTGGTGTGGTTGTAATCTACCCCACCCTGCTAGCTAGCTATGATGGTGTTGGTGTGGTTGTAATCTACCCCACCCTGCTATCTAGCTATGATAGTGTTGAGTTGGTGTGGTTGTAACGTTACAAGTCTCGTGGCTCTTCCAGTAACATTTGGGGGAGTGTTGATCTTTAAACAGTTCTTCAGCTTACCCAAACTCACAGTCACAGTCACACTCAGTCACAGTCACACTCACAGTCACACTCACACTCAACTGATGGTAATGTTATTCATCCCTCAATCGCCCCTTTACCCCTTTGATAAAGGCGTTAGCTACTATCACTAAACTACTGATATAACTACCTTTACTGCCTCTATTGATCCAAACCCATTGACAGCTGTTAGGAAGCAGCTTTCATGCTGTGTTGTCGTCTTATCTGCAGGAGTGGACAGCCACGGCCAGACTTCACCCACCACGCCCACACTGCCTCAGTGTCTGCGGTGGCCACCAGCGAGAGGTACATCGCTACAGGAAGCAGAGACGAGACCATCCAGATCTACGACATGAAGAAGAGGATAGAACACGGAGCTCTGCTGCATCACGACGGTAAGAGATACGACATGGAGAAGAGGATAAGACATGGAGCTCTGCTGCAGCTGGGCGTCGGGTGTATTCATTAGTCGCATACTGTAGCAAAACGTTTAGCAATGGAAAACCGTTGACTCCACAATCAGGTGAACACATTTGTGTAAAGGTAAAGAGCATAGAAAATGGAGCGTTGCTGCACCACTACGGTGAGTTCTGGAAAGCCACTTTTTGGAAATCAGTTTACTAATGTTCAGGGTTTTGAGAGCTGCAGAATATCACCTGCTACAGCAACAATCGGGTCCCAATCTGAGAATCTTGAAGAAACCTCACTAATTGCATCCACCATTGAACTAAGGCAGGTAGCTTAGTGGTTAAGAGCGTTGTGCCAGTAACCGAAAGGTCGCTGGTTCTAATCCCCGAGCCGACTAGGTGAAAAATCTGTCGATGTGCCCTTGAGCAAGGCACTTAACCCTAATTGCTCCTGTAAGTCGCTCTGGATAAGAGCGTCTGCTAAATGACCAATTATTTATTTATTTATTAACTATGACTGCAATGGCTACGTTTTGACTGTCTATTCCTTAGACATACAGTATTGACAAGTCACTGACACGGTCAACAACATTATTGTGTGGTCCATGGTCTTTAGGCATGGCAAGCCACTGATATCGGTCAAAACATTGTCCCCAAGTGTCACGGCTGCTGTAAGAAGACTTAAGTACCCCTGACCCCCAGGTTTCCTTGTTTTAATCGTTGTTCAGGTACCATTTCCTGTCTGGAGTTCTATGGCTCCTCCCACCTGCTGAGTGGAGGACAGGATGGGCTGCTATGTGTTTGGGGCACCAAGAAGTGGGAGTGTCTTAAATCCATCAGAGCACACAAGTAAGTTGTCACTCTCTCAGAAATTATTAGGGTTGCAAAATTCCGGTAACTTTCCAAAATTATATATATATATATATTATATTTCAAGTCCATCAGAGCTCACAAGTTGCTGAGACATGACGTATGTGTGTATCTGAGGTTGTTGGATAAAAACAGTCTCGTATGGATCAATAGTCTTCTTCTTGACCCTGGAGAGCTATTGGGTGGGTTCAGGTTTTTGTTCCACCCCAGCACTAACGTACCTGTTTTATTTATTCTCCTCAGGGGTCATGTTACGTCACTGTCCGTCCATCCCTCAGGGAAACTGGCCCTGACTGTCGGCACAGACAAGACACTCCGGTTGGCTTTCTGTTTTGAGTACATTTTGGTTCTCAGTTCTTGTTGTAGGTGTTCAAAACATTCTCTTGCAACTAAGTTGACTGACACTTTTGTTGTTGCAGAACGTGGAATCTAATCGACGGAAGATCAGCATTCATCAAAAACATAAAACAGAGTAAGTTTATCACTCTGACCATTATGTACCATTACACATGCTTCAGTACCTCCCGAGTGGGGCAGTGGTCTAAGGCACTGTATCGCAGTGCTAGCTGTGCCACTAGAGATCCTGGTTCGAATCCAGGCTCTGTCGCAGCTGGCCGCGACCGGGAGACCCATGGGGCGGCGCACAATTGGCCCAGGGTAGGGGAGGGAATGGCCGGCAGGGATGTAGCTCAGTTGGTAGAGCATGGCGTTTGCAACGCCAGGGTTGTGGGTTCGATTCCCACGGGGGGCCAGTATGAAAAATAAAAAAATAATGTATGCACTCACTAACTGTAAGTCTGCTAAACGACTAAAATGTATTTGTAAAATAATAATGTCAATTTCTCTCTCTACCTTTCTCTCCCCTAGATGCGGTGATAGTGAAGTGGTCTCCTGAGGGGGATAAGTACGTGGTAGTGATCAGCGACAAGGTGGACGTTTATAACCTGGAAACAGCTACTCTGGCATCAACCATCATCAACCCCAAGAGGATCTCATCCATCAAGTTCCTCACTGTGAGTTATATCAAGAATGGTATAGTTCTGGGCTTTTTAAAGGATAATAATGTAATAATCACTAAAGTTCTTATTTAGTTTAGAGTGATCAACACAACGGTGTGCATATAAAGAGTTTGCTTAAAAAACATGCGTCTATTTGTGACCGTCAAGGTGCAGGTTAATGGTGGTCACTAGGCTTGATGCATAAAACTACGCACTGCACAAAAGCGCATACACGAAGAACCGTAAAGAACACGGATGGATGAATATTAAATGTGAGAAGGGAAACAACCTTTATCCACCTGCAAGTACCGGTTCATTTTTGTTGTTGTCCCTTTTTGTATGGAGTAAGTGAGGTGGAAATGGTTTGTTTGTCGTCAGAATTCCATCCTGGCCATAGCGGGGGACGACGAGACAGTCCGGCTGTGTGACATCAACACTCAGAAAGTGCTCTGTGAGTTTGAGGCTCATGAAACCAGGTACGTTGAATAATTTCTATGGTCTCACTCCTTCCCCTGCTATAATCAATATTTAGTATATAAACATACATTGTATGATGATAGAATTCTTGGATGTTTCTTGTGAAAAGTTTGGAAGAAGAAAATTGTCTCACTTCTATTTATTTATTTATTTATTTATTTATTATTTATTATTTTAGGGTGAAATCAGTGGACAGTTTCATCACGGAGGACTTCTGTGTTCTGGTGACTGCGTCAAACGATGGCTTCATCAAAATGTGGAAACTTAACCTTGAGGTATGTACCACCTGTCCTCGGCTTTCATTCACTGTGGCCCTCAAGGGCCTGCATAAAAACAAAACATTTAACCTTTATTTAACTAGGCAAGTCGGTTAAGAACAAATTCTTATTTACAATGACGGCCTAGCAGAAGGCCTCCTGCGGGGACGGGGGGCTGGGATTAAAAATAAATGACAAATCACACATCACGACAAGAGACACCACAACACTACATAAAGAGAGACCAAAGACAACAACATAGCATGGTAGCAACACCACATGACAACAACATGGTAGCAAAACAACATGGCAGCAGCACAAAACATGGTACAAACATTATTGGGCACAGACAACAGCACAAAGGGCAAGATGGTAGAGACAACAATACATCACGCGAAGCAGCCACAACTGTCAGTTAGAGTGTCCATGATTGAGTCTTTGAATGAAGAGATGGAGATAAAACTGTCCAGTTTGAGTGTTTTTTGCAGCTCGTTCCAGTCGCTAGCTGCAGCGAACTGAAAAGAGGAGCGACCCAGGGATGTGTGTGCTTTGGGGACCTTTAACAGAATGTGACTGGCAGAATGGGTGTTGTATGTGGAGGATGAGGGCTGCAGTAGGTATCTCAGATAGGGGGGAGTGAGGCCTAAGAGGGTTTTATAAATAAGCATCAACCAGTGGATCTTGCGACGGGTATACAGAGATGACAAGTTTACAGAGGAGTATAGAGTGCAGTGATGAGTCCTATAAGGAGCATTGGTGGCTAATCTGATGGCCGAATGGTAAAGAACACCTGCCAATCTATAAATGACGTCTCCGTAATCTAGCATGGGGTAGGATGGTCATCTGAATCAGGGTTAGTTTGGCAGCTGGGGTGAAAGAGGAGTGATTACGATAGAGGAAAGCAAGTCTAGATTTAACCTCATCCTGCAGCTTTGATATGTTGTTGATGTAAATTGAGAAGAGCGTGGGGCCTAGGATGGAGCCTTGGGGTACTCCCTTGGTGACAGGCAGTGGCTGAGACAGCAGACGTTCTGACTTTATACACTGCACTCTTTGAGAGAGGTAGTTAGCAAACCAGGCCAAAGACCCCTCACAGGCACCAATACTCCTTAGCCGGCCCACAAGGATGGAACGGTCTACCGTATCAAAAGCTTTGGCCAAGTCAATAAAAATAGCAGCACAACATTGCTTAGAGTCAAGGGCAATGGTGACATCATTTAGGACCTTTAAGGTTGCAGTGACACATCCATAACCTGAGCGGAAACCATATGCAGACCAGAGAGAATACTATAGACATCAAGAAAGCCAGTCAGTTGATTATTGACAAGTTTTGATGGGATTATAGTTGATAGAAACACCATCATGTCGAGGTAAATTTGGGTGGGTGCAGGTTTTTGTTCCAGCACTAACGTACCTGTTTTATTTATTCTCCTCAGAATTTTGATAAACAGGGCAAAATAGAAATTGGCCTATAACAGTTTGGATCAGCTTGATCTCCCCTTTTTAAATAAGGACGCACCGTGGCTGCCTTCCAAGCAATGGGAAGCTCCCCAGAGAAGAGAGAGGTTAAAAAGGTCAGAGACAGGCTTGGTGATGATAAGGGATGCAACCTTAAAGAAGACAGGATCTAAACCATCTGACCCAGAGTCTAGTTTAAGAAGACAGGATCTAAACCATCTGACCCAGAGTCTAGTTTAAGAAGACAGGATCTAAACCATCTGACCCAGAGTCTAGTTTAAGAAGACAGGATCTAAACCATCTGACCCAGAGTCTAGTTTAAGAAGACAGGATCTAAACAATCTGACCCAGAGTCTAGTTTAAGAAGACAGGGTCTAAACCATCTGACCCAGAGTCTAGTTTAAGAAGACGGGATCTAAACCATCTGACCCAGAGTCTAGTTTAAGAAGACAGGATCTAAACCATCTGACCCAGAGTCTAGTTTCAGAAGACAGGATCTAAACCATCTGACCCAGAGTCTAGTTTAAGGAGCTCCTTTAGCACCTCGGTCTCAGTGACCCCCTGCAGGGAGAAGCTTTGTAGCAGGGCAGGGGAAAAAGAGGGAGGAGCATCGGGGCTAGTCGCATTAGAAGGGCTGGGAGATGAGGAAGTGTTGGATGGGCAAGGAGGCGTGGCTGAGTCAAATAGGAATCCTGACTTAATGAAGTGGTGATTTTAAAGAGCTCAGCCATGTGCTCCTTGTCAGTAACAACCACATCATCAACATTAAGGGACATGGGCAGCTGTGAGGAGGAGGGTTTATTCTCCAGGTCTTTCACCGTTTTCCAGAACTTCTTGGGGTCAGACCCACAGAGAGAGAACTGCTCCTTAAAGTAACTAACTTTGGCCTTCTGGATAGCCTGGGAGCACTTATTTCTCATTTGCCTGAACGAGAGCCAGTCAGCTTGAATATGAGTGTGCCGAGCCTTTCGCCAAATGGAATTCTTGAAGTAGACTAACTCTGCCAGATCACGGTCGAACCAGGGGCTGAACCTGTTTTTAATTCTCATTTTCTTTATGGGGGCGTGTTTGTTAACAATAACACAAAAAAATATCAAAGAAGAAGGTCCAAGTGTCTTCGACAGAGGGGATCAAGCTGATTCTATACCAATTTACAGAGGCCAGGTCATGAAGGAAGGCTTGCTCATTAAAGTTTTTTAGCAACCGTCTATGACAAATCAGGACAGGTCGTTTCACTGAGCAGCCATTACGAACACAGGCTGTAAAACAGTGATCACTAAGGTCATTACAGAAAACACCAGAGGATAACATCAAGGAGAGTAGCCTTTTCTGGGTGTTTGGAGTCATACCTTGTGGGATTGGTAATAATCTGAGAGAGATTTAGGGAGTCCCATTGCTTTAAGGACTTGGTCAGATGGTTTAAGCATGTCCCAGTTTAGGTCACCTAGCAGGACAAATTCAGACTTAGTGTAAGGGGCCAGGAGAGAGCTTAGGGCAGGTAGGGTACAGGTCGGTGCTGTGTAAGGGGCCAGGAGAGAGCTTAGGGCAGGTAGGGTACAGGTCGGTGCTGTGTAAGGGGCCAGGAGAGAGCTTAGGGCAGGTAGGGTACAGGCCGGTGCTGTGTAAGGGGCCAGGAGAGAGGTTAGGGCAGGTAGGGTACAGGTCGGAGCTGTGTAAGGGGCCAGGAGAGAGCTTAGGGCAGGTAGGGTACAGGTCGGTGCTGTGTAAGGGGCCAGGAGAGAGGTTAGGGCAGGTAGGGTACAGGCCGGTGCTGTGTAAGAGGCCAGGAGAGAGCTAGGGCAGAGGCGGTGCTTTGTAAGAGGCCAGGAGAGAGCTTAGGGCAGGTAGGGTACAGGCCGGTGCTATGTAAGGGGCCAGGAGAGAGCTTAGGGCAGCTAGGGTACAGGCCGGTGCTGATGGAGGACGATAACACCCAGCAACAGTCAACCAAGAGCTATTTGAAAGTTTTTAATGCTTAAAACCGGCAAATCAAATTGTTTGGTGACCGACTTGGTGGAGACAACCGAGCCCTGAAGGTGTTCCTTGGTAAAGATTTCCACTCCACCACCTTTGGAAGATCTGTCTAAAGATGTCCACTCCACCACCTTTGGAAGATCTGTCTAAAGATGTCCACTCCACCACCTTTGGAAGATCTGTCTAAAGATGTCCACTCCACCACCTTTGGAAGATCTGTCTAAAGATGTCCACTCCACCACCTTTGGAAGATCTGTCTAAAGATGTCCACTCCACCACCTTTGGAAGATCTGTCTAAAGATGTCCACTCCACCACCTTTGGAAGATCTGTCTAAAGATGTCCACTCCACCACCTTTGGAAGATCTGTCTAAAGATGTCCACTCCACCACCTTTGGAAGATCTGTCTAAAGATGTCCACTCCACCACCTTTGGAAGATCTGTCTAAAGATGTCCACTCCACCACCTTTGGAAGATCTGTCTTGCCGAAGAAGGATATAACAGACTAAACATGGCTCACTCAGTTCCAGGTTGGAAGGTGTTTTCAGGTGTTTTCAGGTTTCTTGTGCTTCTTTTGCTGGTCGTTGGTTTGCCAGAGCATTTGCTGTATAGTCCTTGGAAATAAGAATCTTTGGTAGTAGGAATCCTTCCAGGTAATTTTGTAACATAATCAGGTTGTAGTGCGATGCAGTGCCTTAGACCACTGCGCCACTCGGGAGACGAGTGATGGCACTAAATAAATAGTCTCATCTCGTATCTCCCGAGTGGCGCAGTGGTCTAAGGCACTGCATCGCAGTGCTAGCTGTGCCACTAGAGATCCTGGTTCGAATCCAGGCTCTGTCGTAAACCGGCTGCGACCGGGAGAACCATGGGGCGGCGCACAATTGGCCCAGCGTCGTCCAGGGTAGGGGAGGGAATGGCCGGCAGGGATGTAGCTCAGTTGGTAGAGCATGGTGTTTGCAACGCCAGGGTTGTCGGTTCGATTCCCACGGGGGGGGGCCAGTATAAAAAAATGAAAAAAATAAATAATGTATGCACTCACTAACTGTAAGTCGCTCTGGATAAGAGCATCTGCTAAATGACTAAAAATGTCAATGTAAATCTCATCTCGTGTCTGTTGTTGTTGTTCCAGTCCTTGGAGCCTCCAGTCCTCCTGGGGAAGGTGAATACCACAGCTCGGCTGACCTGTCTGGCCGTGTGGCAGCCCACCAACCTACAGGAGCCTCCCCCGGAGGTCAAAACAGAACCTACAACCTCTCAAGGTACTGTGTTCCTTAATTCATAACAATGTGCCATTTTTTACATTTTATCCAAAAGCGACTCATGCACGCATATCCTGGTCCTGGTGACCCAAAAGGGTGCACATTGTAGTTTTTTGGCCCAGAACTAAACACCTGATTCCACTTATCAACTCATCATCAAACCCTTTGATTAGTGGGATCAGTTGTGTAGGATAAAGACTGGTGGTGTTATCCCAGTTCTGGGATGGCTTTTCACCATTACTAGTGTAATAGTTCTAAATAAATGTTGAATGGCTAAGTACTCAAAGAGAAGTTTGGGACAACCTCTCAAAGTACTGGACTGTCTAATGATTTAATGCTGGAGGGACTGGGATATAGCCTGGGTACCAGTCTAATGATTTAATGCTGGAGGGACTGGGATATAGCCTGGGTACCAGTCTGTTAGATAACAGTTCCTTCCTTGATAGCTAAACAGACTGTTTACCCGGTAAGGATAACGATTGACCCATACACATCGGTCCCCGGTTCAAATGTTCAAGATATGAGTGCATCGGTCTGCGGGACACCAAACCGACCCAAATGTAGCACGCGTCGGTCAGGAAATCGATACAAACGTTACGAATCACCGGTTCACTCAGTTTTTGGGTTCTACTGGGTGGAGACATGCTAGCCTTAATACAGTGGGGGGAAAAAGTATTTAGTCAGCCATCAATTGTGCAAGTTCTCCCACTTAAAAAGATGAGAGAGGCCTGTAATTTTCATCATAGGTACACGTCAACTATGACAGACAAATTGAGAAAATAAAATCCAGAAAATCACATTGTAGGATTTTTTATGAATTTATTTGCAAATTATGGTGGAAAATAAGTATTTGGTCACCTACAAACAAGCAAGATTTCTGGCTCTCACAGACCTGTAACTTCTTCTTTAAGAGGCTCCTCTGTCCTCCACTCGTTACCTGTATTAATGGCACCTGTTTGAACTTGTTATCAGTATAAAAGACACCTGTCCACAACCTCAAACAGTCACACTCCAAACTCCACTATGGCCAAGACCAAAGAGCTGTCAAAGGACACCAGAAACAAAATTGTAGACCTGCACCAGGCTGGGAAGACTGAATCTGCAATAGGTAAGCAGCTTGGTTTGAAGAAATCAACTGTGGGAGCAATTATTAGGAAATGGAAGACATACAAGACCACTGATAATCTCCCTCGATCTGGGGCTCCACGCAAGATCTCACCCCGTGGGGTCAAAATTGATCACAAGAACGGTGAGCAGAACCACACGGGGAGACCTAGTGAATGACCTGCAGAGAGCTGGGACCAAAGTAACAAAGCCTACCATCAGTAACACACTACGCCGCCAGGGACTCAAATCCTGCAGTGCCAGATGTGTCCCCCTGCTTAAGCCAGTACATGTCCAGGCCCGTCTGAAGTTTGCTAGAGTGCAATTGGATGATCCAGAAGAGGATTGGGAGAATGTCATATGGTCAGATGAAACCAAAATAGAACTTTTTGGTAAAAACTCAACTCGTCGTGTTTGGAGGACAAAGAATGCGGAGTTGCATCCAAAGAACACCATACCTACTGTGAAGCATGGGGGTGGAAACATCATGCTTTGGGGCTGTTTTTCTGCAAAGGGACCAGGACGACTGATCCGTGTAAAGGAAAGAATGAATGGGGCCATGTATCGTGAGATTTTGAGTGAAAACCTCCTTCCATCAGCAAGGGCATTGAAGATGAAACGTGGCTGGGTCTTTCAGCATGACAATGATCCCAAACACACCGCCCGGGCAACGAAGGAGTGGCTTCGTAAGAAGCATTTCAAGGTCCTGGAGTGGCCTAGCCAGCCTCCAGATCTCAACCCCATAGAAAATCTTTGGAGGGAGTTGAAAGTCTGTGTTGTCCAGCGACAGCCCCAAAACATCACTGCTCTAGAGGAGATCTGCATGGAGGAATGGGCCAAAATACCAGCCAACAGTGTGTGAAAACCTTGTGAAGACTTACAGAAAACGTTTGACCTGTGTCATTGCCAACAAAGGGTATATAACAAAGTATTGAGAAACTTTTGTTATTGACCAAATACTTATTTCCACCATAATTTGCAAATAAATTCATTGAAAATCCTACAATGTGATTTTCTGGGGGAAAAATTCCCATTTTGTCTGTCATAGTTGACGTGTACCTATGATGAAAATGACAGGCCTCTCTCATCTTTTTAAGTGGGAGAATTTGCACAATTGGTGGCTGACTAAATACTTTTTTTCCCCACTGTATGTCTTGACTCCACTACCCAATTTTGAATGATGATAAATGAATTCTTGTGACTTATGTTTGTCTTGTATCGCATCTGTTATAGTGTGTTGGACTAGATCTAATATGTGGAATGGCTGGATGAAACTCTGGACTAGAGAAACCCTCTTTAAATTTAAACATGAAGGTCTCTTTTATAGAAAGTGATGCGCGAAACATATTTGAGTGCTTAAATGCATATTGTTCTGGCAGTATATATAGCATGAGAATATCATGTGATTTGTTTTCGGTCATCCCCAACAGACACCAAGGATGTTCTGGAGCTTGCAAAGAAGAAGAGGGTCAGGATCTCAACTGTAGAAGTGGTCCTAGAGGAAGACGGTTCACCCAAGAAGAAGAAGAAGAAGAAAGATGGTGGGGAAAAAAAGCTGAAAACCTAATAAAAATATATTTTTAATAGTATTTTCAACCTGATCTCAGATCATTTCGTATTATTCTGTACGTAAATCAGAGACACTCCATTTAGTATGATATGTTACGTTTCGTACGGTATGTATTAATTTGTGGTTTCATGTTATGAATTTGCAAATTGGTTCAGGAGAAGGGTTGGCTAACATGCTAAGTAGTTGAAAAGTTGCTCAAGTTGTCCCCTGATGAGATTCGAACTCGTAACCTTTGGTTTGCTAGACGTTTTGCGTTATACGACCAACCACCCTGCTTTCGTTTTTTTTTGCCTTAAGTAACCATCCCAAAACGTAACATATCATACGAATTTCAGTGTCCCGGATTTACATGTACTACATTACGTCTAGTCTATGAGACCGGGCTGGTATTTTTGGTGTGGAGATTTTGTATAGAATGTGGTCTTCTAGAACAGGGTTTCCCAAACTCGATCCTCGGGACCCCAAAGCGTACACATTTTAGTTTTTTTGCTAGCTGTGCCACTAGAGATCCTGGTTCGAGTCCAGGCTCTGTCGCAGCCGGCCGCGACCGGGTGACCCATGGGTCGGGCGCGCAATTGGTCCAGCGTCGTCCAAGGTAGGGGAGGGTTTGGCCGGCAGGGATGTGGGTTCGTTTCCCACAGGGGGGCCAGTATGAAAAAAACAAAAACATGTATGCATTCACTAACTGTAAGTCGCTCTGGATAAGAGCGTCTGATAAATGACCTAAATGTACACAGCTGATTCAAATGATCAAAGCTTAGTGATTTAGTTTATTATTTCAATCAGCTGTGTAGGGCGAAAACCAAAACGTGCACCCCTTGGGGTCCCGAGCACCGAGTTTGGGAAACCCTGTTCTGGATTTATTTGCCACTAGGAGGTGACAGACCTACTTTTATCAACAGCTTCTATGTCCTCCTCCTGTCAATTGTCATTGCATTATCTATGCATATTATCAAACTGATGGATCCCAATGACAATGGACTCAATTATCAATCCAATTTTCCTATCAAAACATATCAATGAAAATAGATACAATAAAAATAGCTTAGTCTGTAGGGGAGTGGATGGTAGTCGCCACAATGGAGTGTCTAAGAACACGAGGGATTGAGGGTATTGCCTTTTGGACCTTTTTATTTATTACTGAACAAAAATAAAGGCAACATGCAACAATTTGAAAGATTTTACTGAGTTACAGTTCATATAAGGACATCCAGTCAATTGAAAAATGTATTAGGCCCTAATCGATGGATTTCACATGACTGGTAATACAGATATGAATCTGTTGGTCACAGATACGTTGACAAAAAAAAGGTTTTGGCGTGGATCAGAAAACCAGTCCATATCTCGTGTGACTACAATTTGCCTCATGCAGCGCAACGCATCTCCTTCGCATAGAGTTCATCAGGCTGTTAATTGTGGCCTGTGGAACATTTTCCCACTCTTCAATGGCTGTGCGAAGTTGCTGGATATTTACATTTTAGTCATTTAGCAGACGCTCTTATCCAGAGCGACTTAGTTAGTGAGTGCATACATTTTTCATACTGGCCCCCCGTGGGAATCGAACCCACAACCCTGGCGTTGCAAGCGCCATGCTCTACCACCTGAGCTACAGGAGGCCAGGAACTGGAACGTGCTGTCGTACACGTCGATCCAGAGCATCCCAAACATGCTCAATGGGTGACATATCTGGTGAGTATGCAGGCCGTGGAAGAACGGGGACATTTTCAGCTTCCAGGAAGTGTGTACAGATCCTTGCGACATGGAGACGTGCATTATCATGCTGAAACATGAGGTGATGGCGGTTGGATAAACGGCACGATGATGGGCCTCAGGATCTCGTCACGGTATCGCTGTGCATTCAAATTGCCATTGATAAAATGCAATTGTGTTTGTTGTCTGTAGCTTACGCCTGCCCATACCATAACCCCACTGCCACCATGGAGCTGTCTGACAATGTTGACATCAGCAAAATCGCTCGCCCACACGAGCGGTTGTGAGGCTGGTTGAACGTACTGCCAAATTCTCTAAAATGACGTTGGAGGCGGCTTATGGTAGAGAAATGAACAATACGTTCTCTAGCAACAGCTCTGGTGGACATTCCTGCAGTCAGCATGCCAATTGCACGCTCCCTCAACTTGAGACACTTGTGGCGTTGTGTGACAAAACTGCACATTTTAGTGGCCTTTTGTTCCCAGCACAAGGTGCATCTGTGTAATGATCATGCTGCTTAATCAGCTTCTTGATATGCCACACCTGTCAGGTGGATGGATTATCTTGGCGAAGGAGAAATGCTCACTAACAGGGATGTAAACACATTTTGTGCACAACATTTGAGACAAATAAGCTTTTTGTGAGTATGGAACATTTCTAGAGTCTTATTTCAGCTCATGAAACATGGGACCAACACTTTCAAATCAAATCAAATCAAATTTTATTGGTCACATGCGCCGAATACAACAGGTGCAGACATTACAGTGAAACGCTTACTTACAGCCCTTAACCAACAGTGCATTTATTTTTAACAAAAAAAGTAAAAGTAAAACAACAACAAAAAAAAGTGTTGAGGAAAAAAAAGAGCAGAAGTAAAATAAAGTGACAGTAGGGAGGCTATATATACAGGGGGGGTACCGGTGCAGAGTCAAGCTGTTGAGAAGTCTTTTGGACCTAGACTTGGCACTCCGGTACCGCTTGCCGTGCGGTAGCAGAGAGAACAGTCTATGACTAGGGTGGCTGGAGTCTTTGACAATTTTGAGGGCCTTCCTCTGACACCGCCTGGTATAGAGGTCCTGGATGGCAGGAAGCTTGGCCCCAGTGATGTACTGGGCCGTACGCACTACCCTCTGTAGTGCCTTGCGGTCGGAGGCCAAGCAGTTGCCATACCAGGCGGTGATGCAACCAGTCAGGATGCTCTCGATGGTGCAGCTGTAGAATTTTTTGAGGATCTGAGGACCCATGCCAAATCTTTTCAGTCTCCTGAGGGGGAATAGGCTTTGTCGTGCCCTCTTCACGACTGTCTTGGTGTGTTTATATTTTTGCTCAATATAGAGCAAGTTTGTTGAACTTTTGTAGGCTTGAAATGTCAGCTGACAGGTGATGAAAGATGGTTATGTCTAGGTACAAACAGAAACACGATGTTAATATAACACCTGAGGCACATGGTAAATAAAGGGTAAACAAACTGAAATACTCACAGTGTTGCACAATTAGCAAATAAGGGAAGTGCACTTGTATGCACAACAATCAAACGATCAAAATCTACATAACAATACGAACAAAATACCTTGGCACCACACTCATGCAATACAGTCAATAATGCAATTCTCTAGTGGACCATGCTGGTTTTGGTTGGAAAAAAAACCCTTCTCCGTTGGGGTTTTATGGCGGTGTGCATACTAGTATTAGGTGCATTACCGCCACCTACTGGACTGGAGTGTGATGAGACTATGGAGGTGTTCTAGATTCTGTACTGTAGTCTACATGAATGGAGGAAGGAAATTATTGCTGAGTGAATTACGGTTTGTTCTGGACTGGTTTTGAGTGAATTGGGGAGGGTGAAGCTTTATTCCCAGGGATCATTCTTCTTCTGGCCTTTGATGTTCATAGCTTTGACAGTGAAGGAGGACGTGACCTGTAGTTTCTGCTGCTGGACATTTAGGACATGAACCTGTCGTGTTTTTCTATCTCATGGAGAGAGTGGTTGAGGCCATTGTGTCCTATTCGCAGACGGGTGATTATGGTTTCTGATCGTCTTGAAAGTCCTTTGTGGTTATTGCTGATTGAAACCAGTGGGTGGATGGAGTATACACATCTTCCTTTTACCCCTTCTGTCCTTTTGCCATTTGTCGGTGATTTTGATTTCCGAGGAGTAACTTAATTTCAGATTTTTCACATTGGAACTATGATGTCATGTAGGGGTCCTTTTGGCCGCTTCATCTGCCACCTGGTTCTCAGGCACCCCCACGTGAGCCGGGACCCAAAGAAAGTTGACCGTTATGGCTTGGTGTTGAATCCTGAGAAGTGCCTGTAAGATGTTGAATACTAGGTCTGGCCTGATACTAGGTCTGGCCTGATACTAGGTCTGGCCTGATACTAGGTCTGGCCTGATACTAGGTCTGGCCTGATACCAGGTCTGGCCTGATACTAGGTCTGGCGTGATACCAGGTCTGGCCTGATACTAGGTCTGGCCTGATACTAGGTCTGGCGTAATACTAGGTCTGGCGTAATACTAGGTCTGGCCTGATACCAGGTCTGGCCTGATACTAGGTCTGGCCTGATACTAGGTCTGGCCTGATACCAGGTCTGGCGTAATACTAGGTCTGGCGTAATACTAGGTCTGGCCTGATACTAGGTCTGGCGTGATACCAGGTCTGGCCTGATACTAGGTCTGGCGTAATACTAGGTCTGGCGTAATACTAGGTCCTGATGAGTGGGTCTGGTGGTCTGTTCTCTTCTATCCAAGGCTAAGATACAGACCACATGACTTCACAGGTGATTTGTTTTGTCTTTTTTTTTCTTCTGGATGAACTGTATGTTTTCAAGTTTTTTTTAATATCACATGCACAAGTACAGTGAGATGTCTTCCTGGGACAGCGAAGGCTGCTGAGACGTGTCCTGTCACTGGGTCCTTGGAGCCGTCTGTGTAAATATGTGTTTGCGACGTGGTATTGTGACTTTACATACCCTGCTGTCAGCAGTCCTTTATCCTCTCCTTCCTGAATCATCTCCAGTAGATCAAATCTACTATTGGGGGTGTCGAGCTAGGGCTGCACCAATGGTAAGGGTACAGTTGGTTCCACAAAGGTCGACTTCACCCCTAGGTCCTGGACCCATTAAAAAAAATATTTAAATGCACCACAGCTTAGTCTTAGGGTGGCAGCTTGGATAACGTCCAACTTTTGTAATATAATAATATAATAATAATAATATACCATTTAGCAGACGCTTTTATCCAAAGCGACTTACAGTCATGTGTGCATACATTTTTACGTATGGGTGGTCCCGGGGATCGAACCCACTACCCTGGCGTTACAAGCGCTGTGCTCTACCAGCTGAGCTACAGAGGACCACATACAATATCCCTGGGGCCGCTGAGCCATAGACCATACATCCATAGGCCATACATCCATAGGCCATACATCCATAGACCATACATCCATAGGCCATACATCCATAGACCATACATCCATAGGCCATACATCCATAGGCCATACATCCATAGACCATACATCCATAGGCCATACATCCATACATCCATAGGCCATACATCCATAGGCCATACATCCATAGACCATACATCCATAGGCCATACATCCATAGGCCATACATCCATAGGCCATACATCCATAGGCCATACATCCATAGGCCATACATCCATAGGCCATACATCCATAGGCCATAGGCCATACATCCATAGGCCATAGGCCATACATCCATAGGCCATACATCCATAGGCCATACATCCATAGGCCATACATCCATAGGCCATACATCTAGGCCATACATCCATAGGCCATACATCCATAGACCATACATCCATAGGCCATGCATCCATAGACCATACAGCCATAGACCATACATCCATAGGCCATACATCCATAGGCCATACATCCATAGGCCATACATCCATAGGCCATACATCCATAGACCATACATCCATAGGCCATACATCCATAGGCCATACATCCATAGACCATACATCCATAGACCATACATCCATAGGCCATAGGCCATACATCCATAGGCCATACATCCATAGGCCATACATCCATAGGCCATACATCCATACATCCATAGGCCATACATCCATAGACCATACATCCATAGGCCATGCATCCATAGACCATACAGCCATAGACCATACAGCCATAGACCATACATCCATAGGCCATACATCCATAGGCCATACATCCATAGACCATACATCCATAGGCCATGCATCCATAGGCCATACATCCATAGACCATAGACCATACATCCATAGGCCATACATCCATAGACCATACATCCATAGGCCATACATCCATAGGCCATACATCCATAGACCATACATCCATAGGCCATGCATCCATAGACCATAGGCCATACATCCATAGGCCATACATCCATAGACCATACATCCATAGGCCATGCATCCATAGGCCATACATCCATAGACCATACATCCATAGGCCATGCATCCATAGGCCATACATCCATAGACGATACATCCATAGGCCATGCATCCATAGGCCATACATCCATAGGCCATACATCCATAGACCATACATCCATACATCCATAGACCATACATCCATAGGCCATACATCCATAGACCATACATCCATAGACCATACATCCATAGTCAAATTTGGATCTGATGAGAGCGAAATAGACATAATGCGGATAACCCCCCATGAGTACCTGGTTAGACATCTTATTACCCCCCATGAGTACCCGGTTAGACATCTCATTGCCCCCCATGAGTACCCGGTTAGACATCTCATTGCCCCCCATGAGTACCCGGTTAGACATCTCATTGCCCCCCATGAGTACCCGGTTAGACATCTCATTGCCCCCCATGAGTACCCGGTTAGACATCTCATTACCCCCCATGAATACCTGGTTAGACATCTCATTGCCCCCCATGAGTACCTGGTTAGACATCTCATTACCCCCCATGAATACCTGGTTAGACATCTCATTGCCCCCCATGAGTACCTGGTTAGACATCTCATTACCCCCCATGAGTACCTGGTTAGACATCTCATTACCCCCCATGAGTACCTGGTTAGACATCTCATTGCCCCCCCATGAGTACCTGGTTAGACATCTCATTGCCCCCCCATGAGTACCTGGTTAGACATCTCAAATCAAATCAAATTGTATTGGTCACATGCGCCGAATACAACAGGTGCAGACATTACAGTGAAATGCTTACTTACAGCCCTTAACCAACAGTGCATTTATTTTAAACAAAAAAAGTAAAAATAAAACAACAAAAAAAAGTGTTGAGAAAAAAAAGAGCAGAAGTAAAATAAAGTGACAGTAGGGAGGCTATATATACAGGGGGGTACCGGTGCAGAGTCAATGTGCGGGGGCACCGGCTAGTTGAGGTAATATGTACATGTGGGTAGAGTTAAAGTGACTATGCATAAATACTTAACAGAGTAGCAGCAGCGTAAAAAGGATGGGGTGGGGGGGCAGTGCAAATAGTCCGGGTAGCCATGATTAGCTGTTCAGGAGTCTTATGGCTTGGGGGTAGAAGCTGTTGAGAAGTCATGAGTACCTGGTTAGACATCTCATTACCCCCCATGAGTACCTGGTTAGACATCTCATTGCCCCCCATGAGTACCTGGTTAGACATCTCATTACCCCCCATGAGTACCTGGTTAGACATCTCATTGCCCCCCATGAGTACCCGGTTAGACATCTCATTGCCCCTCATGAGTACCCGGTTAGACATCTCATTGCCCCTCATGTGCACCCGGTTAGTTGCCGCTCTAACAATGAAAATAAATGTATTCAAACATGGAAGGCAGTCGGGAGGAGGCAATATCAGGTGGGAGCATTCTAGCCAATGAAAGGGCAGATAGGCGCGTGAACAATAGGCACAACTCCGATATAAAGTGCTTTTTCTCAAAGTTGCCGGGATGTCACGTGACCTGCATATATCAGTACACTCCTAACAACCTAATTATAATGAAACTTCTATTCGATCAAATAAGCCAAATGTAGCAAATAAGCCATACATTGTTTTGTTAACCAAATTCTACACTTATTGACCTCCATACAAAAACTCCTCGCTTGGTTAGCTAAAACAACGCCACCTGCTGGAGAAGACAGGTTTTTGGGCCCATGCTTATCCGTCTAGCTTCGCCTCTACCTCTCTGGGAAAGTTACATCTGTGAAAATCACGAGAAGTGGACTTGTTTAGATTTTTAAAAATGTATCTGTTGATCAGAAGCAACTTGTGTTGGATCTCACGCAAACTGATGGATATAATGTTTCGTACTTTGATTTACGAAGCAGCGCACCTGTCAAACGAGCCATTTCTGCAGCAGCGGAAGAATTCAACATTGCTCTACTGAAGAAGATTCATGGAGCGGTCGATGCGTGTAGAATGAATCGCATGGTAAATTACAGGAAGTAGAAGAGTTCTCGTCTTTTCCTGTGTTTTGAGGAGTTTCTATCTCTATCCGAGTGCAGCTGGGATTTGTGAACTACCCTTCCAGCGCGTTTTTCCCCAGACCTTTGCAACGTTACGTCGGCTACCCGCTGTAAAATGTGTGGACGTGTATGAAGTGTGTGCAGACGGGAGAAGCCGAGATGTGGGAGATCAGCTCATTATGAAGGAGATTGTTTGTTTGGCAGAAGAGAATGGACAAGGAGGAAAATGTTCTAACTGTGGTGGAGATCATGAAGCGAAATCAGTTGAATGCGCCAGGAGGTTGGAAGAGACCGAGGTTACCCAAATCTGGGCAGTTAAGAGTCCAATGCGGAGGCTGTCAAAAGGGTAGAGCGAGTAGCTCTGGAGGTCACATGCTAGTGGCAAGGCCTACACTGCATCCTGCGGGGAGTTCCTACAATATTTTTGCTCCCACCTCCGTCCAGTCGGTGGCGGCAATACAACAGTAGTTGTGGTATGCCGTACAATTTCAGAGAAGATGAAGAATCTCAAAGTTTTGGCACTTTTATTTTGAAATCCCATAACACTTCCGGGACTGGAAAAGCGAAATTTGACTTGTAGTTGAATAAAGGTTTACCGTGAGTTTTGACAACACTTTTCCTTATTAGTTTTAGACTAGACGTGACAATGTCTCAAGATTGGATTGGTTATAGCTATGCTGCATTGGTCTCGGCAGGAGGACTCATGGGCTATGTAAAAGCAGGTATGGACCATTACACACTTCCAAATGTTTGTTGACTTTACCAAGTAGTTAGTTTAAAGTCAGCTGTCAAGAAATATTGATAGAATTGTGCATGGAAGTAGTTATTCTTCAACATGCTGTGTGATTTGTTCCCAAACCAGGAAGTGTAACTTCACTGGTTGCAGGACTTTTCTTTGGGTTTCTAGCCGGAGTTGGTGCCTACCTGATGTCTCAGAATCCTAAGGATGTCTGGCTTTCTCTAGGTGAGTGGGCCAAAACTTTCGCTTGTTATCAATAACATGTCCTACATGTAGGCTAGTTGATGTTGGTGAGTGCTCAAACATCTACACTGCGCTAACATTTCTTCTCAATGTGTAAATAGGTACCTCAGGAACACTGGCCATTGTCATGGGAATGAGGTTTCTAAACTCCTGGAAGTTCATGCCAGCTGGTCTGATGGCAATAGCAAGGTACTGTGGATGGGGCATCATTTTTTTTTACATTTACATTTTAGTCATTTAGCAGACACTCTTATCCAGAGCGACTTACAGTTAGTGAATACATATTTTTATAAAACATTTTTTTCTTTCTCATACTGGTCCCCCGTGGGAATCGAACCCACAACCCTGGCGTTGCAAACGCCATGCTCTATCAACTGAGCTACATCCCTGCCGGCCATTCCCTCCCCTACCCTGGACGACGCTGGGCCAATTGTGCGCCGCCCATGAGTCTCCCGGTCGCGACAGAGCCTGGATTCGAACCAGGATCTCTAGTGGCACAGCTAGCACTGCAATGCAGTGCCTTAGACCACTGCGCCACTCAGGAGACTGAGTGGCATCATGTCTCATTAAGGCTTCTGTTAGTAAACCATGGAATAGCTTAACCTCTTTTAGGATCTGAGAGTGAAATACTTACACACTCGTCTCTAACATGTAGGCTCAGCTTTACCAAACAGTCCCATTACAAGTCAGAATGTTGAACAAACTTAATTTCAACTTACTTTACCTGTTGTCCGCCGATTTTATCCCTATGTCGGAGGTAATCTGATACAAAATATCCACAGGGAAGTGTTAAACTGTTTTTTAAAATTTTCAATACTGATGCAATTCGCATGTGACAAACACTTGCACAATATGGCCGAGACTAACCAAACCACAGACCGAAAGGGAAACAATTTCCTGCTGTTTGCGAGGAAACGTGCATCGGTGGACTACTTTGGTTACATTCGGCTATTGTTTACATATTGTGCATCGCATGCAATGTGTCAAGAGATTGAAAATACAAGCAACAGAACCTACTGGTGAGCTCAAAACATCACTTTCCTGTGGATACCCTATCTCCACCTCCTATCATCAAAAGGACCAACAGCATGTACAACCGGTAAAGTAAATGTAAATATATTTGTATTCAACATTCTGGTTGTAGCGACTATTGTGTCTTTTTTTTAGGGCGACTTCGGTCAGACTGAAAATCCATGGAGTAACCATGGTAACAGTCTGATGTTTAGGCAAGATGATCGTTTTTATTTTTATTTTTTATTATTGAATTAGGTCTGTTAATGCTAGGTTGGAACAAAAGCTTGCAACCACACTGGCCCTCTGTGGATAAAATAGATTGGCCACCCCCTGGTGGAATGGGACGCTATGACAGGTAGTGGGAATGGTGATAGCCCCGCCCCCACCATGGCAGACAGGTATGAGGGAATTATAATAGCCCCACCCCCTACCATGGCAGACAGGTATGAGGGAATTATAATAGCCCCGCCCCCACCATGGCAGACAGGTACATTTACATTTACGTCATTTAGCAGACGCTCTTATCCAGAGCGACTTACAAATAGATAGAGGGACTGGTGATAGCCCCGCCCCCACCATGGCAGACAGGTAGAGGGACTGGTGATAGCCCCGCCCCCACCATGGCAGACAGGTAGAGGGACTGGTAATAGCCCCACTGGTAATAGCCCCACTGGTAATAGCCCTGGTAATAGCCCCACTGGTAATAGCCCCACTGGTAATAGCCCCACTGGTAATAGCTTCCCCGTGTCAAACATTAAATGTTTGTAAATGAGCTGACTGTGCCTACGTAAACATGAAATAACAGTGCTATTTTCCAACAAATCCCATAACAAAATGTTCCTATTTTTTTTCTAGTATACTGATGCTGGGGAAGACTGCAATGGGAATGTTCAAGAGACCAAATTATTCATAAATGTGAAGAATATAGGAATTCCACCGTTTTATATTCAGTGTTTGTGGTTTATATATATACAGTTATTTGATATCCAAATGTATATTATTATCATTGCAAAGAAACATGTACAATTGAAACCTTTCAAGACAAGCATATAATGTATGAAAATATCAAATCAAAATATCGATATTCAGCGAGGTTTGTTTAATTTGAAGCTTACATGTGTGGCCGGGGAATGCTTTACTGTCTTTCTGTGAAAATGTACAGCGTTTTAAATAATGTATCATTTTAAAACATTTAACACGTACATTACTATAAATCTAAATCAGAGTGAAGATGCAAAACCAGTTTTACTCCTCATGACAGCTAGGAAAACACTAAGGACTTAACCACGCTAGATGTTCAAGAAATGTTCAGACCAAGCTATTTTGTACTTTTTCCTGAATAAAAAAATATATTTGATATACAGACAAATGTTATCTTCCACAAATAAAGTATGGATATCTTGAACTTATTGGCTGCTTTAGTAGTAAAATAATATTTTTTTGAAAAAGAATAATCATGTAATTGAAGGTAATTCTGGAGAATTGTACAGTACACTGGCTGGAACGATGCTAGCGACATGACAACGGTTCACACATCGCAGAATAGTGGGTCTCTCCTGAGATGTGTGCAAACCTGGTGGCCAACTACAAGAAATGTCTAAACTCTGTGATTGCCAACAAGGGTTTTGCCACCAAGTACTAAATCATGTTTTGCAGAGGGGGTCAAATACTTATTTCCCTCATTAAAATGCAAATCAATTTATAACATTTTTGACATGTGTTTTTCAGGATTTTTTAGTTTTTATTCTGTCTCTCACTGTTCAAATAAACCTACCATTAAAATTATAGACTGATCATGTCTTTGTCAGTGGGCAAATGTACAAAATCAGCAGGGGATCAAATACTTTTTTCCCTCACTGTAAATGACTAAAATGTAATGTAAATGTAGTGTGAAAGACAGAGTTGGCGTCCCAAATGACACCCTATTCCCTATATAGTGCACTACTTTTGACCAGAGCCACTATAGGGAATATGTTACCATGTAGGACACAACCAGAGACTCAGGCTACAGACTGCTGTTTACGTCCACAGCAAGAACACGGTCCCTCTTCTCTCTTGGGTTTCAATAGTGAAAACACAGTTCCGACTGTTCTAATACCCTCCAGGGTTGGAGCCAATTCCATTTCAATTCCAGTCAGTTCAGGAAGTACACTGAAATTCCAATTATCTCCAATGCTTTTCAAATATGAACATGTAGAATTGGAATTTGGTTTACTTTCTGAATTGAAATGGAATTGACTCCAGTCTTGATACCCACACTAGCATCCTACCACTCAGTCTTTATACCCACACTAGCATCCTACCACTCAGTCTTTATACCCACACTAGCATCCTACCACTCAGTCTTTATACCCACACTAGCATCCTACCACTCAGTCTTTATACCCACACTAGCATCCTACCACTCAGTCTTTATACCCACACTAGCATCCTACCACTCAGTCTTTATACCCACACTAGCATCCTACCACTCAGTCTTTATACCCACACTAGCATCCTACCACTCAGTCTTTATACCCACACTAGCATCCTACCACTCAGTCTTTATACCCACACTAGCATCCTACCACTCAGTCTTTATACCCACACTAGCATCCTACCACTCAGTCTTTATACCCACACTAGCATCCTACCACTCAGTCTTTATACCCACACTAGCATCCTACCACTCAGTCTTTATACCCACACTAGCATCCTACCACTCAGTCTTGATACCCACACTAGCATCCTACCACTCAGTCTTTATACCCACACTAGCATCCTACTACTTAGAATAAAGCCATGTATGTGTTAGTCATGCATTGTGGTTTGCTAGTGTGGATATTGGAACACATCCATAATGGGCTCAGCCATACGACTAAGAAGAGTATGTACGTAGGCTGTATCCCAAATTGCACCCTATTCCCCACATAGTGCACTACAGTCGTGGTCAAAAGTTTTGACAATTACACAAATATTAATTTTCACAAAGTCTGCTGCCTCAGTTTTGATGATGTCAATTTGCATATACTCCAGAATGTCATGAAGAGTGATCAGATGAATTGCAATTAATTGCAAAGTCCCTCTTTGCCATGAAAATGAACTTAATCCCCAAAAAACATTTCCACTGCATTTCAGCCCTGCCACAAAAGGACCAGCTGCCATCATGTCAGTGATTCTCTCGTTAACACAGGTGAGAGTGTTGACGAGGACAAGGCTGGAGATCACTCTGTCATGCTGATTGAGTTAGAATAACAGACTGGAAGCTTTAAAAGGAGGGTGGTGCTTGAAATCATTGTTCTTCCTCTGTTAACCATGGTTACCTGCAAGGAAACATGTGCCATCATCATTGCTTTGCACAAAAAGGGCTTCACAGGCAAGGATATTGCTGCTAGTAAGATTGCACCTAAATCAACCATTTATCGGATCATCAAGAACTTCAAGGAGAGAGGTTCAATTGTTGTGAAGAAGGCTTCAGGGCGCCCAAGAAAGTCCAGCAAGCACCAGGACCGTCTCCTAAAGTTGATTCAGCTGCGGGATCGGGGCACCACCAGTGCAGCGCTTGCTCAGGAATGGCAGCAGGCAGGTGTGAGTGCATCTGCACGCACAGTGAGGCGAAGACTTTTGGAGGATGGCCTGGTGTCAAGAAGGGCAGCAAAGAAGCCACTTCTCTCCAGGAAAAACATCAGGGACAGACTGATATTCTGCAAAAGGTACAGGGATTGGACTGCTGAGGACTGGGGTAAAGTCATTTTGTCTGATGAATCCCCTTTCCGATTGTTTGGGGCAACCCGGAAAACACCTTGTCCAGAGAAGACAAGGTGAGCGCTAACATCAGTCCTGTGTCATGCCAACAGTAAAGCATCCGGAGACCATTCATGTGTGGGGTTGCTTCTCAGCCAAGGGAGTGGGCTCACTCACAATTTTGCCTAAGAACACAGCCATGAATAAAGAATGGTACCAACACATCCTCCGAGAGCAACTTCTCCCAACCATCCAAGAACAGTTTGGTGATGACCAATGCCTTTTCCAGCATGATGGAGCACCTTGCCATAAGGTAATAACTAAGTGGCTCGGGGAACAAAACATCGAAATTTTGGGTCCATGGCAAGGAAACTCCCCAGACCTTAATCCCATTGAGAACTTGTGGTCGACCCTCAAGAGGCGGGTGGACAAACAAAAACCCACAAATTCTGACAAACTCCAAGCATTGATTATGCAAGAATGGGCTGCCATCAGTCAGGATGTGGCCCAGAAGTTAATTGACTGCATGCCAGGGCGGATTGCAGAGGTCTTGAAAAAGAAGGGTCAACACTGCAAATATTGACTCCTTGCATAAACTTAATGTAATTGTCAATAAAATCTCATAACACTGAAGCAGCGAACTTTGTGAAGAACCAATACTTGTGTCATTCTCAACTTTTGACCACGACTGTACATTTGACCAACACTTCACATGTTGCGTTTGATATTTTGTTCAGTGTAGTTTTCCTTTTCTTTATTTACTGTTTTATTGTTCTGAGAGTATAGTCCCTCATACTAACACCATATTGATCTCTCTGAGAGTATGGTCCCTCATACTAACACCATATTGATCTCTCTCTGAGAGTATAGTCCCTCATACTAACACCATATTGATCTCTCTCTGAGAGTATAGTCCCTCATACTAACACCATATTGATCTCTCTCTGAGAGTATGGTCCCTCATACTAACACCATATTGATCTCTCTCTGAGAGTATAGTCCCTCATACTAACACCACATTGATCTCTCTCTGAGAGTATAGTCCCTCATACTAACACCATATTGATCTCTCTCTGAGAGTATAGTCCCTCATACTAACACCATATTGATCTCTCTCTGAGAGTATGGTCCCTCATACTAACACCATATTGATCTCTCTCTGAGAGTATAGTCCCTCATACTAACACCATATTGATCTCTCTGAGAGTATAGTCCCTCATACTAACACCACATTGATCTCTCTCTGAGAGTATAGTCCCTCATACTAACACCATATTGATCTCTCTCTCTGAGAGTATGGTCCCTCATACTAACACCATATTGATCTCTCTCTGAGAGTATAGTCCCTCATACTAACACCATATTGATCTCTCTGAGAGTATAGTCCCTCATACTAACACCATATTGATCTCTCTGAGAGTATAGTCCCTGATACTAACACCATATTGATCTCTCTCTCTGAGAGTATGGTCCCTCATACTAACACCATATTGATCTCTCTCTGAGAGTATAGTCCCTCATACTAACACCATATTGATCTCTCTCTCTGAGAGTATGGTCCCTCATACTAACACCATATTGATCTCTCTCTGAGAGTATAGTCCCTGATACTAACACCATATTGATCTCTCTCTCTGAGAGTATGGTCCCTCATACTAACACCATATTGATCTCTCTCTGAGAGTATGGTCCCTCATACTAACACCATATTGATCTCTCTGAGAGTATAGTCCCTCATACTAACACCATATTGATCTCTCTCTCTGAGAGTATAGTCCCTCATACTAACACCATATTGATCTCTCTCTGGGAGTATAGTCCCTCATACTAACACCATATTGATCTCTCTCTGAGAGTATAGTCCCTGATACTAACACCATATTGATCTCTCTGAGAGTATGGTCCTTCATACTAACACCATATTGATCTCTCTGAGAGTATGGTCCCTCATACTAACACCATATTGATCTCTCTCTGAGAGTATAGTCCCTCATACTAACACCATATTGATCTCTCTCTGAGAGTATGGTCCCTCATACTAATACCACATCCTTTATGTGCACATGTGTTTTGTTCTAGTAGAAATACATCTATAATATGTTCTGTTCTATCTAAAATAGTATTTTGTATTTCTATCTGATATTACATCTAGTGGCCTTTTTGGGGTCCTTTAGATGATCACAGGTGTCTACCATTACCCCTGATTCACTGTGTGGCTTTATTAGTCCCACTATTGTTTGTGGAGATACCGGTATGCTCTGATGAAGATCGACTGACCGAAAGCTCAGCCACAATTAAAGAAATGTGCATCTGACTGGAAATGTGCGGAGACTATTTCCCGTTTCTCCAGTTTTGCCTCCAGCACCTTCACAAGTCAGCTCTGGGTGTGTGGCAGATTCTGTTCTATTATAAATACAAATATAATATTCTACATTAATGTGGATGTTACCATGGTTATGGATAATCATTCATGAATCGTGAATAACGATGTGTAAAAGTTAGAGGGTCAAAGATCATACCCCCAAGACATGATAACCTCCCCTGTTATTTGTAATTGTGAGAGGTTAGGCTGTCTTTAGAGGGGGGGGGGGGGGGTTTGATCTTTGACCGTCGTCTAACTTTCTCACTCATCATTATTCACGATTCATTCAGGACTAGCCGTAATGATGGTCAAAGTGGCTGGTCAAAAAGCAAACTTCTGGCAATCACAGACACACTAGTGTTGTCTTCTTGCGTTAAATATGACGTAGTATGTCTCTCCCTTAAAAAGGGCGCTTGAAGATTTTGTGCAATTGCACAGTGGATGGCTGAATTTTTCTCCCTGGTTTTGCTTTTGCTTTACTTACGGTAAGGTGGACCCGCAGTGTCCAGTATGGATCAGGTGATCCGCTGACTACGGAGCGTAGGCTGACTGGTGAAAAATATAGCAAATGTCGGAGCATAATTCATTCACGATTTTGGATCAAATTGGAATTCAAATCGCAGCACTCGAACTCCAGTGTAACGATGTCGCGCTAGGACTGTTGCGTGAAGGCGGATTTTTTATATTTTAATTTATGCAATACCACATTTACAGAGGAAAAATATTGTCTACACCATCGACATGGGGCTGTGTTACAGTTTGCGTCCCCGGCTCTTCGGGGACCTGAGCGGGTCTATTTCGAACGCTACCTCGGACTCGGATCAGCCTCCAGACCCAGCTGTACCCTGCCGAGCCGGGGGACCTCGTCAAGAGGACACAGGGGGATATGGCGATAACTCGTCGCTCCGAGACGGTAGCGGCAAAGTACGCCTTGGGGACCTAGCCAAGCTCCCGCCCGGGGAGCCCCGCGGTAGAGACAACACGGGCACCGATGGAGTGCTCATACAGAACGGGGGTGGAGGCGGAGTAGGCAAGGGAACGGGCAAGGACCGTAGTCGACGCCTACAGTTGCTACAGAAAACAACAAACACCCAAAAACAGAAAAACTGGGACAAACTGCCGGAGGCCGAGAGGGAGGCGAAGAAAGTCAGTAAGAATATTGACAGGGCGCTAAAGGAGCTCAAACGGGAGTACAAACAGACTCACCGGCTGCTATTACTGGGTAGGTTGGCAACATTTTTAACCGTCTCCCTTCTGTTGTGAACGGCGGCCTTTCAGATGCCTATAACGGTCATGTAGGCTATTATAGAGAGATGTCAGTGCTGTCGATGCTTATGTCGCGCTATTTTCCACGTGAAACGGTATCCCCGGCAGTCGTCATTTGACTGAGCTGAAGATGGACGTTGTGTATCACATCCTACCTCCTCTACGCACCAGTTTTGTTCTTGTTCTCGCCATCTCTGTTTTGGTTGCGTTTACGGTTACGATGATGATGACTTCCGGGGTTGTTGTTGTTATTATGGTGGGTCTTTTACATCACACACACACACACACACACTAAACTGATGCATTTAACAAATAGTGTTAAAAAATGATTCTAAAATATAGGGACATTCGGGTGGTTTAAAGACTCTATAGCTCACAGTATATGTAGGCTACAGGGTTTTCTATCGGTTCTGATTCTCACAAAGTTAAAATGATTCCTTCCTCTAGTCCCATGGCCTTTATACATAGTGCCTGTTACTATGTCCATATATTACCGAGTGTCAGTGCTGTGGGAAAGATGACTTCAACAGATAATACAAAAGTGTGATTCTTCCAAAATATCAAAAACAGTGTGCTTGACAGGTGGTTCAAATATCTATCAGGTTTTCTACTAACTCTTTCAAACCGATTCCTTCCTCTGGTCTCTCTCTCTCAACCATTCACTTCAAAACGATTCCTTCCTCTGGTCTCTCTCTCAACCATTCACTTCAAAACGATTCCTTCCTCTGGTCTCTCTCTCTCAACCATTCACACCACCATCCTACTCTTTACAGTGGCCTCCTCTCTGTCCATATATTACCCAGCGTCAGTGGTGTGGGAAAGATCACTTCATCAGGTCGTTATAAATCACTGGTTGTCCACCTTATTCCTCTTTCTCTCTCTCTGAAACGTCTGAACTGGAACTGTTCAGATGGCTGGTTGGACTGTAACTGTTCAGATGGCTGGTTGGACTGTAACTGTTCAGATGGCTGGTTGGACTGTAACTGTTCAGATGGCTGGTTGGACTGTTCAGATGGCTGGTTGGACTGTTCAGATGGCTGGTTGGACTGTTCAGATGGCTGGTTGGACTGTAACTGTTCAGATGGCTGGTTGGACTGGAACTGTTCAGATGGCTGGTTGGACTGTTCAGATGGCTGGTTGGACTGTAACTGTTCAGATGGCTGGTTGGACTGTAACTGTTCAGATGGCTGGTTGGACTGTAACTGTTCAGATGGCTGGTTGGACTGTTCAGATGGCTGGTTGGACTGTTCAGATGGCTGGTTGGACTGTTCAGATGGCTGGTTGGACTGTAACTGTTCAGATGGCTGGTTGGACTGGAACTGTTCAGATGGCTGGTTGGACTGTTCAGATGGCTGGTTGGACTGTAACTGTTCAGATGGCTGGTTGGACTGTAACTGTTCAGATGGCTGGTTGGACTGTAACTGTTCAGATGGCAGGTTGGACTGTAACTGTTCAGATGGCTGGTTGGACTGTTCAGATGGCTGGTTGGACTGTAACTGTTCAGATGGCTGGTTGGACTGGAACTGTTCAGATGGCTGGTTGGACTGTAACTGTTCAGATGGCTGGTTGGACTGTTCAGATGGCTGGTTGGACTGTTCAGATGGCTGGTTGGACTGTTCAGATGGCTGGTTGGACTGTAACTGTTCAGATGGCTGGTTGGACTGTAACTGTTCAGATGGCTGGTTGGACTGTAACTGTTCAGATGGCTGGTTGGACTGTAACTGTTCAGATGGCTGGTTGGACTGTAACTGTTCAGATGGCTGGTTGGACTGTAACTGTTCAGATGGGTGGTTCAGGTTGGACTGGAACTGTTCAGATGGGTGGTTGAACTGTTCAGATGGGTGGTTGGGGTTGGCTTTAGTAGAGGGCCAACGTTTCCACTCAGAGAAGCCAGTGGCTTTTATCAAAGACATCAACATAAAGTAGCCTAGTAGTTTAATAACAGACTGACTCAAAGCTGGAGATGGAGTCTTCAGTCTGTGTTGATTCAGATATGATACCAGTATTTAGCCTCGTTTAGGCCTAGTTTCAATACAGCTAGGAACGAACTATGGTGGCAAATAGGAGGGAACGCATTCACGGCAGCACTTCAAAGTTAGGTAGCACTTTACATTAAGATACTTTTTAAGGAGTGTGGTTGTAAAGCGCTTATAAGTAGTTGACAGTTCATTACTAGTGAATACATCATTTATAACTCATTCATCAACAGTTATGAACTGTTAACTGACAGTCCTCTACTACTCTGGCCTGCTGGCCCCCCTACCTCTGGCCTGCTGGCCCCCCTACCTCTGGCCTGCTGGCCCCCCTACCTCTGGCCTGCTGGCCCCCCTACCTCTGGCCTGCTGGCCCCCCTATCTCTGGCCTGCTGGCCCCCCTACCTCTGGCCTGCTGGCCCCCCTACCTCTGGCCCCCCTACCTCTGGCCTGCTGGCCCCCCTACCTCTGGCCTGCTGGCCCCCCTACCTCTGGCCCCCCTACCTCTGGCCTGCTGGCCCCCCTACCTCTGGCCTGCTGGCCCCCCTACCTCTGGCCTGCTGGCCCCCCTACCTCTGGCCTGCTGGCCCCCCTATCTCTGGCCTGCTGGCCCCCCTACCTCTGGCCTGCTGGCCCCCCTACCTCTGGCCTGCTGGCCCCCCTACCTCTGGCCTGCTGGCCCCCCTACCTCTGGCCTGCTGGCCCCCCTACCTCTGGCCTGCTGGCCCCCCTACCTCTGGCCTGCTGGCCCCCCTACCTCTGGCCTGCTGGCCCCCCTACCTCTGGCCTGCTGGCCCCCCTACCTCTGGCCTGCTGGCCCCCCTACCTCTGGCCTGCTGGCTCCCCTACCTCTGGCCTGCTGGCCCCCCTACCTCTGGCCTGCTGGCCCCCCTACCTCTGGCCTGCTGGCCCCCCTACCTCTGGCCTGCTGGCCCCCCTACCTCTGGCCTGCTGGCCCCCCTACCTCTGGCCTGCTGGCCCCCCTATCTCTGGCCTGCTGGCCCCCCTACCTCTGGCCTGCTGGCCCCCCTACCTCTGGCCTGCTGGCCCCCCTATCTCTGGCCTGCTGGCCCCCCTACCTCTGGCCTGCTGGCCCCCCTACCTCTGCGGAAGCACAGTTCCCGCTCAGCCCAGTCAAAACTGTTTGCTGCTCTGGCACACCAATGGTGGAACAAGCTCCCTCACGACGCCAGGACAGCAGAGTCACTGACCACCTTCCGGAGACACTTGAAACCCTACCTCCTTTAAGGAATACCTGGGATAGGATAAAAGTAATCCTTCTACCCCACACTCTCCGTACCCAGTGTTACCCCACAGCCTCCGTACCCAGTGTTACCCCACAGCCTCCGTACCCAGTGTTACCCCACAGCCTCCGTACCCAGTGTTACCCCAGAGCCTCCGTACCCAGTGTTACCCCAGAGCCTCCGTACCCAGTGTTACCCCACAGCCTCCGTACCCAGTGTTACCCCACAGCCTCCGTACCCAGTGTTACCCCACAGCCTCCGTACCCAGTGTTACCCCACAGCCTCCGTACCCAGTGTTACCCCACAGCCTCCGTACCCAGTGTTACCCCACAGCCTCCGTACCCAGTGTTACCCCACAGCCTCCGTACCCAGTGTTACCCCACAGCCTCCGTACCCAGTGTTACCCCAGAGCCTCCGTACCCAGTGTTACCCCACAGCCTCCGTACCCAGTGTTACCCCACAGCCTCCGTACCCAGTGTTACCCCACAGCCTCCGTACCCAGTGTTACCCCACAGCCTCCGTACCCAGGGGTCTGATTAGCAGCCCAGGTATAGGCTATAGGGTTCTTAACAAACTAGCCCTGGGACTTAGGCCTACTTCGTCCCCTCCAGACACCGTGTGTGCCTCCCAAACAGCACCCTATTCCCTAATATGTACAGTGCACTACTTTTGACCAGGCCCCACCCTTCCAGAGTCCATCACTACAAGGGGAATACGGTACCAGCCAGCCATGGCCCTGGCCAAAAGTAGTGCACTACATACAGGGGGGAGAACAAGTATTTAATACACTGCCGATTTGGCAGGTTTTCCTACTTACAAAGCATGTAGAGGTCTGTCATTTTTATCATAGGTACACTTCAACTGTGAGAGACGGAATCTAAAACAAAAATCCAGAAAATCACATTGTATGGTTTTTAAGTAATTAATTTGCATTTTATTGCATGACATAAATATTTGATACATCAGAAAAGCAGAACTTAATATTTGGTACAGAAACCTTTGTTTGAAATTACAGAGATCATACGTTTCCTGTAGGTCTTGACCAGGTTTGCACGCACTGCAGCAGGGATTTTGGCCCACTCCTCCATACAGACCTTCTCCAGATCCTTCAGGTTTCAGGGCTGTCGCTGGGCAATACGGACTTTCAGCTCCCTCCAAAGATTTTCTATTGGGTTCAGGTCTGGAGACTGGCTAGGCCACTCCAGGACCTTGAGATGCTTCTTACGGAGCCGCTTCTTAGTTGTCCTGGCTGTGTGTTTCGGGTCGTTGTCATGCTGGAAGACCTAGCCACGACCCATCTTCAATGCTCTTACTGAGGGAAGGAAGTTGTTGGCCAAGATCTCGCGATACATGGCCCCATCCATCCTCCCCTCAATACGGTGCAGTCGTCCTGTCCCCTTTGCAGAAGAGCATCCCCAAAGAATGATGTTTCCACCTCCATGCTTCACGGTTGGGATGGTGTTCTTGGGGTTGTACTCATCCTTCTTCTTCCTCCAAACACGGCAAGTGGAGTTTAGACCAAAAAGCTCTATTTTTGTCTCATCAGACCACATGACCTTCTCCCATTTCTCCTCTGGATCATCCAGATCAGGGTTCTTCAATTCCGGTCCTGGAGGGCCGAAACACTTCTGTTTTTTATTTCTACCTGGTAGTTAATTGCACTCACCTGGTGTCCCAGGTCTGAATTAGCCCCTGATTAGAAGGAGAGGATGAAAAACAGAGGTGTTTCGGCCCTCCAGGACCGGAATTGAAGAACCCTGATCCAGATGGTCATTGGCAAACTTCAGACGGGCCTGGACATGCGCTGGCTTGAGCAGGGGGACCTTGCGTGCGCTGCAGGATTCAGCTCTCTTCAGGTCATTGACCAGGTCCTGCCGTGTAGTTCTGGGCTGATTCCTCACCTTCCTCATGATCATTGATGCCCCACGAGGTGAGATCTTGCATGGAGCCCCAGACCGATGGTGATTGACCGTCATCTTGAACTTCTTCCATTTTCTAATAATTGCGCCAACAGTTGTTGCCTTCTCACCAAGCGGCTTGCCTATTGTCCTGTAGCCCATCCCAGCCTTGTGCAGGTCTACAATTTTATCCCTGATGTCCTTACACAGCTCTCTGGTCTTGGCCATTGTGGAGAGGTTGGAGGCTGTTTGATTGAGTGTGTGGACAGGTGTCTTTTATACAGGTAACGAGTTCAAACAGGTGCAGTTAATACAGGTAATGAGTGGAGAACAGGAGGGCTTCTTAAAGAAAAACTAACAGGTCTGTGAGAGCCGGAATTCTCACTGGTTGGTAGGTGATCAAATACTTATGTCACGCAATAAAATGCAAATTAATTACTTAAAAATCATACAATGTGAATTTCTGGATTTTTTTGTACCTATGATAAAAATTACAGACCTCTACATGCTTTGTAAGTAGGAAAACCTGCAAAATCGGCAGTGTATCAAATACTTGTTCTCCCCACTGTATGTGATAGGATGCCATTTCAGCCCCAGTGTTCCTCCACAGTAAGGCCTGCTGCTGCCCGGACAGTGCTGGCTAAGGACGGTCGGCACGGCACGGTGTGGTGGTGTGGTGTGGTGGTGTCGGTTTGTGTTCTCTCTGTTCCTCTGAAAGTGGACACCTTCCAAGGTGTGCCGGCCCGGCTAATCTGGGTCACTTTATCTGTGTGTAGTAGCAGCCGGCAGGTGTTTTCTTGAGTAACGATACGGTCAGAAGGAAGTATATAAGTAACTGGTTGGAATACAATTCATAAGTCGTCATTTTTGTTGTGGGGTGTTTTGGAACTGGAATCTAGAATTGATCACTGTTTACATTCTAGAATGTCTGGGCTCTAGAATGTGACTAGTATTCATGATCGTCACCTTGATGAGGGCTTCCCTGTTATCAATCTGGCTTCATTTACATTCAAACCACTTGACTTTGTCTGGTGTACTTTGATAGGCCTACTTTGTGTACTGTGTTCTGATTTGGTGGCCGGCCAAGCTCACCACTGATTCCAGGACAGGAAGCAGGAAATCCATTGTTAGTTCATATTGGGGCACATGGATACACAACATAGCTCCAGAGAAAGGTGGTGGTGTGGTGGTGGTGGTGGGGTGTGGTGGTGTGGTGGTGGTGGTTGTGTGTGTGGTGTGGTGTGGTGTGGTGGTGTGGTGGTTGTGTGTGTGGTGTGGTGTGGTGTGGTGGTGTGGTGGTGGTGTGGTGGTGGGGTGTGGTGGTGGTGTGGTGGTGGTGGTGGTGTGTGTGAGGTGGTGGGGGGTGTGGTGGTGGGGTGTGGTGGGGTGTTGTGGTGTGTGTGGTGGTGTGGGGGTGGTGGTGGTGGTGGGGGGTGTGGGGTGGTGGGGGGTGTGGTTTGGTGGTGGTGGTGTGTGTGAGGTGGTGGTGGGTGTGGGGGGTGTGGTGGTGGGGTGTGTGTAATGTGGTGGTGCTGTGTGTGAGGTGGTGGTGGGTGTGGGGGGTGTGGTGGTGGGTGTGGGGGGTGTGGTGGTGGGGTGTGTGTGGTGGTGGTGCTGTGTGTGGTGGTGGTGGGGTGTGTGTGAGGGGTGGTGGTGCTGTGTGTGGTGGTGGTGCTGTGTGTGGTGGTGGTGGTGCTGTGTGTGGTGGTGGTGGTGCTGTGTGTGAGGGGTGGTGGTGCTGTGTGTGAGGGGTGGTGGTGCTGTGTGTGAGGGGTGGTGGTGCTGTGTGTGAGGGGTGGTGGTGCTGTGTGTGAGGGGTGGTGGTGCTGTGTGTGAGGGGTGGTGGTGTTGTGTGTGGTGGTGGTGGGGTGTGTAAGGTGGTGGTGCTGTGTGTGGTGGTGGTGGTGCTGTGTGTGAGGGGTGGTGGTGCTGTGTGTGAGGGGTGGTGGTGGTGTGGTGTGAGGGGTGGTCGTGGTGTGGTGTGTGGTTGTGGTGCTGTGTGTTTATTGTGGAGGTGGTGCTGTGTGTGAGGGGTGGTGGTGGTGCTGTGTGTGGTGGTGCTGTGTGTGTGTGTGTGTGGTAACATCGTTCATTAGCAGTGTTCTTAGATGTCCTTAACTGCCTGTTCACATTTCCTGAGACCCAACTCGACCCCTGACCCTTAGGGCTAGGCACCCCGTCAATCTAAATGGGATTGGATAGGTTTAGGCAGGTAATTGATAGACTTGGTGGGATTGTTCACCCTGTTGTTTACCCAATCATTTCAGATCTACAGGACCACTACTCAGAGAACAGCATTATGAGGGAAAGTGATCAAGGAGGCAAGGAAAAGGGACAAGGAAACAAGGCCAAGAGGATTTATACACAGCCATTGAGATATTCTGGTGGGTTTCCTTTCTTTCAGCTACCAGCATGCATTTTGCTCATTCGAAATGTGTAACCAAACCATCATTAGGAAAGTGGCTGGTTCACCCTTGAGTTGACCTTAACTACAGGTCCAGAGTCAGATATGTTGTTATCCTCCTAATGGTTTAGGTTAGGAATGGGGGTACAATTAATAGAGGGCTGTGTGTCAAGCATCTCAGAGTGGGAGTGCTGGTCTAGGACTAATAATCTCCTCTACTCTTGGCTCAAAGTAGAGGAGTGATTGACTGCATCAATTCTTGTTTTTGTGAAAAATATTGTGTTAAATTCCAAATTGTCTGTATAATCAATTTACTACTCTGACAGAAATACTTACCCCACCAGACATGCCACCTGGGGTCTCTTCAAAGGGCCCAAATCCAGAAGGAATTCAAGGCAACACACAGTTAGGGCTGGGGGATATGGCCTAAAAGTCATATCGCCATTCTTTGGAACTTATGCGTGATATATACAGTACCAGTCAAAAGTTAGGACACACCTACTCATTCCAGGGTTTTTCTTTATTTTTACTATTTTCTACATTGTAGAATAATAGTGAAGACATCAAAACTATGAAATAACATATATGGAATTATGTAGTAACCAAAAAAGTGTTACACAAATCAAAATATATTTTATTTTTGAGATTCTTCAAAGTAGCCACCCTTTGCCTGGATGACAGCTTTGCACACTCTTGGCATTCTCTCAACAAGCTTCATGAGGTAGTCACCTGGAAATACATTTCAATTAACAGGTGTGCCTTGTTAAAAGTTACTTTGTGGAATTTATTTCCTTCTTAACGCGTTTGAGCCAATCAGTTGTGCTGTGACAAGGTAGGGGTGATATACAGAAAATAGCCCTATTTGGTAAAAGACCAAGTCCATATTATGGCAAGAACAGCTCAAATAAGCAAAGAGAAACAACAGTCCATCATTACTTTAAGACATGAAGGTCAGTCAATCCGGAACATTAATCCGGAGACTGCGTGAATCAGGCCTTCATGGTCAAATTGCTGCAAAGAAACCACTACTAAAGGACACCAATAAGAAGAAGAGACTTGCTTGGGCCAAGAAACATGAGCAATGGACATTAGACCGGTGGAAATCTGTCCTTTGGTCTGAGATTTTTGGTTCCAACCGCCGTGTCTTTGTGAGACGCAGAGTAGGTGAACAGATGATCTCTACATGGAGGAGGAGGTGTGATGGTGTGGGGGTATTTTGCTGGTGATACTGTCTGTGATTTATTTAGAATTCAAGGCACACTTAACCAGCATGGCTACCACAGCATTCTGCAGCGATACGCCATCCCATCTGGTTTGCGCTTAGTGGGACTATCATTTGTTTTTCAATAGGACAATGACCCAACACACCTCCAGGCTGTGTAAGGGCTATTTGACCAAGAAGGAGAGTGATGGAGTGCTGCATCAGATGTCCTGGCATCCACAATCACCCAACCTCAACCCAATTGAGATGGTTTGGGATGAGTCGGACCGCAGAGTGAAGGAAAAGCAGCCAAGAAGTGCTCAACATATGTGGGAACTCCTTCAAGACTGTTGGAAAAGCATTCCTCATGAAGCTGGTTGAGAGAATGCCAAGAGTGTGCAAAGCTGTCATCAAGGCAAAGGGTGGCTATTTGGATTTGTTTAACACTTTCTTGGTTACTACATGATTCCATATGTGTTATTTCATAGTTTTGATGTCTTCACTATTATTCTACAATGTAGAAAATAATAAAAATAAAGAAAAAACCCTTACATGAGCAGACGCTCTTATCCAGAGCGACTTACAGTTAGTGAATACATATTTTTTTTATACTGGCCCCCCGTGGGAATCGAACCCACAACCCTGGTGTTGCAAACGCCATGCTCTATCAACTGAGCTACATCCCTGCCGGCCATTCCCTCCCCTACCCTGGACGACGCTGGGCCAATTGTGCGCCGCCCCATGGGTCTCCCGGTAGTGGTACTGTGTGTGTGTGTGTGTGTGTGTGTGTGTATAGGAAGGTTCACAGTGGACACAGCACAGACCTTCTAGATATTCCATAAAAAAATCAGCTGTTTCCAGCTACAATAGCCATTTACAACATTAACAATGTCTACACTGTATTTCTGATCAATTTGATGTTATTTTAATGGACAAAATAATTGATTTTCTTTCGAAAACAAGGACATTTCTAAGTGACCCCAAACTTTTGAACCATAGTGTATATATAAAAGATTATTGCGATACAGGTATTTGGAACATAGCGCTAAAACATACATTCAAATTAATTCGATATATCGCCCAGACCGACCCAGGGACAGGAGAAAGGGACTAATGGGGGCAGTTGAAATCAGTGAGGGGGCACAATTTTGGGGGGGGTTCTTGCATTAAATGGAATTATATTGAATTCTGCTTATATCACACTATTCCATAAACAACCGTTCAAATGCCGAGACTCCGACCGAGACCATTGAGTGCTTTTGAAGTGACAGGTTGGCGCGAAATCTGCACTGTATCAGCACAATGGACAGCATCCTACACGCTAAAGTAAGGCCGTACACACAGCTGTCTTACCAATGTAAATGCTGAGAGTAGTAGCCTAGTTATTCATGCATGCAACAAAAAAATATTGAATAGCAGTTTGGCTTAGAATACCTTCAACTGTGAATGCGAACAAATAAATGCGAACAGAACAAAACAGCGGTGGTACCAAGTAGGCCCAGTAAACTAAATATCAGATCAATAAAGACATGACACATCTATATTTAGTCTAGTTACATTAACAGTAAACAAACACAGTAAACAAAAGGCAAATGGAGATCCAAATAACCAAAAAGATAGCCTACAGTGAGATGCAGCCACGCACAGCTGTTTTAACAAATAAATAAGCCTATAAGGCCCGCTTCAAACATGGAAAATCACGAGTACAGCAACACGTGGTGATATGGCACGATACACTTCTGTGGATCAAATTCGACAGTTCCAATTCCAACCAGGAAAACCAATCGGCTACCAAGACAACCATAATAGAATGGATCTATTTCTATGATGAAAACATACCCATATGTAGCTATACCCAGGGGAGTCATTTGGGTTCTTGCATTGGGAATTATATTGAATTCCGCTATACCACAATAAATATAAAAGTTAAAATACCGACGTCATTGAGTCACCGAGAAGTGACAGGCTCTGTCGTATCCGGCTCGGCGACCGGGAGACCCATGGGGGCGGCGCATAATTGGCCCTGCGTCGTCCAGGGTAGGGGAGGGAATGGCCGGCAGGGATGTATCTCAGTTGGTAGAGCATGGCGTTTGACAATGCCAGGGTTGTGGGTTCAATTCCCACGGGGGGCCAGTATGAAAAATTAAATCATGTATGCACTGTAAGTCGCTCTGGATAAGAGCGTCTGCTAAATGACTAAAATGTTAAAAAAAATGTAAAATGTAAGTGACAGGTTGGCACACTATCAGCTCCATGGACAATGCCCTACACACTAAAGCAAGGCCGTTGAAAACCTATGCTGGCTAAGGAAGTAATTTGCCACTCCATACCCTAGATCTTTGCTGAAAATTATGCCTCTATCACCAAGATTTCGATCAAAACCCAACCAGCTAGATTGTTTCTTACCTTTTCAGAAGAGTTGCAGCCTCCTTGATGCTTTGTTGAACTTCCTGAGTAATCAATAAATCATCTTGTAAGATCCCCCTCAAATGCCAGTTGGATTAGTTAAGCTTTCCTCGGGTGTAGCATGCTTCTTCTGTGCTGACTGAACACATTTGTCAAAGTGGAAAATGAGTTCTCGCCCTGTAACTGTGGACGCCCCGCCCCACTCATGAGCCCTATGATTTCATGTTGAATATGATGTGGCATTGTGGGTATGGTGCTAAACACCTTGGCAAGTTCCTTGTCCTTTCAGAGAGTATATTCCATCAGGAAAAAGTCCACTGCCCCCCCCCCCCTCCCCTTTTGACTCTATCGCGTCCAATGTCTCCCTCAGTGGTTGCTGATTTGAAACAAGGAACTCAATGATGTCCGCAATCGCCGACAATATACAGCACATGCGATTTCTTGCCAGCTGCCGATCATTTAAAAAGTGTTGACAACCATGTTCCCAATAGCACTTCAAACTAGTTGTTCTACCCACAATGCAGTGCGTTTCAAATGCTCTTGATGATGCCTACCTAATCCTTAGGTACTATTAATAGCATGCTTCCAGTCAGAATACCCAGCTTGGGTGAAGGTCTGTGTTAGCATTGGACCCAACACAGAACCTTCGACATGGGGAAACAAAATGCCGTATCTGCGGTAACCGAGTAGTCCAGCCACTCTCTTCCTATGAACCAGTTGCTATTAAATGAACGTTTTTTGGACAGAAAACCTGCAGCTAGGGTAGGATTTCTAGGCCTAACCTGGGCTGGCGCCTCTGTTCTAAGATTATCAGGAACAATTGGAAGTGGATTGAATTTATTGAATTTATTAGACAAGGGTGGGTAGGCTCTGCACGCGGAGCTAGCTGGAGCTCGGTGATTTGAGGCTGCTGCACGCGGAGCTAGCTGGAGCTCGGTGATTTGAGGCTGCTGCACGCGGAGCTAGCTGGAGCTCGGTGATTTGAGGCTGCTGCACGCGGAGCTAGCTGGAGCTCGGTGATTTGAGGCTGCTGCACGCATAGCTAGCTGGAGCTCGGTGATTTGAGGCTGCTGCACGCGGAGCTAGCTGGAGCTCGGTGATTTGAGGCTGCTGCACGCGGAGCTAGCTGGAGCTCGGTGATTTGAGGCTGCTGCACGCGGAGCTAGCTGGAGCTCGGTGGTTTGATGCTGCTGCACGCGGAGCTAGCTGGAGCTCGGTGGTTTGATGCTCCTGCACGCGGAGCTAGCTGGAGCTCGGTGATTTGAGGCTGCTGCACGCGGAGCTAGCTGGAGCTCGGTGATTTCAGGCTGCTGCACGCGGAGCTAGCTGGAGCTCGGTGATTTGAGGCTGCTGCACGCGGAGCTAGCTGGAGCTCGGTGATTTGAGGCTGCTGCACGCGGAGCTAGCTGGAGCTCGGTGGTTTGAGGCTGCTGCACGCGGAGCTAGCTGGAGCTCGGTGATTTGAGGCTGCTGCACGCGGAGCTAGCTGGAGCTCGGTGATTTGAGGCTGCTGCACGCGGAGCTAGCTGGAGCTCGGTGATTTGAGGCTGCTGCACGCGGAGCTAGCTGGAGCTCGGTGATTTGAGGCTGCTGCACGCGGAGCTAGCTGGAGCTCGGTGATTTGAGGCTGCTGCACGCGGAGCTAGCTGGAGCTCGGTGATTTGAGGCTGCTGCACGCGGAGCTAGCTGGACCTCGGTGGTTTGAGGCTGCTGCACGCGGAGCTAGCTGGAGCTCGGTGATTTGAGGCTGCTGCACGCGGAGCTAGCTGGAGCTCGGTGGTTTGAGGCTGCTGCACGCGGAGCTAGCTGGAGCTCGGTGGTTTGAGGCTGCTGCACGCGGAGCTAGCTGGAGCTCGGTGATTTGAGGCTGCTGCACGCGGAGCTAGCTGGAGCTCGGTGGTTTGAGGCTGCTGCACGCGGAGCTAGCTGGAGCTCGGTGGTTTGAGGCTGCTGCACGCGGAGCTAGCTGGAGCTCGGTGATTTGAGGCTGCTGCACGCGGAGCTAGCTGGAGCTCGGTGATTTGAGGCTGCTGCACGCGGAGCTAGCTGGAGCTCGGTGATTTGATGCTGCTGCACGCGGAGCTAGCTGGAGCTCGGTGATTTGAGGCTGCTGCACGCGGAGCTAGCTGGAGCTCGGTGATTTGAGGCTGCTGCACGCGGAGCTAGCTGGAGCTCGGTGGTTTGAGGCTGCTGCACGCGGAGCTAGCTGGAGCTCGGTGGTTTGAGGCTGCTGCACGCGGAGCTAGCTGGAGCTCGGTGATTTGAGGCTGCTGCACGCGGAGCTAGCTGGAGCTCGGTGATTTGAGGCTGCTGCACGCATAGCTAGCTGGAGCTCGGTGGTTTGATGCTGCTGCACGCGGAGCTAGCTGGAGCTCGGTGATTTGAGGCTGCTGCACGCGGAGCTAGCTGGAGCTCGGTGATTTGAGGCTGCTGCACGCGGAGCTAGCTGGAGCTCTGTGATTTGAGGCTGCTGCACGCGGAGCTAGCTGGAGCTAGGTGGTTTGAGGCTGCTGCACGCGGAGCTAGCTGGAGCTCGGTGGTTTGAGGCTGCTGCACGCGGAGCTAGCTGGAGCGCGGTGATTTGAGGCTGCTGCACGCGGAGCTAGCTGGAGCTCGGTGGTTTGAGGCTGCTGCACGCGGAGCTAGCTGGAGCTCGGTGGTTTGAGGCTGCTGCACGCGGAGCTAGCTGGAGCTCGGTGGTTTGAGGCTGCTGCACGCGGAGCTAGCTGGAGCTCGGTGATTTGAGGCTGCTGCACGCGGAGCTAGCTGGAGCTCGGTGATTTGAGGCTGCTGCACGCGGAGCTAGCTGGAGCTCGGTGATTTGATGCTGCTGCACGCGGAGCTAGCTGGAGCTCGGTGATTTGAGGCTGCTGCACGCGGAGCTAGCTGGAGCTCGGTGGTTTGATGCTGCTGCACGCGGAGCTAGCTGGAGCTCGGTGGTTTGATGCTGCTGCACGCGGAGCTAGCTGGAGCTCGGTGGTTTGAGGCTGCTGCACGCGGAGCTAGCTGGAGCTCGGTGGTTTGAGGCTGCTGCACGCGGAGCTAGCTGGAGCTCGGTGGTTTGAGGCTGCTGCACGCGGAGCTAGCTGGAGCTCGGTGATTTGAGGCTGCTGCACGCGGAGCTAGCTGGAGCTCGGTGATTTGAGGCTGCTGCACGCGGAGCTAGCTGGAGCTCGGTGATTTGATGCTGCTGCACGCGGAGCTAGCTGGAGCTCGGTGATTTGAGGCTGCTGCACGCGGAGCTAGCTGGAGCTCGGTGGTTTGATGCTGCTGCACGCGGAGCTAGCTGGAGCTCGGTGGTTTGAGGCTGCTGCACGCGGAGCTAGCTGGAGCTCGGTGGTTTGAGGCTGCTGCACGCGGAGCTAGCTGGAGCTCGGTGATTTGAGGCTGCTGCACACGGAGCTAGCTGGAGCTCGGTGATTTGAGGCTGCTGCACGCGGAGCTAGCTGGAGCTCGGTGATTTGAGGCTGCTGCACGCGGAGCTAGCTGGAGCTCGGTGATTTGATGCTGCTGCACGCGGAGCTAGCTGGAGCTCGGTGATTTGATGCTGCTGCACGCGGAGCTAGCTGGAGCTCGGTGGTTTGAGGCTGCTGCACGCGGAGCTAGCTGGAGCTCGGTGGTTTGAGGCTGCTGCACGCGGAGCTAGCTGGAGCTCGGTGGTTTGATGCTGCTGCACGCGGAGCTAGCTGGAGCTCGGTGGTTTGAGGCTGCTGCACGCGTAGCTAGCTGGAGCTCGGTGGTTTGATGCTGCTGCACGCGGAGCTAGCTGGAGCTCGGTGGTTTGAGGCTGCTGCACGCGGAGCTAGCTGGAGCTCGGTGGTTTGAGGCTGCTGCACGCGGAGCTAGCTGGAGCTCGGTGATTTGAGGCTGCTGCACGCGGAGCTAGCTGGAGCTCTGTGATTTGAGGCTGCTGCACGCGGAGCTAGCTGGAGCTCGGTGATTTGATGCTGCTGCACGCGGAGCTAGCTGGAGCTCGGTGATTTGAGGCTGCTGCACGCGGAGCTAGCTGGAGCTCGGTGGTTTGATGCTGCTGCACGCGGAGCTAGCTGGAGCTCGGTGGTTTGAGGCTGCTGCACGCGGAGCTAGCTGGAGCTCGGTGATTTGAGGCTGCTGCACGCGGAGCTAGCTGGAGCTCGGTGATTTGAGGCTGCTGCACGCGGAGCTAGCTGGAGCTCGGTGATTTGAGGCTGCTGCACGCGGAGCTAGCTGGAGCTCGGTGATTTGATGCTGCTGCACGCGGAGCTAGCTGGAGCTCGGTGATTTGATGCTGCTGCACGCGGAGCTAGCTGGAGCTCGGTGGTTTGAGGCTGCTGCACGCGGAGCTAGCTGGAGCTCGGTGGTTTGAGGCTGCTGCACGCGGAGCTAGCTGGAGCTCGGTGGTTTGATGCTGCTGCACGCGGAGCTAGCTGGAGCTCGGTGGTTTGAGGCTGCTGCACGCGGAGCTAGCTGGAGCTCGGTGGTTTGATGCTGCTGCACGCGGAGCTAGCTGGAGCTCGGTGGTTTGATGCTGCTGCACATTGCGCTCCTCCTCCTTTTGGCTTTGTTTTGGGTACTTTGGTGAAGCCACTTTTTGAAATCCCATCGTAGCTGTGGAGATTAGCTGGTTCCAGCTAGCTAAATAGGCTAAGGCTAATAACACTAATGCTTTTTACAGCTAGCTAAGAAGCTAACTGAACTCTGGAGTGGTGAGGGGCATGAGGTAGAGTTGAGTGAAACAGCTTCAACTGTAAAACTTGACCCTGCCCTTTTATAAATCAAATATTACAGGCTGAGGCGTATCACTTCATTCACGTAGCCTACCACAGATGAGCAGCATTTCCCCCCCAGTTTTTTTGTATGGAAACCCAAAGGAGTCATACCAGTCCCCCCCAGTAGCTCATTTGTACTTTTTTGAAAAACATTTGTATATAGGGACCTAAAACTAAAACTGAGGGGCGAGCCCAGCCGTAAAACCGGGCCGAGCTCAGCCCTAGGAACAGTAATATATAGAGCCATGATCACATGGAACTCCCATCTCAAATGACTCAAGCAAACACCAAAATGTGCTTTAAAAAAACCAACAAAAAAACCCACCTCACAACGCCTCTCCCCTATCTGCCCTAGTTAAGGCATATGTATACACTGAGCGTACAAAACATTAAGGACACCTTCCTAATATTGAGTTGCATCACCCCCTTTTTGCCCTCAGAACAGCCTCAATTCGTCAGGGCATGGACTCTACAAGGTGTTGAAAGCGTTCCACAGGGATGCTGGCCCATGTTGACTCCAATGCGTTCCACAGGGATGCTGGCTCCATGTTGACTCCAATGCGTTCCACAGGGATGCTGGCCCATGTTGACTCCAATGCATTCCACAGGGATGCTGGCCCATGTTGACTCCAATGCATTCCACAGGGATGCTGACCCATGTTGACTCCAATGCATTCCACAGGGATGCTGGCCCATGTTGACTCCAATGCATTCCACAGGGATGCTGGCCCATGTTGACTCCAATGCGTTCCACAGGGATGCTGGCCCATGTTGACTCCAATGCGTTCCACAGGGATGCTGGCCCATGTTGACTCCAATGCGTTCCACAGGGATGCTGGCCCATGTTGACTCCAATGCGTTCCACAGGGATGCTGGCTCCATGTTGACTCCAATGCGTTCCACAGGGATGCTGGCCCATGTTGACTCCAATGCGTTCCACAGGGATGCTGGCCCATGTTGACTCCAATGCATTCCACAGGGATGCTGGCCCATGTTGACTCCAATGCATTCCACAGGGATGCTGGCCCATGTTGACTCCAATGCATTCCACAGGGATGCTGGCCCATGTTGACTCCAATGCATTCCACAGGGATGCTGGCCCATGTTGACTCCAATGCGTTCCACAGGGATGCTGGCCCATGTTGACTCCAATGCGTTCCACAGGGATGCTGGCCCATGTTGACTCCAATGCATTCCACAGGGATGCTGGCCCATGTTGACTCCAATGCATTCCACAGGGATGCTGGCTCCATGTTGACTCCAATGCGTTCCACAGGGATGCTGGCCCATGTTGACTCCAATGCGTTCCACAGGGATGCTGGCCCATGTTGACTCCAATGCTTCCCACAGTTGTGTCAAATTGGCTGGATGTCCTTTGGGTGGTGGACCATTCTTGATACACACGGGGAAACTGTTGAGTGATTAAAACCCAGCTGCGTTGCAGTTCTTGACACAAACCGGTGCGCCTGGCACCTACTACCTTACGCCATTAAAAGACACTTCAGTCTTTTGTCTTGCCCATTCACCCTCTGAATGGCACACGTACACAATCCATGTCTCAATTGTCTCAAGGTGTAAAAATCCTTCTTTAACCGGTCTCCTCCCCTTCATCTACACTGATTTTTGAAGTGGATTTAACAAGTGACATCAATAAGGGATCATGGCTTTCACCTGGTCAGTCTATGTCATGGTGTTCCTAATGTTTTGTATACTCAATATAGACTACAATATTACCTGGTCAGTCTGTCACGGAAAGAGCAGGTGTTCAAAATGTTTTGAACACTCAGTGTATGTAGTAATGCATGTATGTGTGCCTGTAATGTCTGTGTTAATGTTTTTAAAGTTAATGTAAATTGTGTTTTTGTCTGTCTTTCGTTATGTGTTGGACCCCTGGAAGACTAGCTGTCGCCATTGGTGTTGGATAACGGGGATCCCAATAAAATCTATAAATCTATGATCGTGATCTAAAAGGTGCTTGACTTCTATCTCCAGCCACCACCTCCACCACAGCTTCCTCAACCCTCCTGGAATGTCACTTTTTGTAATTAAGAGCAGGTGAACTTTCGCTTGTTCTCCCTAAGAGGGTTTTTACCGTTGACCATCAACACTGACCTTTGCTACCACTGCAGGTTATGTTGCCGGTAGCGACAGTAGCCTATGATCAACAACATTTTATTGAAGCTAGCGTTTTAACTATATGCACCTGTAGTGAGATAGCCCTATTGATCCTACCATTGGTATAAAGTATAGCGATGCATCCCAAATTGAACCCTATTCCCCTATATAGTGCACCAGCGCCCTGGTCAAAAGAAGTGCACTGTATAGGAAATAGGGTGACATTTGGGATGCAGACTGAGTTCAGTTCAGGATGTTTAATCAGTTCTAGTTACTTTTATTATAGTTTATTTAAACAAAATGTGATGATATTAACAGATTTAGAGGAGAACAAAAAAGTTAATCACTCTCAGTTTAACGTAGCGCGCGGCTCATAAACTGAACACTCATTGGGCCTACACAGACCGATACCAGGAAGTTACTTCCTCCCTATAGTTGGCTGGATCTAGCCTAGATAGCCTGTAGGCTAGTAAGCTACGTTTCCAGAGTGTCTTCCCCAACACCACTTATAACTGAATTCTTTAGTCTAGTCAAGCTTCTACGACCCAACAATGTCGACCATAGAGGGCTTCAGTAGTAGTAGCCACCTGGTAAATGCATGCTATACCCATCACAGCCACTAGAGGGTGCTATGGGGCAACTTGCTGTGTTGACCTTGCAGTCTGAGGTGCGGAGACGGGTTAAACTACTGTCACCAGTTTATGGATGGACTGAATGAATGCTTGGTTTAGCTCTGGGGGTAAAGTGTACCCTAGGTACAGATCTAGGACCAGTTTCCCCTCCCCTCAACCCATTAGTGGGGGAAATGCTAAACTGACCCAGAGTCAGCGTCTAGGGTCAACTTCACCCAACACCCTGGGTTACATTTTTACATTTACATTTGAGTCATTTAGCAGACGCTCTTATCCAGAGCGACTTACAGTTAGTGAGTTCATACATTATTATTATTATTATTATCATATTTATTTATTTTCATACTGGCCCCCCATGGGAATCGAACCCACAACCCTGGCGTTGCAAACGCCATGCTATACCAACTAAGCTGCATCCTTGCCGGCCATTCTCTCCCCTACCCTGGACGATGCTGGGCCAATTGTGCGCCGCCCCATGAGTCTTACCATACAGTAGAGCCAGGCATCACTCATCTCCCTTTAACAAGTAACATTAGCATGTTAATGGCCATTATTAAAACCATTTTTAATTTTGTTTATGATTATTGTTTACGAAACCCATGACTAACCAACGGATAGTGTTGCATTTGCTTTGTCTAGGGGTCTTAACCCTAGTTACATGGTCTCTAACCTGAATGAATGTGTGCATAAATGTGAGAAATCAGCGTTTGAGGACCATGTTGGATGCACATGTGCCCAGGGAGACAGCAACCTTACCTTAGGTCCAGGGAGACAGCAACCTTACCTTAGGTCCAGGGAGACAGCAACCTTACCTTAGGTCCAGGGAGACAGCAACCTTACCTTAGGTCCAGGGAGACAGCAACCTTACCTTAGGTCCAGGGAGACAGCAACCTTACCTTAGGTCCAGGGAGACAGCAACCTTACCTTAGGTCCAGGGAGACAGCAACCTTACCTTGGCCCAGGGAGACAGCAACCTTACCTTAGGTCCAGGGCCAGCGCTTTCTTGACTCCTTTGGGTCGGCCAGTCCAAGCAGATTGTTATTTGTTCAGATGGTCATAAACATAAATATGTACAAAAAGGAAACATACCAAACTAAAGATTCAAAATCAAACAAAGGGCCTCATGGCCACCAAACGGCTCTGCCAGCTGGGACACTGACTGACCATCGCCTACCCTGTCCCCTGTAGCTCAGTTGGTAGAGCATGGCGCTTGCAACGCCAGGGTTGTGGGTTCGTTTCCCACGGGGGGGGGAGGGGGGCAGTATTGAAATGTATGCACTAACTGTAAGTCGCTTTGGATAAGAGCGTCTGCTAAAATGACTAAAATGTAAATGTTGGCAGTACCTGATGTGCTTATCAACCAGGCGCAGCATATGAACAAGGTTGCTGCTGCCCCCTGGGGGATAGAATGTGGAAGTGGTAGTGAGCTGTAGAGCCCTATCTAACCTATTCCATAACACTGTGTGAGGACAGAGACAGACAGTGGTCTGGTCTCAACGGCTTCAGTGACATATAGATCAAGAGGAGTGACGATAAGGAAACCCAGGAGGTTTTTCTTGACAACTTGAATTTAGCTGCTGATCCATTGGCGCAGTAGTGCTTCCATAGTTTAAACATCTGAACAGGCTGTGAGCGGAGACTATGAATAACAGACATTCACATTTTCAATGAATAGATGCCTTATTTGTAGAAATTGTCAGTACATTAATCAATGTAATGGATCAAATCAAATGTTATTTATATTTAGTTATTTTTTGCAACAACATTTGTCACAGTGCTTCACATAACCCCCAGAGTACTACTAAATACAAAAATCAAATACATTTTATTTAGCAGACGCTCCGACTTACAGGAGCAATTAGGGTTAAGTGCCTTGCTCAAGGGCACATCGACAGATTTTTTCACCTAGTCGGCTCTGGGGATTAGAACCAGCGACTTTTCGGTTACTGGCACAACGCTCTTAACCACTAAGCTACCAGAGTAACAGTACCGTGGCAAGGGGAAAACTCCATAAGGAAGAAACCTCGAGAGGAACCAGATGCAGCTGTAGTAATATTGGTGGATGTAGCCAGAGGTTCTTAGTATTGTTCCATTCCATTCCGTCCTGTCTGTCTGTCTGATATTTGATTTTATCCTTATCTATTGCTACAGTTAAAATGACATCTCATGATAAGTGTTCTTTATTTTGAGATAGAATGTAACATCTATTGAAATAGAAACCTGCTAAAACAAATTTACACTCTATCATGCCGCCCTACGCAGCAAGCATGTAAACAGGCCGTGACAGTAAAGATGGGTGAATATGCGCAAGGGCTCTACTCCCGCCGTCTCCTACAGGGGCTGAACTGGCAGTTGCGCGCCAGTGTGGAGAATTACCGCGGCGCAGAGAACCCGCTTTCCCACCGGAGCGGAGGGGCTCTGGTCTTCTTCTTCGGTGGAGTTTATCGGTTGTTGGCATCCAACGTTATGGTGCATTACGAGGGGCTCTGTTGCACACGAGAGAAAACAGAATCCCATGGAGAATTTATCAGATGACAGGACTATACTGAATGCAAATGAAAGAAGTGATAGGAGTTGTTAGCAGGGGAGCAAAACTTTTTTTTGGAAAGGGCTAGAAATGATCACGCTGCTTCTCCTAGGTTTTGTTCTTTTAGACCGTTTTTTTTGTGTGTAGGTGACTGATAACCTGTGTGTGTGTATGCCTGTGTTATAGTGGGATATTATTTAGTTTGTAGGCTACGATTGAGAACTTAAACCCGAGGTCAGGGGCACCTCAACGGACTAGCCGACTCTCGTTATTTCTCTCGGTCGACAGAACGACCAACCCTCCTACCAAACCTGTCTGGTGCAGGCGGATAGTCTCTCCCCTCGTCGTTTTTAGGACTGATAGCTGGGCACTGGAAAGTCTGGGGGGGGGGGTCTCATGTGATTGTAATGGCCCTCCTACCCTGCTCACAGAAATGATCAAATGATATGGAAGCTGATTGTAGGTGTGTGAGCGAGCAGCAGCGTTGTTACATTGTGGCGATGGAAGGTTTTTCTGTGGCTCGGTTCAAAGCTACTTCCTGGTACAACAGAAAGAGGCAGTGCTGAGTTAGAGACCGAATATACATTTAGATTAGAAAAATACTGAGAGAAGAGGAAAGGAACGAGATAGAAACTCTTGGCCAGAAATCCAAAACCTTCGTTTTCTTGTGCATTTCTCCATTTGTTATTTTAACGATTCGAGTTTTTTTGTGGGGGGTGGGTGGGGGGGGGGGAAATCAAAAATTGGTTTGGATGCCGAAGGAAGGTCAGGTTGGTTGCGGCTAAAAAGGAATCGTAGCGGGGAGAACATAGCCCTCCCAACGGCGGAGAAGCGTCGCACCATTTAGGTTTTTCATTATAACGTCTTTGGGTATTATTTCGCATTTTCGATAGACGAGGTAGGTCAACGGAAGATGGGTTGTTTGGGCAACAGCAAGACTGAAGATCAACGCATCGACGAAAAGGCACAACGAGAGGCAAATAAAAAAATTGAAAAACAGTTGCAAAAAGAAAGACAATCATATAACGCGACGCACAGGCTCTTATTATTGGGTAAGGTTTTATTAAACGGATATGTGATCTAAATGTCATTCGTTTACCCCAACACGTATTTTGACAGCTTTCGCAATATGTCATGGAGGTGGATATTGATGGAAGCGAAGCCTAGCAATTAGCTTCATTTCGACATCATTCTTATTCATTTTGAAGGGTAACAAGATTACCCTTATCGTTCGGTTATCAGCAACATTGTAACACTATGTCCCGTTTGCCTCATTCTGAAGGTGCTGGAGAGTCCGGGAAAAGCACTGTTGTGAAGCAGATGAGGATTCTTCACGTAAATGGTTTTAACGCAGAGTGAGTACACGCATCCACTGTTATTGAAGGCCCTACCGAATCTCCATTTGACACACAGGCCCAGATATATATACCTATTTCGGAACATATTTTGTTATAATCAGGGTCTCCCTGGCTGTGAGTGAGACTGCCGAGAATAGGCTTTAGAGAACTGAATGGATTTTCCTCAGGCACTGCAGCGCCTAGGCCCTGTCTGTTAGTGACCCACACACCAGGTACTGCCAGGCGGCTAGCGCTAGCAGAAGCAGTATCACCTGGTTTCCCCAGAAGCAGCTTAAGGCTAATGGATCTAACGATGAACTCAGCCTGAAGATGCTTCTGGGGAAACCAGAACTTTAGGTTCTTGGACAGGACCTAGAGCCGGAGTGGGTCTACGCTGCCTTCGTAGTGGGATCTTTAGGTTCTTGGACGAGGACTATTGTGATGTTGTTGTTATCTTGTTGGTCACGGTCTCCTCACGGCTGTGTTCTGTCCTCCTTCACCAGAGAAAAGAAACAGAAAATCCAAGATATTCGGAAAAACGTAAAGGATGCCATAGTGGTGAGTAGGCTAGCATTAATCTGTGTCCTGTTTTAAATAGATTGGTGGTTTACCGGGTTATTCTGTCCGTCCCAAATGGCACCCTATTCCCTATATAGTGCACTACTTTAGACCAGAGAATGGCACCCTATTCCCTATATAGTGCACTACTTTAGACCAGAGAATGGCACCCTATTCCCTATATAGTGCACTACTTTAGACCAGAGAATGGCACCCTATTCCCTATATAGTGCACTACTTTAGACCAGGGCCCAGGGCACTAGGCCTATACAGGGAATAGGGTGGCATTTGTCATGCATCCTCAGTGTTCGATGGAACACCCCAATCCTATTTCCCTTAATAGATAGGCTTATGATCTCATTTAGCCTGTATTTATCCTGTATTTATCCTGTATTTAGCCTGTATTTAGCCTGTATTTAGCCTGTATTTAGCCTGTATTTAGCCTGTATTTAGCCTGTATTTAGCCTGTATTTATCCAGCTTAACGCCGCTGTGTGTGTTTCTCCCCTCCTCTTTCTAGACTATAGTGTCAGCGATGAGCACCTTGATACCCCCGGTCACTCTAGCCAACCCTGAAGACCAGTTCAGAATCGAGTACATCAAAAGCATAGCTCCTCTCTCGGACGTTGACTACACACAGGTAAGATGGCTGTTTTAGGTTTTCATTCAGGGGTGTGTGTGTGTGTGTGTGTGTGTGTGTGAGCTTGGTGTGTGTGTCTGTGTGTGTGTGTGTGTGTGAGCTTGGTGTGTGTGAGCTTGGTGTGTGTGAGCTTGGTGTGTGTGTGTGTGTGTGTGTGTGTGTGTGTGTGTGTGTGTGTGTGTGTGTGTGTGTGTGTGTGTGTGTGTGTGTGTGTGTGTGTGTGATGGTCATCTTTGCCCAGTAACTTAGAAGAATGAATGTTATACAGTTATTATCAATGCCATTTTGTTAGACTTTGCAAGTCTGTTTTTTTTTGTTCTTTAAAAAAAAATTAGTCTTATGCTACTAGCACTATTATTTATCTGTGAGGAAAGATTGGAAATGTTGTTGGACTTTTGATCGTCCGTAATCGACAGATAAATATAAACTTTTCGTCAGTTTATCTATGGCGTTGCCTCTCCAGTTTAGTTCCCCCTGGTTTGCGTCCTAAATGGCGCACTATTTCCTACATAGGGCACTACATTTGACCTGGGCCCATAGGGCTGTGGTGCCCTCTGTAGGGAATAGGGTGCCCTTCCCGACACCCCTCTGCTGTGTTTTGATCCGGGCTCTGATAGGGTCAAATGGAATAGGCACGTCATGTTTTTCATCATTCTGGAAGTCATCCATTGAAATTCTCTTTCAGTTGCTGCAGTGTTGTGAATGACAAGTTAAAGTGTTTCTGTACTGGTTGCCAACCTGAGAGGGATCAGGACTGTAGCAGATTATTTTACATTTTAGTCATTTAGCAGACGCTCTTATCCAGAGTGACTTACAGTTAGTGAATACATTTATGTATTTTTTTTATACTGGCCCCCCGTGGGAATCGAACCCACAACCCTGGCGTTGCAAACGCCATGCTCTATCAACTGAGCTACATCCCTGCCGGCCATTCCCTCCCCTACCCTGGACGACGCTGGGCCAATTGTGCGCCGCCCCATGAGTCTCCCGGTCGCGGCCGGCTGCGACAGAGCCTGGATTCGAACCAGGATCTCTAGTGGCACAGTTAGCACTGCGATGCAGTGCCTTAGACCACTGCGCCACTCAGGAGGCCATTATGTCAACTTTAAAGCTGGGGTCACGTGTATATACTGTATTAAGACATGCACAGGTTCTCAGTTGATTCTTGTCAAGGGGAACAGAGGGTTAGGCCTGATGGTCATATTTCTTATGCATCCTGGTAGTGATGTTATGTCATTTAATGTCTTAAGGTAGAGGCCTAGTTACAATCTACTAGTTACTAGAGGCCTAGCTTTCATAGTGATTCCTAGAGATCGTACCCAGACAAGTTGACACTGTCCTTGCTTTACTGGATGTCATGTGGGTTTGAATGGGCGGCAGGTAGCTTAGTGGTTATGAGGTCGCTGGTTCTAATCCCCGAGCCGACTAGGTGAAAAATCTGTTAATGTGCCCTTGAGCAAGGCACTTAACCCTAATTGCTCCTGTAAGTCGCTCTGGATAAGAGCGTCTGCTAAATGACAAAAAAATTAAACATTTACCGTCCAAAACCACTCCCCTTTTCCCGGGTTAAATAACTGCGAGATACCGATTTTTTTTTTTTTTAAATTATTTTTATGAACAACATGGCCTGAAATGGAACTGTTAAGTTATGTGATGTCTAAATCCGTCTTCTCTACGGCCTCTGCATGATGAATCAATGCTCAGGGTGGAGACAGACAGCCCCTCTCAATATGGAGAGCAGTTCACAATACATATAGACCTATCATCTCACCATGGTAACAATACATGTAGACCTATCATCTCACCATGGTAACAATGCATGTAGACCTATCATCTCACCATGGTAACAATACATGTAGACCTATCATCTCACCATGGTAACTATACATGTAGACCTATCGTCTCACCATGGTAACAATACATGTAGACCTATCATCTCACCATGGTAACAATGCATGTAGACCTATCATCTCACCATGGTAACTATACATGTAGACCTATCGTCTCACCATGGTAACAATACATGTAGACCTATCATCTCACCATGGTAACAATACATATAGACCTATCATCTCACCATGGTAACAATACATGTAGACCTATCATCTCACCATGGTAACAATGCATGTAGACCTATCATCTCACCATGGTAACAATACATGTAGACCTATCATCTCACCATGGTAACTATACATGTAGACCTATCGTCTCACCATGGTAACAATACATGTAGACCTATCATCTCACCATGGTAACAATACATATAGACCTATCATCTCACCATGGTAACAATACATGTAGACCTATCATCTCACCATGGTAACAATACATGTAGACCTATCATCTCACCATGGTAACAATGCATGTAGACCTATCATCTCACCATGGTAACAATACATGTAGACCTATCATCTCACCATGGTAACAATACATATAGACCTATCATCTCATGGTAACTTATTTTTTCTTGTGACAGGTAGGCCTACATTTGCTGCAGCATAGCCTATGCTACTGTAATATAAATACCGAATGCGTATCTAATTTAACCATCTCCATCTGGCTTTCGGGGGTCACCTTGTTTTTTAATTGTAAAGATGTATTTTTATTGCAGCTGCAGAGTTTTTAAATATCGTTGCTTTAAATCAGTTCTCTCGCTCTCTCGCTCTCTCGCTCTCTCGCTCTCTCGCTCTCTCGCTCTCTCGCTCTCTCGCTCTCTCGCTCTCTCGCTCTCTCGCTCTCTCGCTCTCTCGCTCTCTCGCTCTCTCGCCCGCCATCAACTCCATTGAAATTGCATCCAAAATAGATAATCCTGTTCTAGATTGATATACACTGCCTTCGGAAAGTATTCAGACCCCTTGACTTTTTCCACATTTTGTTACGTTACAGCCTTATTCTAAAATGGATTAAATTGTTTTTTTTCCTCCACTCGTCAATCTACACACAATACCCCATAATGACTAAGCAAAAACAGTTTTTTTGAAATGTTTGCTTTCCCAAATTCGCTAGCCTATACTGGTAACTCTGTAGGCTGCATGTGCTGCACCAGAATCGCATGTTCTCTTCTAATAATAATAATATGCCATTTAGCAGACGCTTTTATCCAAAGCGACTTACAGTCATGCGTGCATACATTTACTTCTGTTATCATGGTTAGAACGATGTGCGTAATTCCAGTCCATATAATACAGTATAATACAATACAGTACAGTAATACAGTATAATACAATACAGGACAGTAATACAGTTCACACTCAAACAGATTAGCCTACTGGAGCTAGTTTCATTTAGTTACCCAATAGAGCATATAGCTAGCTACATCTATGGGCTTTATATAGCTAGCTACATCTATGGGCTTTATATAGCTAGCTACATCTATGGGCTTTTATATAGCTAGCTACATCTATGGGCTTTTATATAGCTAGCTACATCTATGGGCTTTTATATAGCTAGCTACATCTATGGGCTTTTATATAGCTAGCTACATCTATGGGCTTTATATAGCTAGCTACATCTATGGGCTTTTATATAGCTAGCTACATCTATGGGCTTTTATATAGCTAGCTACATCTATGGGCTTTTATATAGCTAGCTACATCTATGGGCTTTTATATAGCTAGCTACATCTATGGGCTTTTATATAGCTAGCTACATCTATGGGCTTTATATAGCTAGCTACATCTATGGGCTTTATATAGCTAGCTACATCTATGGGCTTTTATATAGCTAGCTACATCTATGGGCTTTATATAGCTAGCTACATCTATGGGCTTTATATAGCTAGCTACATCTATGGGCTTTATATAGCTAGCTACATCTATGGGCTTTATATAGCTAGCTACATCTATGGGCTTTATATAGCTAGCTACATCTATGGGCTTTATATAGCTAGCTACATCTATGGGCTTTATATAGCTAGCTACATCTATGGGCTTTATATAGCTAGCTACATCTATGGGCTTTTATATAGCTAGCTACATCTATGGGCTTTTATATAGCTAGCTACATCTATGGGCTTTATATAGCTAGCTACATCTATGGGCTTTATATAGATAGTTACATCTATGGGCTTTATATAGCTAGCTACATCTATGGGCTTTATATAGCTAGCTACATCTATGGGCTTTATATAGCTAGCTACATCTATGGGCTTTATATAGCTAGCTACATCTATGGGCTTTTATATAGCTAGCTACATCTATGGGCTTTTATATAGCTAGCTACATCTATGGGCTTTTATATAGCTAGCTACATCTATGGGCTTTATATAGCTAGCTACATCTATGGGCTTTTATATAGCTAGCTACATCTATGGGCTTTTATATAGCTAGCTACATCTATGGGCTTTTATATAGCTAGCTACATCTATGGGCTTTTATATAGCTAGCTACATCTATGGGCTTTTATATAGCTAGCTACATCTATGGGCTTTTATATAGCTAGCTACATCTATGGGCTTTTATATAGCTAGCTACATCTATGGGCTTTTATATAGCTAGCTACATCTATGGGCTTTATATAGCTAGCTACATCTATGGGCTTTTATATAGCTAGCTACATCTATGGGCTTTATATAGCTAGCTACATCTATGGGCTTTTCTGTTTTTCTGTTGTGCATAATGTACAGCAGCCTATATCATATAGCATATGTATTGGATAACAGCACAATTATTTTGTCTTTTCTGGGCTTGGGCTCATGAAATGTCGTTAATGTAGGGCTCATAACATGTATTTAATATATAACTCATCAGGCTGAGGTAGCATAAGGTTTGATTTTTCATGCTGATCAAAGCTTTATAATGCTTTTGAATGAACACTTCCATTTTGGCGGGAAATACCGGGTTACCCGGGAGAAAAGTGATTTATTCTCGGGATGGGACGTTTGTAAAATACCGGGAAAATATGAAATCCTAATGTCATGTCATCATAACATAACCCGTTGTAATCCACAACTTTCTTGTGGGATGTTGTCTTCCTCTGTGAGCATGGTTGGGCCTAGTTATGTGATGACAACATGAGGCCTTCAGGATCACTGTCTGTCTGTCTGGTATGACGGGGCCTGTCTTGTGGGTCGGTGGTTTAGGCTTGGGCGGTATACTGTATATACCGTATACCGGGGTGTTTGGAAATGGCCACGGGAGGGTTTTTAAATACCGTCAATACCGTTGAAACGATAAAAAAAAAAAAAAAGTGTTTTTAATAAATTGTAATATTTGTAGCTACTTTTTTAATTAATACCTGCTGTCAACTTGTGCAATACGTTGAGATAAAGAAGATCTAGTTTTTCATTTCACCTGTCATATCGTTGTTCATTATGTAGCTTACTGGTAGTCCCCAGTCACATGGTGCTTGTTTACAAGCACACACAGACCAGGGACCGGAGCCTTGCGAGTCACTCACTGTTGTCCAACACACGCCAGGTGATCTAGTTACAGTGTGGAATTCACAACTAAATGTTTGCCTGCTAGATATCTTTATAACCATTTTTAAGTTAACTGTCTTTAAAATATGCTAAATGCTCTGCAGTTGTGCATTTGGTTTGCTAATTGTTGTATCTAGTTTAGCTATCTAGCTAAGTGGTTAGCTTCTTCCAAAGTCAATCTTTGCTTGGTAATGGCAGAGAATCCCTTCCTGGATCAAGAGCCTTGCTGTCTAATAAATGGCCATTGTTTAATGCACCTATGTTTGTCCTGTGTAATTATGTTCTTCTTTTCTTTGGGGTCTGCAATGTCATTTTTTATTAAAAATAGTGTTTTATGCAACCCCCCCCCCCCCCCCCCATTAGCAGAAACTATGGATTCAACTTTATAACCACCAGGACCAGCACAGTAAGCATTTAATAATTGATATTTAGAAATGTATCGAGTGGTAGTGTACGTTTTGAAGTCGTTACCTTTATACTTCATTGGGAAACATTATGCTGCACAATTTGACAGAGGAATAAAGTTGATCAAAAACGATGGATTTCAGCACCCAAAGAAAAGAACGCAGTTACACACAAATGGTACAAGGCATTAAAGAATGGACAAGTATCGACTCAACCCCATTGAGATGTATACTGTATATTGTGGAGTTGAGTTTAGTCAGTTATGGGAGGGCCAGTCTCTCTCTCTCTCTCTCTCTCTCTCGCGTGACTGGTCCTGTCTCTGTGTGTGACTGGTCCTGTCTCTGTGTGTGACTGGTCCTGTCTCTGTGTGAGCCGTGCCGTGGGGATAGAGACAGGCCAGTTCCCAGGCCTAGCTGAACAACATGTCTCTGTGTTAGTTTTGTCCCAGCCAGTCATCACCACATCACTTAGCTCTGTCCTCAGGGTCACCACTACGTTGTCACCCAGTGCCACTGGGGTTCATATCTACAGAATGAGATACTTCTCAGCTAAATTAGCCTCTCACTCACTATGCTGGTCATCCTTCCCTTTCAGACTGTGCTTGAATCTGATCTGATCCCTTTCTTCCCAATGTACTGCTTTAGGCTACTTGGTGATTTGAAGTAGAATACAAAAAACATGAGTATGTTGAGAACACCACATACAACATACAACATACAACTTCATATAAAACAATCATGATTTTAGTTGTATATTGGTGGATGTATGTTCTCAAAACATGGGCAAATTATACAATGTATTCAAAGTAACTTGGACGTTAACCCCATTTGGGATCTCAAGTAAATGTTTAAGGAACTATTGAATGTAGGCTAGGTTCCCTCCACTTTGATGGAAGAATGTAGGCTAGGTTCCCTCCACTTTGATGGAAGTATGTAGACTAGGCTCCCTCCACTTTGAAGGAAGTATGTAGACTAGGCTCCCTCCACTTTGAAGGAAGTATGTAGACTAGGTTCCCTCCACTTTGAAGGAAGTATGTAGACTAGGTTCCCTCCACTTTGAAGGAAGTACAGTGCATTCGGAAAGCATGTTGTATCTGTTTTAACACTGATTCATAAACTATCTATGAATGAATGATTAACAGTCTAAGCTTCTTTAAACTATAAACTAGTCCTCTATACCAGGCGGTGTCAGAGGAAGGATCCAGCCACCCAGGCCATACACTACCGGTCAAAAGTTTGGACACACCGACTCATTCAAGGGTTTTTCTTTATTTTTACTATTTTCTACATTATAGAATAATAGTGAAGACATCAAAACCTATGAAATAGGATAAGTTAATTAGAGTTAGCAGCCTCAGAAATTGCAGCCCAAATAAATGCTTCACAGAGTTCAAGTGACAGACACATCTCAACATCAACTGTTCAGAGGAGACTGCGTGAATCAGGCCTTCATGGTCGAATTGCTGCAAAGAAACCACTACTAAAGGACACCAATAAGAAGAAGAGACCTGCTTGGGCCAAAAAACACGAGCAATGGACATTAGACCGGTGGAAATGTGTCCTTTGGTCTGGAGTCCAAATTGGAGATTTTTGCTTCCAACCGCCATGTCTTTGTGAGACGCGGTGTGGGTGAACGGATGATCTCTGCATGTGTATTTCCCACCGTAAAGCATGGAGGAGGTGGTGTTATGGTGTGGGGGTGCTTTGCTGGTGACACTGTCTGTGATTTATTTAGAATTCAAGGCACACTTAACCAGCATGGCTACCACAGCATTCTGCAGCGATACGCCATCCCATCTGGTTTGGGCTTAGTGGGACTATCATTTGTTTTTCAACAGGACAATGACCCAAGACACACCTCCAGGCTGTGTAAGGGCTATTTGACCAAGGAGGAGAGTGATGGAGTGTTGCATCAGATGACCTGGCCTCCACAATCACCCGACCTCAACACAATTGAGATGGTTTGGGATGAGTTGTACTGCAGAGTGAAGGAAAAGGAGCCAAGAAGTGCTCAGCATATGTGGGAACTCCTTCAGGACTGTTGGAAAAGCATTCCAGGTGAAGCTGGTTGAGAGAATGCCAAGAGTGTGCAAAGCTGTCACCAAGGCAAAGGGTGGCTACTTTGAAGAATCTAAAATCTAAAATATATTTGGATTTGTTTAACACTTTTTTGGTTACTACATGATTCCATATGTGTTATTTCATAGTTTTGATGTCTTCACTATTATTCTACAATGTAGAAAATAGTAAAAATAAAGAAAAACCCTTGAATGAGTAGGTGTTCTAAACCTTTTGACCGGTAGTGTAGACTGTTCTCTCTGTATGTAGCTAAGTTATCGTTACTCATTGTGGATTTATTATTACGTGTTTTACTTTTCCAAATGTATATATATATTTTGTTGGTCCTTGTTGGGAAGGGCCTGTAAGCATGTCACTGTTAGTCTCCACCTGTTGTTTACGAAGGATGTGCCGAATAACATGTGATTAATGATTAAGTTCATTCTATTACTTATAAACCCTTTATCGTTTGATACTTTTGAAGTCTGGTTGATCAAGGGTAGGCAGGGGAGATGTTATGAAAAATTGTCTTGAACAATTGCTCTCTCTCTGTCTCTCTCTCTCTCTCTCTCTCTCTGTCTCTCTCTCTCTCTCTCTCTCTCTCTCTCTGTCTCTCTGTCTCTCAGCTACATTTGTCTGTAGTTTTCTTTAATTGGAGTAACACATCAAATCACATTTTATTGGTCACATACACGTGTTTAGCAGATGTTATTGCGGGTGTAGCGAAATGCCTGTCTGCACTCTGAGTGACTTATCTCATGTAGATCTTTTGCAGTCTAATAAAAGTAGGGATGTTGGCTATCATGGGTTTCTGGGGATGTTGGCTATCATGGGTTTCTGTAGGACTGGCTGACTGGCTGGCTGACTGACTGGCTGGCTGGCTGACTGGCTGGCTGACTGGCTGGCTGGCTGGCTGGCTGGCTGACTGGCTGGCTGGCTGACTGGCTGGCTGGCTGGCTGGCTGACTGGCTGACTGGCTGGCTGGCTGGCTGGCTGACTGGCTGGCTGGCTGTGGCTGGCTGGCTGACTGGCTGACTGACTGGCTGACTGACTGGTTGACTGGCTGGCTGTGGCTGACTGACTGGCTGGCTGTGGCTGGCTGGCTGACTGGTTGACTGGCTGGCTGACTGGCTGACTGACTGGTTGACTGGCTGGCTGTGGCTGACTGACTGGCTGGCTGTGGCTGGCTGGCTGACTGGTTGACTGGCTGGCTTGCTGGTTGGTTGGGTGATTCTCATGAAACCAGTTTTAAACATATCTGTACCAAATTGAGTTACAAAACCACAATGCATCTGCAAAACTCAACTCAATCATACTGAGGACTAGGATGTCAAGGCAAAGAGTCTTATTTTAAATACATTTGACATTTTCACCCCAAATTCTCATTAGTGAAATGCATCCGGATTAAATTCTCTGGTAATTGTATACGATTTTATTTGAGAAAAATAATGTATTTGAATAAAACACTATGTTGCTGTAGTTTGTCCATAAATCATAATAAATGTATACTAGTTGAAGTTTACATTAAACCATAATATGTATTACGTACAAACACAGTCAGGGGCGGCAGGTAGCTTAGTGGGTAAGAGCGTTGTGCCAGTAACCGAATGGTCGCTGGTTCTAATCCCCGAGCCGACCTAGGTGAAAAATCTGTCGATGTGCCCTTGAGCAAGGCACTTAACCCTAATTGCTCCTGTAAGTCGCTCTGGATAAGAGCGTCTGCTAAATGACTGTGGGCAGGAAAACCTTTTTTATGTTCCTGTAAAAACTCCAATCAGTTTTTTTAAATAAAGTTTTATTTCACCCATGATGCATAATCGAGAGGAGCAGTAGAAGTTAAGTCTCTTCTATCTGTTTAGAATTAAAATGTAATGACGTTTTTAATATTTGTATTTTCAGTGTTATGATTAACTCAGGCATTTTCGTTAGGGGAGCAATGTTAAAATATATTGATTTGTTTAACTTTTTGGGACTGTTGCAGTAATGGGAATTTTGTGGAAATTGTGGTTAAATGCATACTATCTGATTGAAGTACAGATCCTAATCTCAGTGATCCAAGAGGAAATTTCATGAAAAATGACATTTTAAATAATTTTTTGGTCAAATTTCAGTTTCGTAGACCCGGGTTCGATCCTGGGCTGTGACGCAGCCGGCCGCGACCGGGAGACCCATGAGGCGGCACACGGTTGGCCCAGAGTCGTCCGGGGAGGGGGAGGGTTTGGCCAGCCGGGATGTACTTGTCCCATCGCACTCTGGTGACTCCTGTGGCGGGCACATGCACACTGACACGGTCGGCAGTTGTACGGTGTTTCCGCTTCCGGGTTGGGCAAGCGGTGTGTCGAGAGGCGGTGCGGCTTGGTGGGGTAGTGTTTCGGAGGACGCATGGCTCTCGACCTTCGCCTCTCCCGAGTCCGTACGGGTGTTGCAGCGATGGGACAGGACTGTAACTTCCAATTTGGATATTTTATTTATACATTTTTTTATTTCACCTTTATTTAACCAGGTAAGAAGCCAGTTGAGAACAAGTTCTCATTTCCAACTGCGACCTGGCCAAGATAAAGCAAAGCAGTGCGATAAAAACAACACAGAGTTACATATGGGGAAAAAAAAAACATAAAGTTAAAAAAAAATACAACAGAAAATATATATACAGTGTGTGCAAATGTAGTAAGTTATGGAGGTAAGGCAATAAATAGGCCATAGTGCAAAAATAATTACAATTAGTATTAACACTGGAATGCTAGATGTGCAAGAGATGATGTGCAAATAGAGATACTGGGGTGCAAATGAGCAAAATAAATAACAATATAGGGATGAGGTAGTTGGGTGGGCTAATTTCAGATGGGCTGTGTACAGGTGCAGTGATCGTACAGGTGCAGTGATCGGTAAGCTGCTCTGACAACTGATGCTTAAAGTTAGTTGTCAGAGTTAGGGATCACAGAGTTAGGGATCACAGAGTTAGGGATCACAGAGTTAGGGATCACAGAGTTAGGGATCACAGAGTTAGGGATCACAGAGTTAGGGATCACAGAGTTAGGGATCACAGAGTTAGGGATCACAGAGTTAGGGATCACAGAGTTAGGGATCACAGAGTTAGGGATCACAGAGTTAGGGATCACAGAGTTAGGGATCACAGAGTTAGGGATCACAGAGTTAGGGATCACAGAGTTAGGGATCACAGAGTTAGGGATCACAGAGTTAGGGATCACAGAGTTAGGGATCACAGAGTTAGGGATCATAGAGTTAGGGATCACAGAGTTAGGGATCACAGAGTTAGGGATCACAGAGTTAGGGATCACAGAGTTAGGGATCACAGAGTTAGGGATCACAGAGTTAGGGATCACAGAGTTAGGGATCACAGAGTAAGGGATCATAGCTTTCACCTGGATTCACCTGGTCAGTCTGTCATGGTGTTCCTAATGTTTTGTATAGTCAATGTAGACTACAATATAATGCAAAGTTAGTATTGATCATATTGAACAACATTACTCTGTCATTTCCATTCTGTATAGAGGGGGTGTTTTGTGTGCTACTGTACCCTGTAAGCCCACCTGAGATAAATGTCAAATTTACAAAAATGACATCAATGTATAAAATTGCAAGGTTAATTTAACAGTAAATTAAGACAACATGCATTTAAAAATGTAAACTCTGTTGTAGTTCACCATGTTGCGAGTAGGAAAACCCCATATTTTCAATTGGACATAAATATTTATGAATGCACATTAAATATGCTATCATGTGCATATATCAGCACCAATGTCTTAATTTGACAAAGTATGATTACCGATCTGAGAAGGTACAAAAAATTTTCTAAAAATGTATATCTTATATTATTTATTTTGAGGGTCACCTCAACAAGTTAAAAAAAAATTTTTTTGCAGCTTTGAAATTGTCGACTAGTGTGAACTTACACAACTGTTAATACGTTTAATAATAAAACATCTGATAAAAATAAAAACTGTTATGGATATAACAAAAAATTAATACAAATATTCGAAAATCTGTTCGGATATTCAAATAACTGCACATCCCTAGTTTCTACTTTCTATCGAGACGTTCAAGGGCGGCCTGGAGGGTTTTTAACCCAAACCCCCTGGGGGCTGTATTGAATGGGCTCGCGGGCCGGGGGCTGTATTGAATGGGCTCGCGGGCCCGAGGGCCGTATTGAATGGGCTCGCGGGCCGGGGGGCCGTATGTCGCCCAGCCCTGCTGTAGCTGATGGCTATGCTTTCTCCAAGGGGAGAGGGGAGGTTACCCAAACTGGGCCCTGAAAAACTAGGATGATGTTGGAGATGAGCAACAACAGTGTTAAAGTGAACTAACTCTGTGTGTGGTGTGTGTGTGTGTGTGTGTGTGTGTGTGGTGTGTGGGTGTGTGTGTGGTGTGTTTGTGTGTGTGGTGTGGTGTGTGTGTGTGTGTGTGTGTGTGGTGTTTGTGTGTGTGTGTGTGTGTGTGGTGTGGTGTTTGTGTGTGTGGTGTTTGTGTGGTATGGTGTGTGTGTGTGTGTGTGTGTGGTGTGTGTGTGTGTGTGTGTGTGTGTGTGTGTCAGTCAGTAGCTCTTTAGGGCACTGCAGCAACACTACATTTATTCAGCCCAATGTCACACGGCTCTGTGGAAAAGAGCCTCCAGGAGTCAGACCACGCGCTCTCTCTCTCTCTCTCTCTCTCTCTCTCTCTCTCTCTCTCTCTCTCTCTCTCTCTCTCTCTCTCTCTCTCTCTCTCCCTCTGTCTCTCTCCCTCTCCCTCTGTCTCTCGCTCTCTCTCTCTGTCTCTGTCTCTGTCTCTGTCCCTCTCCCTCTCTCTCTGTCTCTCTCTCTCTCTCTCTCTCTCTCTCTCTCTCTCTCCCTCTCCCTCTCTCTCTGTCTCTCTCTCTCTCTCCCCTCTCTCTCTCTCTCTGTCTCTGTCTCTGTCCCTCTCCGTCTGTCTGTCTGTCTCTCCCTCCCTTTCTCTCTTTCTGCTCTCTCTCTGTCTCTCTCTCTCCCTCTCTCTGTCTCTCTCCCTCTCCCTGTCTGTCTGTCTGTCTGTCTGTCTGTCTGTCTGTCTGTCTGTCTGTCTGTCTGTCTTTCTCTCTCTGTCTCTCTCTGTCTCTGTCTCTCTCTCTCTCTCTGTCTCTCTCTGTCTCTCTTTCTCTCTCTCCCTCCATCACTTTCTCTCTTTCTGCTCTCTCCATCTCTGTTCCTATAGGCTATGCAATTGCATGAGAAAACAGAGTGATGGCCTCTATTAAAAAGAGGAGGATCCCATCAGCTTTCTATAGGCTAGGCCTACTATATTTATTTCTCAACTTTCCTAATATTAAGCACATTGCTTATATTTACAACAGGAGTATAGCCTACCTGGCTGGCATGAAAATAAACCACGGGAAAAGCCTCCTCCATTTACTATTCAATGTTGTTGTTTTTTTATTCATCCCCAGTTCCAACATCGGCATGAAAATGGCCCATTTGTATATTGAAACTAATTTCACACATACACTACCATTCAAAAGTTTGGGGTCACATAGAAATGTCCTTGTTTTTTCGAAAGAAAAGCATTTTTTTTTTGTCCATTTAAAATAACATAAATTGATCAGAAATGCAGTGTAGACATTGTTAATGTTGTAAATGGAGGCGACTCCGGGATGCTGACCTTCTAGGCAGAGTTGCAAAGAAAAAGCCATTTCTCAGATTGGCCAATAAAAATAAAATTGGTGGCTGACTAAATACTTTTTTCCCCCACTGTATATAGGAAGGTTCACAGTGGACGCAGTACAGAGGGAGGAGGGGCTTGGTGTCTGGAGTGGGAAGGTTCACAGTGGACACAGTACAGAGGGAGGGGCTTGGTGTCTGGAGTGGGAAGGTTCACAGTGGACGCAGTACAGAGGGAGGAGGGGCTTGGTGTCTGGAGTGGGAAGGTTCACAGTGGACACAGTACAGAGGGAGGAGGGGCTTGGTGTCTGGAGTGGGAAGGTTCACAGTGGACACAGTACAGAGGGAGGGGCTTGGTGTCTGGAGTGGGAAGGTTCACAGTGGACACAGTACAGAGGGAGGAGGGGCTTGGTGTCTGGAGTGGGAAGGTTCACAGTGGACACAGTACAGAGGGAGGAGGGGCTTGGTGTCTGGAGTGGGAAGGTTCACAGTGGACACAGTACAGAGGGAGGAGGGGCTTGGTGTCTGGAGTGGGAAGGTTCACAGTGGACACAGTACAGAGGGAGGAGGGGCTTGGTGTCTGGAGTGGGAAGGTTCACAGTGGACACAGTACAGAGGGAGGAGGGGCTTGGTGTCTGGAGTGGGAAGGTTCACAGTGGACACAGTACAGAGGGAGGAGGGGCTTGGTGTCTGGAGTGGGAAGGTTCACAGTGGACACAGTACAGAGGGAGGAGGGGCTTGGTGTCTGGAGTGGGAAGGTTCACAGTGGACACAGCACAGAGGGAGGAGGGGCTTGGTGTCTGGAGTAGGAAGGTTCACAGTGGACACAGCACAGAGGGAGGAGGGGCTTGGTGTCTGGAGTGGGAAGGTTCACAGTGGACACAGTACAGAGGGAGGAGGGGCTTGGTGTCTGGAGTGGGAAGGTTCACAGTGGACACAGTACAGAGGGAGGAGGGGCTTGGTGTCTGGAGTGGGAAGGTTCACAGTGGACACAGTACAGAGGGAGGAGGGGCTTGGTGTCTGTGGAGTGGGAAGGTTCACAGTGGACACAGTACAGAGGGAGGAGGGGCTTGGTGTCTGTGGAGTGGGAAGGTTCACAGTGGACACAGTACAGAAGGAGGAGGGGCTTGGTGTCTGTGGAGTGGGAAGGTTCACAGTGGACACAGCACAGAGGGAGGAGGGGCTTGGTGTCTGGAGTGGGAAGGTTCACAGTGGACACAGTACAGAGGGAGGGGCTTGGTGTCTGTGGAGTGGGAAGGTTCACAGTGGACACAGTACAGAGGGAGGGGCTTGGTGTCTGGAGTGGGAAGGTTCACAGTGGACACAGTACAGAGGGAGGGGCTTGGTGTCTGTGGAGTGGGAAGGTTCACAGTGGACACAGTGCAGAGGGAGGAGGGGCTTGGTGTCTGTGGAGTGGGAAGGTTCACAGTGGACACAGTACAGAGGGAGGAGGGGCTTGGTGTCTGGAGTGGGAAGGTTCACAGTGGACACAGTACAGAGGGAGGAGGGGCTTGGTGTCTGGAGTGGGAAGGTTCACAGTGGACACAGTACAGAGGGAGGAGGGGCTTGGTGTCTGGAGTGGGAAGGTTCACAGGGGACACAGCACAGAGGGAGGGGCTTGGTGTCTGGAGTGGGAAGGTTCACAGTGGACACAGTACAGAGGGAGGAGGGGCTTGGTGTCTGGAGTGGGAAGGTTCACAGTGGACACAGCACAGAGGGAGGAGGGGCTTGGTGTCTGGAGTGGGAAGGTTCACAGTGGACACAGCACAGAGGGAGGAGGGGCTTGGTGTCTGGAGTGGGAAGGTTCACAGTGGACACAGCACAGAGGGAGGGGCTTGGTGTCTGTGGAGTGGGAAGGTTCACAGTGGACACAGTACAGAGGGAGGGGCTTGGTGTCTGTGGAGTGGGAAGTTTTACAGTGGACACAGTACAGAGGGAGGGGCTTGGTGTCTGTGGAGTGGGAAGGTTCACAGTGGACACAGTACAGAGGGAGGAGGGGCTTGGTGTCTGGAGTGGGAAGGTTCACAGTGGACACAGTACAGAGGGAGGAGCTTGGTGTCTGGAGTGGGAAGGTTCACAGTGGACACAGTACAGAGGGAGGAGGGGCTTGGTGTCTGTGGAGTGGGAAGGTTCACAGTGGACACAGTACAGAGGGAGGAGGGGCTTGGTGTCTGGAGTGGGAAGGTTCACAGTGGACACAGTACAGAGGGAGGGGCTTGGTGTCTGGAGTGGGAAGGTTCACAGTGGACACAGCACAGAGGGAGGGGCTTGGTGTCTGGAGTGGGAAGGTTCACAGTGGACACAGTACAGAGGGAGGGGCTTGGTGTCTGTGGAGTGGGAAGGTTCACAGTGGACACAGTACAGAGGGAGGAGGGGCTTGGTGTCTGTGGAGTGGGAAGGTTCACAGTGGACACAGTACAGAGGGAGGAGGGGCTTGGTGTCTGTGGAGTGGGAAGGTTCACAGTGGACACAGTACAGAGGGAGGGGCTTGGTGTCTGTGGAGTGGGAAGGTTCACAGTGGACACAGTACAGAGGGAGGAGGGGCTTGGTGTCTGGAGTGGGAAGGTTCACAGTGGACACAGCACAGAGGGAGGGGCTTGGTGTCTGTGGAGTGGGAAGGTTCACAGTGGACACAGTACAGAGGGAGGGGCTTGGTGTCTGTGGAGTGGGAAGGTTCACAGTGGACACAGCACAGAGGGAGGGGCTTGGTGTCTGTGGAGTGGGAAGGTTCACAGTGGACACAGTACAGAGGGAGGAGGGGCTTGGTGTCTGGAGTGGGAAGGTTCACAGTGGACACAGTACAGAGGGAGGGGCTTGGTGTCTGGAGTGGGAAGGTTCACAGTGGACACAGCACAGAGGGAGGGGCTTGGTGTCTGGAGTGGGAAGGTTCACAGTGGACACAGTACAGAGGGAGGGGCTTGGTGTCTGGAGTGGGAAGGTTCACAGTGGACACAGCACAGAGGGAGGGGCTTGGTGTCTGGAGTGGGAAGGTTCACAGTGGACACAGCACAGAGGGAGGGGCTTGGTGTCTGGAGTGGGAAGGTTCACAGTGGACACAGTACAGAGGGAGGGGCTTGGTGTCTGGAGTGGGAAGGTTCACAGTGGACACAGTACAGAGGGAGGGGCTTGGTGTCTGGAGTGGGAAGGTTCACAGTGGACACAGCACAGACCTTCTAGGCAGAGTTGCAAAGAAAAAGCCATATCTCAGACTGCCCATCTTAATATTTAATTTTTATTGGCCAGTCTGAGATATGGCTTTTTCTTTTCAACTCTGCCTAGAAGGTCAGCATCCCTGAGTCGCCTCTTCACTGTTGACGTTGAGACTGGTGTTTGGCGGGTACTATTTAATGAAGCTGCCAGTTGAGGACCTGTGAGCCGTCTGTTTCTCAAACTATATACTAATGTATTTGTCCTCTTGCCTAGTTGTGCACCGGGGCCTCCCACTCCTCTTTCTATTCTGGTTAGAGCCAGTTTGCGCTGTTCTGTGAAGGGAGTAGTACACAGCGTTGTACGAGATCTTCAGTTTCTTGGCAATTTCTCACATGGAATAGCCTTCATTTCTCAGAACAAGAATAGACTGACGAGTTTCAGAAGAACGTTATTTGTTTCTTGCCATTTTGAGCCTGTAATTGCACCTACAATTGCTGATGCTCCAGATACTCAACTAATCTCAAGAAGGCCAGTTTTATTGCTTCTTTAATCAGTACAACAGTTTTCAGCTGTGCTAACATAATTGCAAAAGGGTTTTCTAATTGATCAATTAGCCTTTTAAAATGATAAACTTGGATTAGCAAACACAACGTGCCATTGGAACACAGGACTGATGGTTGCTGATAATGGGCCTCTGTACGCCTATGTAGATATTCCATTAAAAATCTGCCGTTTCCAGCTACAATAGCCATTTACAACATGAACAATGTCTACACTGTATTTCTGATCAATTTGATGTTATTTTAATGGACAAAAAAATTGCTTTTCTTTCGAAAACAAGGACATTTCTAAGTGACCCCAAAACTTTGAACGGTAGTGTATATTATTTAGTATATGTAAAGACAAGATTAAATCAAGAATAGTCTGATGGGTGTCAATATTATAACATGTTGATGATGCCCACCGTGTGTAGTCTAAGGCAAGAAACAGCGCATGCATTATTTTTTTGCGACTTTTTCAAACCTCATGTAGCCGAGCCCATAGGCCTATATGTTTTGATAAGGTTTGTATCACAACTAAAGTGACAAATAACTCAATGTAGGCTATAGCCCTAGGACACCTGGAATACACTTAGGGAGTACAGAGCCTAGAGAAACCTGTGTCCAGTCATTGTACAATCGTGTGTGAAAACAGAGTTTTGACTGGCCACTATTTAAAAAAAGGATATCAGCTTTCTCATGCTCAATTCTTAAAATTAAGCACATTAATCCACTCTACAACCGGTGTAGCCTACCTGGCATATTAAAAACGGAATCGCACGTATCATCCATTCGCTATTCAAGTTTAGGCTACTGATTTTACTTATTTTTTATTTTATTTTTGGCATTCTAAATAATAATTCCACACATATATATTAGCAAAGATATTATTAGTATGTAAAGACCAGATTAAATTGATCCAGGCTCTGTCGTAGCCGGCCGCGACCGGGAGACCCATGGGGCGGCGCACAATTTGGCCCAGGGTAGAGGAGGGAATGGCCGGCAGGGATGTAGCTCAGTTGGTAGAGCATGGCGTTTGCAACGCCAGGGTTGTGGGTTCGCTTCCCACGGGGGGGGGGGGGGGGGCAGTATGAAAAAATAAATAAATAATGTATGCACTCACTAACTGTAAGTCGCTCTGGATAAGAGCGTCTGCTAAATGACTAAAATGTAATAGTCTGATGGGTGAGGATATTATCAAGTGATTGTAACATTAAAAATGAGAGACTGATGAAATCCTCATTAGTTGCATCATGCAGCCTTAGGCAGATGGTGCCACAAAGTATTGTAGTTATCAACATTCTACGTTCTGGACGTCAACATTCTAGACGTCAACGTTCTGGACGTCAACGTTCTGGACGTCAACGTTCTGGACGTCAACGTTCTGGACGTCAACGTTCTGGACGTCAACATTCTAGACGTCAACGTTCTGGATGTCAACATTCTAGACGCTGCAGCATATTGATGTCGTGGTCCAGGAGCTAATGACTGTTTCACCCATTGATGCGGACTTAGGATATATGTTTTGATTTCTAATACATTCTAACTGTTTCTTTAAACTGCTCAACACATTTACATTTTACATTTACGTCATTTAGCAGACGCTCTTATCCAGAGCGACTTACAAATTGGTGCATTCACCTTATAGCCAGTGGGACAACCACTTTACAAACACTGAATGGCCGCATGTGCGGAAATTGGAACTTGGAAATTGTTTGTGGAAAAAATCCTTTCTATTTTATTCAGCTCGATTCAATTGTATTGTTCTTACTATAAAATAATATAAAATAATGCCACAGGAATTTTAAGCAAATCTTGTCTGCTAAATGAACTAGTGTAGCCCACAGCCATTTGGCATAGCCAGATCAGGGCCTAACATACATTTAGTTGACTCAGAGTATGCTATTCTGTTCTTCTGAAATAGACTACATTTTCTTCATATCATGTTTCTTTAGACCTGTCTAAAATAAATAATGGATTCATTGTGAAGGTATAGGCTATATTAAATTGATATATTAGACTTTCAAAAAATGTAGACGTTCCAAAGGTCTGCATCAGTGGCTTGTAGGCTATGCTTGGAAGCCAGAGATGATAAACCTGTTTTGTTAATTAACGGTCAATTACCGTGAGACTGGCAGTTATTTGCATGACAATCCCCGGCTGATGAAATGTCAGGACCGCCACAGCCTTATTCCTGACTCTGGGACAGCGACTTGTGGACAAATGTGCGTCTCGTCATTGTATCCAGATCTCCGGTGTAAATGGAAGGTGCAGACAGCACAGAAGGAGACCAAAATAGACAGCATGAGAACAAGCAGACATAAACGCTCATTTAAACAAAAAAAGAATTTTAAAAAAACGTGATTCTTGCGATACAGGCATTTGGAATGTCGCACAAAAACATACATTCAAATTAATCTAATTTTATATATATCGCCCAGCCTTAGTTTATATATAGAGTAGCCAACCAGGCTAGCAGCTCTGTTTCGGTGCCCTTTCTGGTACATTCTAATGTCTAAGATTCCATCTGAAATACACAGAGAAATCATTACTTTATCGAGTTTTCCTCTCAGATTGGATAAATGTGTTTTGGGTCGTTCCCCTCCTTGACCCCCACCATCTCAGATTGTTCTGAAATTGTTTCTGTACTTAGAAACAGATGAGATAAGCGTTCCTGAAACATTATTTTGTTGAAAGACGATTTGAACGCCTGAGAAATGTAAGCTAAATGATTGCACCCAAATTTTCCCATTTCCATTTTTATAGGATTCATATAATATTAAATAAATATTGTACCCAACATCCGATTTGCACAAGAACCTCTTCGTAAACAGTGATTTAAGATGTGAGGAATCAAAATAAATGGTCAAAAGCCACAGACCCCCCCCCCCCCCCCCCCAGGCCAAGCCCACCCCAACAACCATTATACAGTATCAGTTCTCTGTTTGACAACTTGTATGAAGCTGTGACTTGGAGTATTGTTTATTCTCAGTGAATTTGGTGACGATTTTTTTCTTCCCCTTGGCGTTACAATCACCATGCTCTACCAGCTGAGCTACAGAGGACCACTTTTTGTTGGTCTCTTTTTGTTTATCAAATGTATCACAACATTTTCTTTGCAACTTTGGGTAGAAAACCAATAGCTTAAAATAAATAGTGTGGTCCTCCTCATGAATTAAATATTGAATATTTTATATTAATCCTCTAAATGGAAGTGGCGAATTTGGGTGCAATCAATTAGCTTTAATTTCTCAGAGATAAAATTATATTTCAACAAAATATTGCAGAAATACTTATCTGTTTCTAACTACAGAAACAATTTCAGAACAGTATGAGATGGTGGGTGTCGATCTTCTTTCTTGTGCTTTTTGAGGTGGAACGAACCTTGTGATCTAGAAAGACATGACTTTACCATTTGAAATGACTGAAAATGTCGGGATTTTAGTGTATTGTTGTTTTGGATATTGTCTAGGACTATATGATCAGGACTGTTTTCTAAGTAAGAGAACATTAAACCTTTTAACATTTATCTTGTCTTCTCTTGAGATTAAAGTCTCATTTTATAGTTTTACTGCAAGATATGAATTGGCACAATGATGTTAGTTCTTCAAATTATGCATTTGATTAAAACACTAAAATTAAGTAAATAGTCCACATAATCTTGACAAGTATTTTAAAGGTTTAGATTTTCCAGTTTTTATCTAGTTTTTTTTTTGGGTTTCACTCTCGAAAGCATTTTTTAAAATAGAAAAGACACAATTGGATGAGACAAATACCCACAAATACCCCAATAAAAATCTACCATTTTGACCTTGAGCACGGCAGTTAACCCCCAACAACAACTGCTCCCCGGGGCGCCGTGGATGTTGATCAAGGCAGCCCTCCGCACCTCTGATTCAGAGGGGTTGGTTTAAATGTGGAAGACACATTTCGGTTGAATGCATTCAGTTGTACAACTGACTAGATATCCCCTTTCCCTAGACTAGTTTGTAGTTTTCATTTAATTGAGAAGGTTTTAGGGAAAGCCTTTCCATCTACCAGAAGACAGTTTTCATTATCATTGGTAACGGTTACAGAGAGTGGTAGACGTGATGCACCGCACACACACAGACAGGGGCATTCACTGATGCATTCTGGTCATGTCTTATGATAAACTTGGGCAAATTAATTAATGTTCAATTTAGTTGATTCCCTACTAAGGTCAATACATTTAGTTGATTCCCTACTAAGAATAATACATTTAGTTGATTCCCTACTAAGATTAATACATTTAGTTGATTCCCTACTAAGGTCAATACATTTAGTTGATTCCCTACTAAGGTCAATACATTTAGTTGATTCCCTACTAAGGTCAATACATTTAGTTGACTCTCAACTAAGGTCAATACATTTAGTTGATTCTCAACTAAGGTCAATACATTTAGTTGATTCCCTACTAAGGTTAATACATTTAGTTGACTCTCAACTAAGGTCAATACATTTAGTTGATTCTCAACTAAGGTCAATACATTTATTTGATTCCCTACTAAGGTCAATACATTTAGTTGACTCTCAACTAAGGTCAATACATTTAGTTGACTCTCAACTAAGGTCAATACATTTAGTTGACTCTCAACTAAGGTCAATACATTTAGTTGATTCCCTACTAAGGTTAATACATTTAGTTGATTCCCTACTAAGGTTAATAAATTTAGTTGATTCCCTACTAAGGTCAATACATTTAGTTGATTCCCTACTAAGGTCAATACATTTAGTTGATTCCCTACTAAGGTCAATACATTTAGTTGACTCTCAACTAAGGTCAATACATTTAGTTGATTCTCAACTAAGGTCAATACATTTAGTTGATTCCCTACTAAGGTTAATACATTTAGTTGACTCTCAACTAAGGTCAATACATTTAGTTGACTCTCAACTAAGGTCAATACATTTAGTTGATTCTCAACTAAGGTCAATACATTTATTTGATTCCCTACTAAGGTCAATACATTTAGTTGACTCTCAACTAAGGTCAATACATTTAGTTGACTCTCAACTAAGGTCAATACATTTAGTTGATTCCCTACTAAGGTTAATACATTTAGTTGATTCCCTACTAAGGTTAATAAATTTAGTTGATTCCCTACTAAGGTCAATACATTTAGTTGATTCCCTACCAGTTGCATGGGACGTGCAAATTCACCAGCATCGTGCTCTCTCCCTCCTCCGTGTAAAGAAACTCGACTGCAACCAGAGATCTGTATGTAATGATGAGATGCTCATGTCTCTGCCTTAACAATGGGAGTCATTGTCCCAAAGGCAGGAAGACAGGCAACAAGCTCAGGTCCAAAATAAGCCCATAGAAACACATTGGGCTTATTTTGGACAGATTTTGTCGAGAGTGAAACCTCTCGCTGCGTTTCCCTGTCATCGCTCGCTTTGTGACCGACAGGAGCCTGTCCTATCAATAGATCGCTAGAAGATGCATATCGTTCATTGTAGTGAGAGAGGGCTCGACGGTCTAGCGAATTGAAACTTTTAAATGAAAAGTAGCCTACTTAATATAAATTGGACATTGTAGCCGGCTGAAAATGGGGTTGGAGACATGGTACTGTTCTGTAGGAGAGGCTGGGGTTGGAGACATGATACTGGAGGAGAGGCTGGGGTTGGAGACATGATACTGGAGGAGAGGCTGGGGTTGGAGACATGATACTGGAGGAGAGGCTGGGGTTGGAGACATGATACTGTAGGAGAGACTGGGGTTGGAGACATGATACTGTAGGAGAGACTGGGGTTGGAGACATGATACTGGAGGAGAGGCTGGGGTTGGAGACATGATACTGGAGGAGAGGCTGGGGTTGGAGACATGATACTGGAGGAGAGGCTGGGGTTGGAGACATGATACTGGAGGAGAGGCTGGGGTTGGAGACATGATACTGGAGGAGAGGCTGGGGTTGGAGACATGATACTGTAGGAGAGACTGGGGTTGGAGACATGATACTGGAGGAGAGGCTGGGGTTGGAGACATGATACTGTAGGAGAGGCTGGGGTTGGAGACATGATACTGTAGGAGAGACTGGGGTTGGAGACATGAAACTGTAGGAGAGACTGGGGTTGGAGACATGATACTGGAGGAGAGGCTGGGGTTGGAGACATGATACTGTAGGAGAGGCTGGGGTTGGAGACATGATACTGGAGGAGAGGCTGGGGTTGGAGACATGATACTGTAGGAGAGGCTGGGGTTGGAGACATGATACTGTAGGAGAGGCTGGGGTTGGAGACATGATACTGGAGGAGAGGCTGTGGTTGGAGACATGGTACTGGAGGAGAGGCTGGGGTTGGAGACATGATACTGTAGGAGAGGCTGGGGTTGGAGACATGATACTGTAGGAGAGGCTGGGGTTGGAGACATGATACTGTAGGAGAGACTGGGGTTGGAGACATGAAACTGTAGGAGAGACTGGGGTTGGAGACATGATACTGTAGGAGAGGCTGTGGTTGGAGACATGGTACTGGAGGAGAGGCTGGGGTTGTCCTGGAGGACCAACGCACAGTCCTGTCTTGGAGGACCAATGCACAGTCCTGTCTTGTAGGACCAATGCACAGTCCTGTCTTGGAGGACCAATGCACAGTCCTGTCTTGGAGGACCAACGCACAGTCCTGTCTTGGGAAATATTTCATAATGCCCATGATGGATCTACAGTGTGGAGAACAAGTATTTGATACACTGCCGATTTTGCAGGTTTTCCTACTTACAAAGCATGTAGAGGACTCCTCTGAGGAGCCTCCACTGGTGTGTGTGTGTGTGTGTGTGTGTGTGTTGTAAGACACGGCTGCCTGACTTTCCAAAGGTCTTATTCTGTGAGTTAGGTGGATGAATACGACTACATGTTTGCCCTTCAGAACAACCTGTATATTACATTAATACAATGTGATTGATTGATTTTACATTTTAGTCATTTAGCAGACGCTCTTATCCAGAGCGACTTATAGGAGCAATTATGGTTAGGTGTTGGCTCTGAGATTCGAACCAGTGACCTTTCGGTTACTGGCCCACCGCTCTTAACCGCTAGACGACCTGCCGATTTGATATCTGGTCGGCTTCTAACCTTATGCCCTCTCTCTACCCTCTGTCCAGGAGTTCTTTGATCATGCGAAGAAGCTGTGGGATGACGAGGGAGTTAAGGCGTGCTTCGAGAGATCCAACGAGTACCAGCTCATCGACTGTGCACAATAGTAAGTTCGATCTCCATCATAATCTACCTCCCATCCTCCACCTACTGCTATCAGCTGGTTGTGGGAGCTGTTCCGAATGTTAAGCCTAGCTATCAGCTGGTTGTGGGAGCTGTTCCGAAAGTTAAGCCTAGCTATCAGCTGGTTGTGGGAGCTGTTCCCTAAATTTAAGCATAGCTATCAGCTGGTTGTGGGAGCTGTTCCGAAAGTTAAGCATAGCTATCAGCTGGTTGTGGGAGCTGTTCCGAAAGTTAAGCCTAGCTATCAGCTGGTTGTGGGAGCTGTTCCGAAAGTTAAGCATAGCTATCAGCTGGTTGTGGGAGCTGTTCCTAATGTTAAGCCTAGCTATCAGCTGGTTGTGGGAGCTGTTCCTAATGTTAAGCCTAGCTATCAGCTGGTTGTGGGAGCTGTTCCGAAAGTTAAGCCTAGCTATCAGCTGGTTGTGGGAGCTGTTCCTAAATGTAAGCCTAGCTATCAGCTGGTTGTGGGAGCTGTTCCGAATGTTAAGCCTAGCTATCAGCTGGTTGTGGGAGCTGTTCCGAAAGTTAAGCCTAGCTATCAGCTGGTTGTGGGAGCTGTTCCCTAAAGTTAAGCCTAGCTATCAGCTGGTTGTGGGAGCTGTTCCGAAAGTTAAGCCTAGCTATCAGCTGGTTGTGGGAGCTGTTCCGAAAGTTAACTGTCTGCACAAACGTTGTATCAGAAAGCTTTAGGCCTCCCTTTCCTTTAATCGGGTGAACAAGGAAGCTGCTTTGTTGTTGGAACATTTCAACCAGTGTGGTGCTTGGTGATTTGAGTTGCTATAGCTTTGCATTGCAGTGTTTTGTGTTGAATCGGTGAGTCATATTGCTAAAACACTTCCCTTGTTAGCTTTGCCTCTGTAAGCCGTGTCCTCTCTGGGTAGTGTATTTTAAGCTGCACAGATTGGAACCATGATGTGAATATCTGATACAGATGTATGTTTGTTGCGCCTAAGAGAAACACACTTCACCTGCCTTGACTCAGTAACCCGTAGAGCCTAGGTGGAGAGATACTGTGTACTTTAGTTAGTCACACAGGGGGTGTCCCAAAATGTCACCCTATTTAGTGCACTTCTTTTGAACAGAGCCCTATGAGCCATGGTCAAAAGTAGTGCACTAAATAGGAAATAGGGTGCCATTTCAGACAGCAATAGACTATTCAGTCAGTCATATTAGTCTCTTTGTTATTCATGAAACTCTTAAATTATGCCTAACTAGGTGTGAAAATAGGGCTGATTCTTGACAAATGCTCAATGCTCAATTGATTTACAAAGCCTCAGTACCATTACTAAGGAAGTCCTAACTCGTTAAAATTACTAAGGAAGTCACTGTGCTAACTCTTCAAAGGGGAATTTAGCTTTTTTACAACCCAATCTCTTTTTTGATGTAAATGGCATGCTATAGAAGGGTCCAGACACTTATTTTAGCGATACATAAAAAAAAAAAATGTAGTTCTGTCCTTGAGCTGTTCTTGTCTATTAATTACATTTTAGTCATTTAGCAGACGCTCTTATCCAGAGCCACTTACAGTTAGTGAGTGCATACATTATTATTATTATTTTTCATACCCCATGGGAATCGAACCCACAACCCTGGCGTTGCAAACGCCATGCTCTACCAACTGAGCTACATCCTTGCCGGCCATTCCCTCCCCTACCCTGGACGACGCTGGGCCAATTGTGCGCCGCCCCATGGGTCTCCCGGTTGCGGCCGGCTACGACAGAGCCTGGATTCGAACCAGGATCTCTAGTGGCACAGCTAGCACTGCGATGCAGTGCCTTAGACCACTGGGCCACTCGGGAGGTATTAATGTTCTGTATTATGTCATGTTTCATGATTTGTGTGGACCCCAGTAAGAGTAGCTTTTGCAACAGCTAATGGGGATCCTAATAAAATACCAAATATCAACGCGCATTGAAGTTGTTCTTGCGGCTCGAAGTGGCCCAACGCCCAATTAAGACGCTATGTTGGTGTTTCCTTTTATTTTGGTAGTTACCTGTAGCAGCAGGCTACACGGAGAACGGAACAGCTGGGTAGGGGAAACGGCTCGCACAAAATAGAAAATAAAGTTGCCGATAAAGTTCGGAATGACACAATTTCGTGTGGTCAACATCTAAAGACCTGAGAGATTTTACGTCTCTAAAAGGACGTATTTGTTTTGTGTTTTTGGAGCATTTGTACATGTTTTTTCAGAGCCTCCGTACTGCACAACCAGGATGAGGAAGTTAATCTCTGGTTGGGGTACGTTTCTCAAAAAAGTGACTCACCCTTTTATAACATCCCATTTACATTTTAAAAAAAGATTTGGTTGTAAAAAAAAAAGAAGAAAAAGAAGCACACTTCTCCTTTAACATTACTAAGGAAGTGATTGTACTGACTCCTTAACATTACTAAGGAAGTGATTGTACTGACTCCTTAACATTACTAAGGAAGTGATTGTACTGACTCCTTAACATTACTAAGGAAGTGATTGTACTGACTCCTTAACATTACTAAGGAAGTGATTGTACTGACTCCTTAACATTACTAAGGAAGTGATTGTACTGACTCCTTAACATTACTAAGGAAGTGATTGTACTGACTCCTTAACATTACTAAGGAAGTGATTGTACTGACTCCTTAACATTACTAAGGAAGTGATTGTACTGACTCCTTAACATTACTAAGGAAGTGATTGTACTGACTCCTTAACATTACTAAGGAAGTGATTGTACTGACTCCTTAACATTACTAAGGAAGTGATTGTACTGACTCCTTAACATTACTAAGGAAGTGATTGTACTGACTCCTTAACATTACTAAGGAAGTGATTGTACTGACTCCTTAACATTACTAAGGAAGTGATTGTACTGACTCCTTAACATTACTAAGGAAGTGATTGTACTGACTCCTTAACATTACTAAGGAAGTGATTGTACTGACTCCTTAACATTACTAAGGAAGTGATTGTACTGACTCCTTAACATTACTAAGGAAGTGATTGTACTGACTCCTTAACATTACTAAGGAAGTGATTGTACTGACTCCTTAACATTACTAAGGAAGTGATTGTACTGACTCCTTAACATTACTAAGGTAGTGATTGTACTGACTCCTTAACATTACTAAGGAAGTGATTGTACTGACTCCTTAACATTACTAAGGAAGTGATTGTACTGACTCCTTAACATTACTAAGGAAGTGATTGTACTGACTCCTTAACATTACTAAGGAAGTGATTGTACTGACTCCTTAACATTACTAAGGAAGTGATTGTACTGACTCCTTAACATTACTAAGGAAGTGATTGTACTGACTCCTTAACATTACTAAGGAAGTGATTGTACTGACTCCTTAACATTACTAAGGAAGTGATTGTACTGACTCCTTAACATTACTAAGGAAGTGATTGTACTGACTCCTTAACATTACTAAGGAAGTGATTGTACTGACTCCTTAACATTACTAAGGAAGTGATTGTACTGACTCCTTAACATTACTAAGGAAGTGATTGTACTGACTCCTTAACATTACTAAGGAAGTGATTGTACTGACTCCTTAACATTACTAAGGAAGTGATTGTACTGACTCCTTAACATTACTAAGGAAGTGATTGTACTGACTCCTTAACATTACTAAGGAAGTGATTGTACTGACTCCTTAACATTACTAAGGAAGTGATTGTACTGACTCCTTAACATTACTAAGGAAGTGATTGTACTGACTCCTTAACATTACTAAGGAAGTGATTGTACTGACTCCTTAACATTACTAAGGAAGTGATTGTACTGACTCCTTAACATTACTAAGGAAGTGATTGTACTGACTCCTTAACATTACTAAGGAAGTGATTGTACTGACTCCTTAACATTACTAAGGAAGTGATTGTACTGACTCCTTAACATTACTAAGGAAGTGATTGTACTGACTCCTTAACATTACTAAGGAAGTGATTGTACTGACTCCTTAACATTACTAAGGAAGTGATTGTACTGACTCCTTAACATTACTAAGGAAGTGATTGTACTGACTCCTTAACATTACTAAGGAAGTGATTGTACTGACTCCTTAACATTACTAAGGAAGTGATTGTACTGACATCATTATAGCAACATGGCTCACACACACACACACACACACACACACACACACACACACACAGCTGCAGGTATGGAGCTAAGGGCTCGCTAACCCACAGTGTCACCCTGCCCTCAATGTTAGGCTAATGTTATTTTTCAGCATAGGCCCATAGGCTACCCATGTCCTAGGTTGCAACGTGTTGTACGGTAATGTTGGTCAGATAAAGGAAATTAGCCTGATTTTTAAAGGAAATGGCTCCACCTGCGAAGGGTTGTGTTGTACGGTTGGTTAGCTGTAGGTTAGCTGTAGCGACCTGGCTACTAGCTGTAGGTTAGCTGTAGGTTAGCTGTAGCGACCTGGCTACTAGCTGTAGGTTAGCTGTAGCGACCTGGCTACTAGCTGTAGGTTAGCTGTAGCGACCTGGCTACTAGCTGTAGGTTAGCTGTAGGTTAGCTGTAGCGACCTGGCTACTAGCTGTAGGTTAGCTGTAGGTTAGCTGTAGCGACCTGGCTACTAGCTGTAGGTTAGCTGTAGGTTAGCTGTAGCGACCTGGCTACTAGCTGTAGGTTAGCTGTAGGTTAGCTGTAGGTTAGCTGTAGCGACCTGGCTACTAGCTATAGGTTAGCTGTAGCGACCTGGCTACTAGCTGTAGGTTAGCTGTAGCGACCTGGCTACTAGCTGTAGGTTAGCTGTAGGTTAGCTGTAGCGACCTGGCTACTAGCTGTAGGTTAGCTGTAGGTTAGCTGTAGCGACCTGGCTACTAGCTATAGGTTAGCTATAGGTTAGCTGTAGGTTAGCTGTAGCGACCTGGCTACTAGCCTAAAGGGAAGCAGGTCTAGTACATATTCTACCTAACTCACTGTTTACTCTGTTGCACTGGGTTGGGTTGTAGAGGCTGTTAAAGGAAGATATTCAGGCTGAGTCACTGCTAACTCTGTTTCCTCTCTGACTCACTCAGTCACTCCTCTGGTGCTCAGCGGAGCGCTGTCCAATATGGACTAAATGGAACCACGATGACGGGCTGCAGAAGCTGTAGGAAGTTGAAGTTGCTAATAGGTCTAGGCCAAGCGTGGGCCTAGCTGTTATGTGTCCTAAAAATACTTCCGTTAGCTCCCCAAAGGACTTTATAGCCTTTAGCTCAGCAGACTAAGACTAAGTCTTGTGGCCCACAGGAAACCCAGGTCCAAACCCAGTCAGTCTCTCTCTCACACACACACACGAGCCACGGATCGGTTACCATCTGACTAAACGGTATTGGAGCATTGGGTCTCGGACCAACAGGCTCCGAGACAGCTTCTACCACCAGGCCATCAGACTGTTGAACAACTAACCCTAGCTGTCTCCCTGCTCAGACCTGCACCTCTGAGAATATCTGCACCTCTGAGAATATCTGCACCTCTGAGAATATCTGCACCTCTGAGAATATCTGCACCTCTGAGAATATCTGCACCTCTGAGACTGTCACCGACTCTCTACACATCCAACCCTTACACACACATAAACACACACACACACACACATAAACACACACACATAAACACACAACCACACATTAACAACCACACAACCACACATAAAACAAACACACAACCACACATAAACACACACACATAAACACACAACCACATATATATTGGTAACAGTCATACTTGACATAGCACATTCATAATTTATACTGTATATCCTATTGTATACATTGCATTTGGAAAGTATTCAGACCCCTTGACTTTTTCCACATTTTGTTACGTTACAGCCGTATTATTTTTAGTCATTTAGCAGACGCTCTTATCCAGAGCGACTTACAGTTTAGTGAGTGCATACATTTCCATACTGGCCCCCCGTGGGAATCGAACCCACAACCCTGGCGTTGCAAACGCCATGCTCTACCAACTGATGTATTAAATAATTTTTTCCCCCTCATCAATCTACACACAATACCCTATAATGACAGTGAAAACAGGTTTTTAAAATGCTTGTGTTTAGGTATACAGTGAGGGAAAAAAGTAATTGATCCCCTGCTGATTTTGTACGTTTGCCCACTGACAAAGAAATGATCAGTCTATAATTTTAATGGTAGGTTTATTTGAACAGTGAGAGACAGAATAACAACAAAAACATCCAGAAAAACGCATGTCAAAAATTTTATAAATTGATTTGCATTTTAATGAGGGAAATAAGTATTTGACCCCTCTGCAAAACATGACTTAGTACTTGGTGGCAAAACCCTTGTTGGCAATCACAGAGGTCAGATGTTTCTTGTAGTTGGCCACCAGGTTTGCACACATCTCAGGAGTTGTCCCACTCCTCTTTGCAGATCTTCTCCAAGTCATTAAGGTTTCGAGGCTGACGTTTGGCAACTCGAACCTTCAGCTCCCTCCACAGATTTTCTATGGGATTAAGGTCTGGAGACTGGCTAGGCCACTCCAGGATCCAGTTGCAGAGGCAGGTGTTCAGTCCCAGGGTCCTGTGCTTAGTGATGAGCTTGGAGTGCACTATGGTGTTGAACTATGGTGGGTCCAGGGTGTCTGGGATGATGGTGTTGATGTGAGCCATGACCAGTCTTTCAAAGCACTTCATGGCTACAGACGTGAGTGCTACGGGTCGGTAGTCATTTAGGCAGGTTACCTTAGTGTTCTTGGGCACAGGGACTATGGTGGTCTGCTTGAAACATGTTGGTATTACAGACTCAGACGGGGAGAGGTTGAAAATGTCAGTGAAGACACTTGCCAGTTGGTCAGCGCATGCTCGGAGTCCACGTCCTGGTAATCCGTCTGGCCCCGCGGCCTTGTGAACGTTAACCTGTTTACACAGTCGACCTCACGTATCAGTTTATTACCTTCCTCTAATGACTTATTTTTTTATTGACTTTTGATTGTTATTGATATTGTACTGCATTGAGGGAGCTGGCACGCAAGCGTTTCACTGCATCTTTTATACCTGCTGTAAACTGTGTACGTGAAGATTGACATTGGATTAGATTTTGACACACACACACACACCGTAATACATCAATTTGGTCCTGCCTGCTCCCAGTACAGGTAACTACAGGCAGCAAGAAGGTTCTGCCTGCTCCCAGTACAGGTAACTACAGGCAGCAAGAAGGTTCTGCCTGCTCCCAGTACAGGTAACTACAGGCAGCAAGAAGGTTCTGCCTGCTCCCAGTACAGGTAACTACAGGCAGCAAGAAGGTTCTGCCTGCTCCCAGTACAGGTAACTACAGGCAGCAAGAAGGTTCTGCCTGCTCCCAGTACAGGTAACTACAGGCAGCAAGAAGGTTCTGCCTGCTCCCAGTACAGGTAACTACAGGCAGCAAGAAGGTTCTGCCTGCTCCCAGTACAGGTAACTACAGGCAGCAAGAAGGTTCTGCCTGCTCCCAGTACAGGTAACTACAGGCAGCAAGAAGGTTCTGCCTGCTCCCAGTACAGGTAACTACAGGCAGCAAGAAGGTTCTGCCTGCTCCCAGTACAGGTAACTACAGGCAGCAAGAAGGTTCTGCCTGCTCCCAGTACAGGTAACTACAGGCAGCAAGAAGGTTCTGCCTGCTCCCAGTACAGGTAACTACAGGCAGCAAGAAGGTTCTGCCTGCTCCCAGTACAGGTAACTACAGGCAGCAAGAAGGTTCTGCCTGCTCCCAGTACAGGTAACTACAGGCAGCAAGAAGGTTCTGCCTGCTCCCAGTACAGGTAACTACAGGCAGCAAGAAGGTTCTGCCTGCTCCCAGTACAGGTAACTACAGGCAGCAAGAAGGTTCTGCCTGCTCCCAGTACAGGTAACTACAGGCAGCAAGAAGGACGAAGCTGGGACTGTGTGTGTGTGTTTACTGTGTGTGTGTTTACTGTGTGTGTGTTTACTGTGTGTGTGTGTTGCGTGTGTTGCGTGCCAGACTGCATGCCCTCTCCCTCACTTCCCCTTGCTTTGGCCCAGTGGTCTAAGGCACTGCATCGCAGTGCTAGCTGTGCCACTAGAGATCCTGGTTCGAATCCAGGCTCTGTCGCAGCCGGCCGCGACCGGGAGACCCATGGGCGGCGCAAAATTGGTCCAGCGTCGTCCAAGGTAGGGGAGGGTTTGGCCGGCAGGGATGTGGGTTCGTTTCCCACGGGGGGCCAGTATGGGAAAAAAAAAAAAAAAAAAAAAATGTATGCACTCACTAACTGTAAGTCGCTCTGGATAAGAGCGTCTGCTAAATGACTAAAATGTAAAATGTAAAAAATGTATAAACTCCATGTGAACCCACGGAGGAAATGTCTGAAGATACCATGTCCTACAGCAGGCCCGGTGTGTGTTTACGGTGGGCCACGTACCGCTCCCCTAGTGCAGTGTTTCAGTACATATTGCTGTTGTGGACCCGGTGTGTGTTTACGGTGGGCCACGTACCGCTCCCCTAGGGCAGTGTTTCAGTACATATTGCTGTTGTGGACCCGGTGTGTGTTTACGGTGGGCCACGTACCGCTCCCCTAGGGCAGTGTTTCAGTACATATTGCTGTTGTGGACCCGGTGTGTGTTTACGGTGGGCCACGTACCGCTCCCCTAGGGCAGTGTTTCAGTACATATTGCTGTTGTGGACCCGGTGTGTGTTTACGGTGGGCCACGTACCGCTCCCCTAGTGCAGTGTTTCAGTACATATTGCTATTGTGGACCCGGTGTGTGTTTACGGTGGGCCACGTACCGCTCCCCTAGTGCAGTGTTTCAGTACATATTGCTGTTGTGGACCCGGTGTGTGTTTACGGTGGGCCACGTACCGCTCCCCTAGGGCAGTGTTTCAGTACATATTGCTGTTGTGGACCCGGTGTGTGTTTACGGTGGGCCACGTACCGCTCCCCTAGTGCAGTGTTTCAGTACATATTGCTATTGTGGACCCGGTGTGTGTTTACGGTGGGCCACGTACCGCTCCCCTAGTGCAGTGTTTCAGTACATATTGCTGTTGTGGACCCGGTGTGTGTTTACGGTGGGCCACTTACCGCTCCCCTAGGGCAGTGTTTCAGTACATATTGCTGTTGTGGACCCGGTGTGTGTTTACGGTGGGCCACGTACCGCTCCCCTAGTGCAGTGTTTCAGTACATATTGCTGTTGTGGACCCGGTGTGTGTTTACGGTGGGCCACGTACCGCTCCCCTAGTGCAGTGTTTCAGTACATATTGCTGTTGTGGACCCGGTGTGTGTTTACGGTGGGCCACGTACCGCTCCCCTAGGGCAGTGTTTCAGTACATATTGCTGTTGTGGACCCGGTGTGTGTTTACGGTGGGCCACGTACCGCTCCCCTAGTGCAGTGTTTCAGTACATATTGCTGTTGTGGACCCGGTGTGTGTTTACGGTGGGCCACGTACCGCTCCCCTAGGGCAGTGTTTCAGTACATATTGCTGTTGTGGACCCGGTGTGTGTTTACGGTGGGCCACGTACCGCTCCCCTAGGGCAGTGTTTCAGTACATATTGCTGTTGTGGACCCGGTGTGTGTTTACGGTGGGCCACGTACCGCTCCCCTAGGGCAGTGTTTCAGTACATATTGCTGTTGTGGACCCGGTGTGTGTTTACGGTGGGCCACGTACCGCTCCCCTAGTGCAGTGTTTCAGTACATATTGCTGTTGTGGACCCGGTGTGTGTTTACGGTGGGCCACGTACCGCTCCCCTAGTGCAGTGTTTCAGTACATATTGCTGTTGTGGACCCGGTGTGTGTTTACGGTGGGCCACGTACCGCTCCCCTAGTGCAGTGTTTCAGTACATATTGCTGTTGTGGACCCGGTGTGTGTTTACGGTGGGCCACGTACCGCTCCCCTAGTGCAGTGTTTCAGTACATATTGCTGTTGTGGACCCGGTGTGTGTTTACGGTGGGCCACGTACCGCTCCCCTAGGGCAGTGTTTCAGTACATATTGCTGTTGTGGACCCGGTGTGTGTTTACGGTGGGCCACGTACCGCTCCCCTAGTGCAGTGTTTCAGTACATATTGCTGTTGTGGACCCGGTGTGTGTTTACGGTGGGCCACGTACCGCTCCCCTAGGGCAGTGTTTCAGTACATATTGCTGTTGTGGACCCGGTGTGTGTTTACGGTGGGCCACGTACCGCTCCCCTAGGGCAGTGTTTCAGTACATATTGCTGTTGTGGACCCGGTGTGTGTTTACGGTGGGCCACGTACCGCTCCCCTAGGGCAGTGTTTCAGTACATATTGCTGTTGTGGACCCGGTGTGTGTTTACGGTGGGCCACGTACCGCTCCCCTAGTGCAGTGTTTCAGTACATATTGCTGTTGTGGACCCGGTGTGTGTTTACGGTGGGCCACGTACCGCTCCCCTAGTGCAGTGTTTCAGTACATATTGCTGTTGTGGACCCGGTGTGTGTTTACGGTGGGCCACGTACCGCTCCCCTAGTGCAGTGTTTCAGTACATATTGCTATTGTGGACCCGGTGTGTGTTTACGGTGGGCCACGTACCGCTCCCCTAGTGCAGTGTTTCAGTACATATTGCTGTTGTGGACCCGGTGTGTGTTTACGGTGGGCCACGTACCGCTCCCCTAGGGCAGTGTTTCAGTACATATTGCTGTTGTGGACCCGGTGTGTGTTTACGGTGGGCCACGTACCGCTCCCCTAGTGCAGTGTTTCAGTACATATTGCTGTTGTGGACCCGGTGTGTGTTTACGGTGGGCCACGTACCGCTCCCCTAGGGCAGTGTTTCAGTACATATTGCTGTTGTGGACCCGGTGTGTGTTTACGGTGGGCCACGTACCGCTCCCCTAGGGCAGTGTTTCAGTACATATTGCTGTTGTGGACCCGGTGTGTGTTTACGGTGGGCCACGTACCGCTCCCCTAGGGCAGTGTTTCAGTACATATTGCTGTTGTGGACCCGGTGTGTGTTTACGGTGGGCCACGTACCGCTCCCCTAGGGCAGTGTTTCAGTACATATTGCTGTTGTGGACCCGGTGTGTGTTTACGGTGGGCCACGTACCGCTCCCCTAGTGCAGTGTTTCAGTACATATTGCTGTTGTGGACCCGGTGTGTGTTTACGGTGGGCCACGTACCGCTCCCCTAGGGCAGTGTTTCAGTACATATTGCTGTTGTGGACCCGGTGTGTGTTTACGGTGGGCCACGCACCGCTCCCCTAGTGCAGTGTTTCAGTACATATTGCTGTTGTGGACCCGGTGTGTGTTTACGGTGGGCCACGTACCGCTCCCCTAGTGCAGTGTTTCAGTACATATTGCTATTGTGGACCCGGTGTGTGTTTACGGTGGGCCACGTACCGCTCCCCTAGTGCAGTGTTTCAGTACATATTGCTGTTGTGGACCCGGTGTGTGTTTACGGTGGGCCACGTACCGCTCCCCTAGTGCAGTGTTTCAGTACATATTGCTGTTGTGGACCCGGTGTGTGTTTACGGTGGGCCACGTACCGCTCCCCTAGTGCAGTGTTTCAGTACATATTGCTATTGTGGACCCGGTGTGTGTTTACGGTGGGCCACGTACCGCTCCCCTAGTGCAGTGTTTCAGTACATATTGCTGTTGTGGACCCGGTGTGTGTTTACGGTGGGCCACGTACCGCTCCCCTAGTGCAGTGTTTCAGTACATATTGCTGTTGTGGACCCGGTGTGTGTTTACGGTGGGCCACGTACCGCTCCCCTAGTGCAGTGTTTCAGTACATATTGCTATTGTGGACCCGGTGTGTGTTTACGGTGGGCCACGTACCGCTCCCCTAGTGCAGTGTTTCAGTACATATTGCTGTTGTGGACCCGGTGTGTGTTTACGGTGGGCCACGTACCGCTCCCCTAGTGCAGTGTTTCAGTACATATTGCTGTTGTGGACCCGGTGTGTGTTTACGGTGGGCCACGTACCGCTCCCCTAGTGCAGTGTTTCAGTACATATTGCTATTGTGGACCCGGTGTGTGTTTACGGTGGGCCACGTACCGCTCCCCTAGTGCAGTGTTTCAGTACATATTGCTGTTGTGGACCCGGTGTGTGTTTACGGTGGGCCACGTACCGCTCCCCTAGTGCAGTGTTTCAGTACATATTGCTGTTGTGGACCCGGTGTGTGTTTACGGTGGGCCACGTACCGCTCCCCTAGTGCAGTGTTTCAGTACATATTGCTGTTGTGGACCCGGTGTGTGTTTACGGTGGGCCACGTACCGCTCCCCTAGTGCAGTGTTTCAGTACATATTGCTGTTGTGGACCCGGTGTGTGTTTACGGTGGGCCACGTACCGCTCCCCTAGTGCAGTGTTTCAGTACATATTGCTGTTGTGGACCCGGTGTGTGTTTACGGTGGGCCACGTACCGCTCCCCTAGTGCAGTGTTTCAGTACATATTGCTGTTGTGGACCCGGTGTGTGTTTACGGTGGGCCACGTACCGCTCCCCTAGTGCAGTGTTTCAGTACATATTGCTGTTGTGGACCCGGACAAGCACATCTGAACCTTATTGTGAACTAATCATCAAGCCGTTGACACGTTGAATCAGGTGTTTTTTGTACGGGGCTACAACAAAAGTGCGTGCTGTTGCAAAAGTGCGTGCTGTTGGGGGTACTGTAATACCGGAGTTGGGCTATTGGGGATACTGGAGGACCGGAGTTGGGCTGGTGGGGGTACTGGAGGACCGGAGTTGGGCTGGTGGGGGTACTGGAGGACCGGAGTTGGGCTGGTGGGGGTACTGGAGTTGGGAAACAGCCCTAGTGTATATTATGACCACTTACTCCAATCACAGCTTTTGAATGTTTTTCCATTCAGGAAGTTTTCTATTCCAGCTCCATGTATCACCTTTTATACTTGAAGTGAAGAGTCTCTTCTCTGTTGGTCAGTTGGTAGAGCATGGTGCCACTTAACTCACGTAAGGCCTGTCAAACATGTCCAATCACCATTCAGTTGTCCATGTAAGCCAATCATGTATAGCTTCTCGTTCTTTGGAAGAAGAAGGACAACAGACAATAGCGTCTCACCCCTCCATCTTTGAATTATGGATGACGTGAAAACAAAAAATAAAGCAAGCTGGTTGGCTGGAGCGACCAACAACAACCCTGATCGAAAAAAGTCGGGGCAAATCTCACTTTTCAAATAACAAGGTAAGATCCGAGAGTAATTAATGATATTGTTGCATGCTAATATTTGCCTATTTAACTAACCGACAGCCATTGTCATCGACAATTTACCAGCAAGATAGATCGATAGCCAGGAGTTGCGGTGATAGCCAGCTAGCTAGCTAGCCAATGTTAGGTACCAACTAGCTAGCTAAGGTACCAGCTAGCTAAGGTTGTTTTTTCACTTCTATGAAGTTGCTATATCTAGCTAATGAGTTCGCTAGTTAGACAGTAGCACTTTAAGTTAGTTAGCTAGCTAGTTGATTTGTCATGACACAAGTTGAAGCTAGAAAACGTTTTTTGGGTGACACACTGACAGCTGTCAGATGTAATTGAAATCTGCATTAATTTTGACATGACGACAAGTTAAAATATCAAGCCAGCTAAAACTGTAGTTGAAACCTATACATACAGCTGTAGAAGCAACTGACTGTGGCCATCGTTTGCTTCGATATCCAGGGGACAAACGTGTATCTTGTTATAAACATGTGTAGCCATAGCTATCAATAATGTATTTAATAATAAATATATAATGTAATATATTATTGATGGTAATTAAAATCAGTCCCATGATATAGCCTCACATAGCTGATATGGTCTAAGTTGACTCATCTGCCATTATGCTTGATTAGCCTAATTGCTTGACTACTGACTAATTTCCCAATCACACCCTGTATTCCTGTAGGCTGACCGTGTTGGCCTAGTTTCCCCAATCACACCCTGTATTCCTGTAGGCTGACCGTGTTGGCCTAGTTTCCCCAATCACACCCTGTATTCCTGCTTATTGTTCTCGACATGTCAGCCGAGACTCCAATCCCTCTCACTGGTGTGCTGTAAGACAGTAGAAAGTGCATTGTCTTGGATTCTCTCTCTTACCACTCCATATCTTCTACCTCCTGTAGGACCAGAGGCAGACTAATGACAATGATGGTGTACTGAAAAAGTTCTGTCCATCTCACCTGTTGTCCAGTTAGTCCAAAACAAACCTGACCTGCTTATTGTACCCTACAGTGATGACGGCACAGGTAAAACACAAGGAGTCAAAACAATTTTATTCACTTTAATTCATTGCTCTGACTTTTTACTCTTAACTTTTCCCATGTCTGTCCTTCCCATCAGTGACCATGTCTTTTCAGAACTCTGACGGTGCAGATTGCCACAGCAGATACAAGGGTCATAGGGTCATAGGTGCCAGGGAGAGGTGATGTCCTGAAAAGAGACTTGCAGCAAGATGGCAACAAACTGGAAGTCCACGTGAGATGACATCTGCACTGTCTGTGAATCATTATTACAAATTATTACAGATTTTCTAGAGGGACGATCCAGGAGGAATAACATTGTTGTGGATGGCATATCAGACAGAAAAGCTACACAGATGGATCATAGGAAGATTGAGGTGGTCTGGAAAACCTGTAAACAGCCCAGGTGACAGACCCATGTCGATAGTAGTAGAGTTCCTAAGGTTCAAGGACAATATGGTTGTTCTGGAGAGAGCCAAGAACTTCAGAGGAACCAACATCTTCCTCAACGAGGACTTCTCTGAAGCTGTGCGCCAGAAGCGGAAAAAACGTATCCCAGCTATGAAAGCTGCCAGAGAGCGTGAGGACGTTGGTTACATCCGCTAGGACAAGCTCCTTGTCCTCCCAAAAGCCTGGGAGGAGTGAGATAGCCAAGCACCCGGGTCAGTAGCTTTAGCACACACACACACTGACACACTCTCACACACACACACACACTGACACACACACACTGACACACACACACACACACTGACACACACACACACTGACACGCACAAACTGACACAAGTGCCTGATTGACTGAAAATGATCCTAATCGATAATCAGGTAATTTGTCATTTTCAATGTTTAGTAATGTTTTGAGTCTGTTTAAAAAAAATAGATATGTCTGTTTTATATATGATATAATATTTAACAGATTGCATTTTGCACCCCCCTACCCCAGTCGCCTCAAGATCAATAGTTTTGACCGCTCTAAAGGTTTGCTCCGCCACTGTTTTGGTTCAGTGCAGTTAGAAAGCATTACTGGCGCACCTGCAAAAAGAAAATATGTTTCATCTATTTTGATGTACATTTGTGTAGTTGTTTCATGTTCGATGCACTCAGGGTGTTGTTACATATCATTTAAGCGGCGTGCACCACGACCAAATTCATTGTCATTTCCCTTCGCCTGTCAGAACCATGATGAAGCACATCTGTTTAGGCTTCTCTGTAGTCTAGACACTGGGTAGCCTTCCGTCAGCCCACCAAAGGACACTGGGTAGCCTTCCGTCAGCCCACCAAAGGACACTGGGTAGCCTTCCGTCAGCCCACCAAAGGACACTGGGTAGCCTTCCGTCAGCCCACCAAAGGACACTGGGTAGCCTTCCGTCAGCCCACCAAAGGACACTGGGTAGCCTTCCGTCAGCCCACCAAAGGACACTGGGTAGCCTTCCGTCAGCCCACCAAAGGACACTGGGTAGCCTTCCGTCAGCCCACCAAAGGACACTGGGTAGCCTTCCGTCAGCCCACCAAAGGACACTGGGTAGCCTTCCGTCAGCCCACTAAAGGTTGCACCTTAGCAAAACTGCATGTCCGGTAGCTCGCGGGCTGCTAATGAGTTAGCCCGTAAGTAGATACTGAGAAATAATCAGTAGGCCTAATATTTCATAATTCAATCTGTGAATGTCCCCCCCCCCCCCCCCCCCCCCCCCCCCCCCCCCCCCCCCCCCCCCCCCCCCCCCCCCCCCCCCCCC
>CM062493.1:51309600-51326169 GCA_031479575.1 Coregonus ussuriensis | reverse complement strand
CCTCGATCTGTCACTTCAAATCTTTATCTCAACCTCTGTTCCCAGGTCAGCTGCCTGGAGCCTCGCCTCCCAATCCTGGCCACCAGTGGTTTAACTGTGGGCCCCCACTGCCGAGAACCCCACAGGGCTCAAGGGCCTGGAAGACATGTGGTACTTATCCTTCTACTCATACAAACTTCAACATATCACTAATATCCCAAACATCCCACTGCATATACTCTGAGTGTAACAAAACATTAGGAACACCTGCTCTTTCCATGACAGACTGACCAGGTGAATCCAGGTGAAAGCTATGATCCCTTATTGATGTCATTTGTTAAATCCACTTCAATCCGTGTAGATGAAGGGCAGGAGACAGGTTAAAGAAGGAATTTTAAGCCTTGAGACAATTGAGGCATGGTATTGCAGGCCCCCATTAACATCGACGGGGCTGTAGTGGAGCGGGTCGAGAGTTTCAAGTTCCTTGGTGTCCACATCACCAACAAACGATCATGGTCCAAATACACCAAGACAGTCGTGAAGAGGGCACAACTCTGCTGGGTTTTTCACGTTCAAGTTTCCCATGTGTATCAATAATGGTCCACCACCCAAAGGACATCCAGTCAACTTGACACAACTGTGGGAAGCATCGGAGTCAACATGGAGCCAGCATCCCTGTGGAACGCTTTCGACACCTTGTAGAGTCCATGCCCCGACGAGTTGAGGCTGTTGTGAGGGCAAAAGGGGGGGTGGAACTCAATATTAGGAAGGTGTCCTTAATGTTTTGTCCACTCAGTGTAGATACTGCATTTTGATGTGACTTGTTGTTCAGGTGATGAAGAAGAACAGGGACGTGATGAAGAGTGTTTTGAGACCAGTGCAACACACAGCTCCTGTGGTTCGTCGTGAGGCAACGAGAAACAGACGACCACAGAGGAGCACACCATACCCCACCCTCCATGTGATCTCTCTCTCTCCATGTGTCCTCTCTCTCTCCATGTGTCCTCTCTCTCTCCATGTGTCCTCTCTCTCTCCATGTGTCCTCTCTCTCTCCATGTGTCCTCTCTCTCTCCATGTGTCCTCTCTCTCTCCATGTGTCCTCTCTCTCTCCATGTGTCCTCTCTCTCTCCATGTGTCCTCTCTCTCTCCATGTGTCCTCTCTCTCTCCATGTGTCCTCTCTCTCTCCATGTGTCCTCTCTCTCTCCATGTGTCCTCTCTCTCTCCATGTGTCCTCTCTCTCTCCATGTGTCCTCTCTCTCTCCATGTGTCCTCTCTCTCTCCATGTGTCCTCTCTCTCTCCATGTGATCTCTCTCTCTCCATGTGTCCTCTCTCTCTCCATGTGTCCTCTCTCTCTCCATGTGTCCTCTCTCTCTCCATGTGTCCTCTCTCTCTCCATGTGTCCTCTCTCTCCATGTGTCCTCTCTCTCTCTCCATGTGTCCTCTCTCTCTCCATGTGTCCTCTCTCTCTCCATGTGTCCTCTCTCTCTCCATGTGTCCTCTCTCTCTCCATGTGTCCTCTCTCTCTCCATGTGTCCTCTCTCTCTCCATGTGTCCTCTCTCTCTCCATGTGTCCTCTCTCTCTCCATGTGTCCTCTCTCTCTCCATGTGTCCTCTCTCTCTCCATGTGTCCTCTCTCTCTCCATGTGTCCTCTCTCTCTCCATGTGTCCTCTCTCTCTCCATGTGTCCTCTCTCTCTCCATGTGTCCTCTCTCTCTCCATGTGTCCTCTCTCTCTCCATGTGATCTCTCTCTCCAGTTGCTACAGTGACGTGTTGAGATTGAACATTCTCTTTCTCACGCTTACTTTTTTTCCCGTCTGTCTGTCTGTCTTTCTCTGTCTGTCTGTCTCTCTGTCTCAGACACATCATGAGGAGTCTGATGAAGATACTGATCAATTGTGGAGCTCTCCAGATTCCTCTGATGAAAAGAACGGAGGACCAGACCACGTCCAGTGCAACGTCCTCCTGAGCCAAAGTCCACTGCCAGCCAAACCCCACCCATGCAAAACACTTGATTGGTTTGATAAGTGGCAACTCGTCACTAGTTTCCATATAGCCGTACTCCACCCGTATCTATCTATCTATCTATCTTCCTGAAACAATAACTTTCAGGAGGATTTTTTTTTCCTCTGTTTGAATGGAGGCTGTCCTATGTTTGGAGACGGTGATGTCATTCACTCAGAATCCTTGGGCCCTTAGGGGCTCCCCTATGGGCTGTGGGTGGGTGTTTTCACATTTGTCATGAATAAACATGTTTCTATATTTCATAATTCTTTGAATGACTTTTATTTATAGGTCAATAATTATTTACTTTTAATAACTAAAATATGTGGGCTCTCATCGAGTATTTGGTCATATACAGTATGTGACGTATTTATACTGTCAGGTGATATGCAGTCCACAGGAAACAATAACTGATTGAAGAAAATAATTGCATGAGCAAGGTAACAAGATAACCACACTTCTGTATGTTAGAAGTTATGCTACCACAATCAATGAATTAACTCTGTAACCTTCAGTTCACCAACGGGAATAGTAGCTTTGGGAGTCTATAATGGTTGTTCAAGAGATTGATGTTCTGGCTGAGGCGGGATTCGAACTTGGGACCTTTGGGTCCACACTTCCTCAAACACAGAAAATACAAATCATTTTCCTTGTTTTTCAGCATAATAAATAATGACGAATAGACACTTATTTTATGATGAAAACCATTTCCCCTTTTCCTTTCATCAATTTTTCTTATTTTTCTCCCCCTTCTTTCTCCCCTCCCCCCCTTAACAGAGTGTTGTTCCCCAGTTTTGGCGCTTGCAACGACAGGATAGTGGGTTCGGTTCCCGGGACCACCTTAGGGTTGGGAACGGTTATTCGATTATCCGAACGGATGTTAGTATTTGATTACATGCTAGAGTATTTGAAAAGGCGGTCGTCTAAAATAAAATAATCTATGTGACGTTGCTACATACAAGGATAGACCATGACGGTAATACAACTGAGTGTGCTCCATAAAAACGACATACCGGTAGCCTACATACCTATAGTGCTTCTCTGTAGCTCAGCTGGTAGAGCACGGCACTTGTAACGCCAGGGTAGTGGGTTCGATCCCCGGGACCACCCATACGTAAAAATGTATGCACACATGACTGTAAGTCGCTTTGGATAAAAGCGTCTGCTAAATGGCTTATTATTATTATTATTATTATTGTTATTATTTTCACACATGTAGCTTGATATTGCAGCACCGACTGTATGTCAGAGGCTCCATCCATTGTAGCAAGTGAAGTGGAAGATTTCTAATCAATGCTAAATGGAATTACAATTACAGAATGAAGTTGGCTAAATGAGAAGGAGTAGGCTACAGTGATCAACCAACAGGTGGGCTGTTTAATATGAATGGAGTTGTTGTGGACAAGGACGTGGGGAGCGCAGCAAAGTAGCCTCAATTAGCCTTGCTAGCTAGGTAGCTGGCTAACTTATCTGGCTAGTGTAGCTAGCTAGCTTCTTTACATACATTTGATGCAGTCAAGACAGACACTTCCTGTAGTGGAGGGCATACGCCGTATACCCACTTATTTATCAGTGGGCATCGCATCCCCAGGATGCGTATCAAAGTAGTGTAGTGGAGGTATCAATTAATAAGGCTGATGGAACAGAAAGTTTTGCTTGAAATGTTGATAAACTATTATTTCTTCACATTATCAGTGCACCAATGTGCACACTGAGAATGATGGGAATGCTCCAAAATGTGCGGGAAAACACTGTTCTAAAAAGAACGCACATGCGAGCGTCAGGTAGCTTAGTGGGTAAGAGCGTTGTGCCAGTAACCGAAAGGTCGCTGGTTTTAATCCCCGAGCCGACTAGGTGAAAAATCTGTCGATGTGCCCTTAAGCAAGGCACTTAACCCTAATTGCTCATGGATAAGAGCGTCTGCTAAATGATTTAAAATGTAAAATGTAATGTCTCATGGACAGAGATGGAAATATCCGTTAGAAATTTAGAGAGGGGAGGGAGATCTAAAGATGCAACAACTATCATGGGTTGCTAAAATGACTAGGATATAATGCCTTTGGCTTCTAGACAATGAAAGAAGGTTGAAAGAAAACCTATAGAACAGGAGAACACAAATATGAGGAAGTCTTTATAAAATAATTGCCTCCACGTTTCTATGGTGGGATTTTGGCTATAGGCTACTTTGAAACAAGGGAATACATGCCTCATAATATGTGTTTTCATATTATGAGGCTCGTCCAGGTTTCAAACAATTTAAGGAACAGGAGAAATATAGCGACGCAAATGATAGACCTAACCTTCTGGTAGATGGAAAGGCTTTCCCAAAAACCTTCTCTATTAAATGTTACCCATCTACAAAGTAGCTATTTTAGATATAAGGGCTATTTTACCAAGAAGGAGAGTGATGGAGTGCTGCATCAGATGACCTGGCCTCCAAAATCACCCGACCTCAACCCAATTGAGATGGTTTGGGATGAGTCGGACCACAGAGTGAAGGAAAAGCAGCCAACAAGTGCTCAGCATATGTGGGAACTCCTTCAAGACTGTTGGAAAAGCATTCCTCATGAAGCTGGTTGAGAGAATGCCAAGAGCGTGCAAAGCTGTCATCAAGGCAAAGGGTGGCTATTTGAAGAATATCAAATATATTTTGATTTGTTTAACACTTTTTTGGTTACTACATGATTCCATATGTGTTATTCCATAGTTTTGATGTCTTCACTATTATTCTACAATGTAGAAAATAGTAAAAATAAAGAAAAACCCTTGAATGAGTAGGTGTGTCCAAACTTTGGACTGGTACTTTAGGTGTGTCCAAACCTTTGACTGGTGGTGTATATGTGTGTGTGTGTGTGTGTGTGTATATATGTGATGGGAAAGTGCATTTGGAAAGTATTCAGACCACTTCCCTTTTTCCAAAAAAAGTCACGTTACAGCCTTGTAATTGATTAAATAAAAATGTCCCTAATCAATCTACACACAATATATCATAATGACAAAGCGAGAGCAGGTTTTTTGCTAATTTATTACAGTGCAAAAATGTCAACGCAACATGTAAAGTGTTGGTCCCATGTTTCATGAACTGAAATAAAATAACTGAGACATTTTCCATTCGCACAAAATGCTTTTCTCCTTTGCCAAAAAAAATCCATCCACCTGACAGGTGTGGCATATCAAGAAGCTGATTAAACAGCATGATCATTACGTGTGTGGGAAGGCTAGGAGCCTGTCATGACGTTGGCGTTGTCATGACGTTAGCGTTGTCATGACGTTAGCTTTGTCATGACGTTGGCGTTGTCATGACGTTAGCTTTGTCATGCCGTTAGCTTTGTCATGACGTTAGCGTTGTCATGACGTTAGCGTTGTCATGACGTTAGCGTTGTCATGACGTTAGCTTTGTCATGACGTTAGCTTTGTCATGACGTTAGCTGTGAGAGCATCTTGAATAGTCAAATTTCTTCTTCACAAATAAGATTCATTGGCTGATCTGTCACGACTCCAACCGGGTCATCAGGAGGGATCAGCCAATGAAGTTGGAAGTCCCGCCCAGTTGATTAAATAAAAAATGCCGTCAAGTCCTCAATTGTGCTGCCCATGCTAACACAGGCTTTTAGCCACTAGAGGATTCCATACAACCCCAGGGCCTGGAGATAGGTTTGATTAGGTTTAAATTATAACTAAGTCCTAATGTGACTTGGATTTAGAGGATAAGCGCCCAGAAAGTCAGAAATATTAAACATGTATTTCTGACTAACCCCTTCAAATAGGGTTAACAAAAAACAGCTGCAACAACAGAAAAAACACAAGGATTACAACACTTCTTCACAAATCTATCAGTTCACAGCCAGACAGCTTGTGTGTGTTTCTGTTCAACCAAACAAGATTGTCTGGTTTATCTTCAAGAAGACTCTGTGTTCCAGAGAGGTGGTCGTTCGGTTTCTCAAGCCTGATGACGGTTGTCCATAGACGGAGAATATTCTCTCCACGATCGCTTGGGATGCAGGGTCAGAAACCAGATCCAGTGTCACAGGGCACAGCTTTGGATAAACAGTAGGGTTCGGCGGTATCCAGATTTTTTCATACTGTCTTACCGTTTCTGTACCATACAGTGGTATAAGGTATTACCAGAAGTGCACACAAGGGGCGCTATAAAAACAATTTAGGCAACAGGGATCTTGATCCAGGAAGGGATTGAATATCTATGCTGACCAATAAGCTTGATCTCTACATTTTTGTCATTTAGCAGACGCTCTTATCCAGAGCGATATACAGGAGTAATTAGGGTTAAGTGCCTTGCTCAAGGGCACATCAACAGACCTTTTTTCAACAGATATTTTTTTAATTACAGGAAATTGTCTTAAAAATGCAACATTGTCTCCACCACCCCCTCTAAAAATTGTCTTTAAAATTAAATCGCGCTAATGGGCCGGACGCATCCATTGCCACGCCCCCCTCTGCCACGCCCCCCTCTGCCACGCCCACCACCTTAGCCCCTTATTGATCCAGAAACCCCTGTGGTAGTATGGCAGACCATCTGGGTTTCATTGTAACATAGGCCTATTGATTCAGAGGCAGATCCAGTCTTATCTTAATGCATGTTAGGCTATATCCAGTCTTATCTTAATGCATGTTAGGCTATATCCAGTCTTACCTTACAGGCCATGTGTTGTAGTAATGCACACAAACACACACAAACACACACACACACACACACACACACACCCTCTTGTAGCATTATGTTACTTCCACTCCCTAACCCAACATGACATGATCCATATCATGAGTTATTTTGAACAGTGCAGGCTGATTGTCACGGTGTTAAAAGCTGGCTGGTCTGATCCAGCTGGTGTTAGTGTTGTTCTCATAATCAGAGTGTATAGCAGCAGTGTTGGATCTGTGACATCCACCTGTATTGATCACATCTTCACCAACGCTACAGAGCTTTGCTCCAAAGCAATATCAGTTCCCATTGGCTGTAGTGACCATAACAATATCAGCTCCCATTGGCTGTAGTGACCATAACATTATCAGCTCCCATTGGCTGTAGTGACCATAACAATATCAGCTCCCATTGGCTGTAGTGACCATAACAATATCAGCTCCCATTGGCTGTAGTGACCATAACAATATCAGCTCCCATTGGCTGTAGTGACCATAACATTGTGGCAATAACAAGGAAAGTCAAAGGTTGGGCCTAAAGTAATTTAAAAGAGATCATACTAAATATTTTCTCAGGACTCTTTTTTTTTTTTTTTGTGACCAATGTATTGTATTGTTTTTGGTGGTACTCTAAACAAACTTGTCCAATCTCCGTTTGCATTTTAAATTGACATAAAGATAAAGTATATATAATTACGATCACAATACAGAATCAGAATGGCCATCTGAGAGCCAACAACAGTAATCGTCTCTGATTGATTGAGAGATTCAAGGGGCTCTCATCGTTAAGTAACATAGTAGATAACTTTAAGCGTCCGTTGTCAGAGCACCTTACCGATCACTGCACCTGTACACAGCCCATCTGAAATTAGCCCAAACTACCTCATCCCCATATTGTTATTTATTTTGCTCATTTGCACCCCATTATCTCTATTTGCACATCATCTCTTGCACATCTATCATTCCAGTGTTAATACTATTTGTAATTATTTTGCACTATGGCCTATTTATTGCCTTACCTCCATAACTTACTACATTTGCACACACTGTATATAGATTTTCTATTGTGTTATTGACTGTACGTTTTGTTTACCCCATATGTAACTCTGTGTTGTTGTTTTTATCGCACTGCTTTGCTTTATCTTGGCCAGGTCGCAGTTGTAAATGAGAACTTGTTCTCAACTGGCTTACCTGGTTAAATAAATGTTAAATAAATAAATAAAATAATGCAAAGCATTGACTATTTACAATCATGCACTTCTAAATGAATTTTGTAACTTTGTCCAAGAAGCGTTTAACTGCAGGGCACTCCCACATCATATGAAGGAATTTGCCCACCTGATTTAGGGGACACAGTGAACGGTTGGGAGTTGGGGCCAATTTAATCGTAAACCGTTTCCTTTCATGTTAAATACAGTCTGTGATGCGAAGGTCATATTTTTCCGTATTCTGTTCCAATTAAAGGGTTGTTTAGATTCACTTAGATCTGTGGACCATACTTTTTTAATGGCTAGCTTAGAATATGAGCTTTCCGAAAGTTGTTTATAAATTATAGAGATCAGTCCTTTCGGGAGCCCAGATAATTTATTTATAAATCCCATCATTGGGTGGTTCGGTAGTTGGGTTTCCCCAAGGGACTCCATAGAACATCATAGCTGACCTAAGTTGTAAATATAGAAAAAAAGGAGTTGCCTGGTAATGTCTGTGTGTCTTTCAAATCTTGGAATGTTCTCAAACCATTAGTGTCCATGATATCGATAAAGGTACGGATTCCACATTTAGACCTTTGGGGGATGCAAAATGCCGCCCTCCAGATCGCAAGGCATTATTGTGAGATATTGGAGGAAGAGAATGCCATTTTGATTCCCAGTTACATTGTTTTTCAATTTTGTGCCAAACAGTGTGAGCAGTAATAGAACCAAAGCCTAGTTTACATTTTCTCAGGACTGTTTTGTTGAAGATGTAAAAAAAAAAAAATGTTTTATGTTGGTCTGATGTGTATGAGGAAGTCAATCCAGATGCAGCAATGAAAGTATTTGTACAATTATTCATGCCAATTGTTGACCAGCATGCACCTGTTAAACTAACTGTGAGAGCTGTCAGAGCCCTGTTGATTGATGATGAACTGAAACATGGTGTGGTTGGGTTCTCCCGAGTGGCGCAGCGGTCTAAGGCACTGCGTCTCAGTGCTTGAGGCGTCACTACAGACCAGGGTTCGATCCCAGGCTGTATCACAACCGGCCGTGATCGGGAGTCCCATAGGGCGGCGCACAATTGTCCGGGTTAGGGTAGGGTTTGGCCAGTGGGGGCTTTACTTGGCTCATCGCACTCTAGCGACTCCTTGTGGCAGGCCAGGCGCCTGCAGGCTGACCCCGGTCGTCAGTTGAACAGTGGTTCCTCCGAGATATTGGTGCGGCTGGCACTTCCACATTTTGTTACGTTATAGCCTTATTCTAAAAGTGATTAAATAGTTGTTTCCCCCCCTCATCAATCTACACACAATACCCCATAATGATAAAGCAAAAATAGGTTTTTAGAAATGTTTGCTAATTTATTGAAAATAAAAAACTAAAATATTACATTTACATAAGTATTCAGACCCTTTACTCAGTACTTTGTTGAAGCACCTTTTGGCAACGATTACAGCCTTGAGTCTTCTTGGGTATGACGCTACAAGCTTGGCACACCTATATTTGGGGAGTTTCTCCCATTCTTCTCTGCAGATCCTCTCAAGCTCTGTGAGGTTGGATGGGGAGCGTTGCTGCACAGCTATTTTCAGGTCTCTCCAGAGATGTGCGATCGGGTTCAAGTCCAGGCTCTGGCTGGGCCACTCAAGGACATTCAGAGACTTGTCCCGAACCCACTCCTGCGTTGTCTTGGCTGTGTGCTTAGGTTCGTTGTCCTGTTGGAAGGTGAACCTTCGCCCCAGTCTGAGGTCCTGAGCACTCTGGAGCAGGTCTTCATCAAGGATCTCTCTGTACTTTGCTCAGTACATCTTTCCCTCTATCCTGACTAGGCTCCCAGTCCCTGCCGCTGAAAAATATCCCCACAGCATGATGCTGCCACTCCCATGCTTCACCGACCGTAGGGATGGTGCCAGGTTTCCTCCAGACGTGACACTTGGCATTCAGGCCAAAGAGTTCAATCTTGGTTTCATCAGACCAGATTTAGGTGCCTTTTTGCAAACTCCAAGCGGGCTGTCATGTGCCTTTTACTGAGGAGTGGCTTCCATCTGAACACCATAACTACCATAAAGGCCTGATTGGTGGAGGGCTGCAGAAATGGTTGTCCTTCTGGAAGGTTCTTCCATCTCCACAGAGGAACTCTGGAGCTCTGTCAGAGTGACCATCAGGTTCTTGGACAATTCTCTCGACCTCATGGCTTGGTTTTTGTTCTGACCTGCACTGTCAACTTTGGGACCTTAGGGTAGACCAGGGATGTTTTCTTGATTAAGTGCGTGACCATTTTCCTGTCCTGCAAAGCATTCAAAATGTGGCGAGTACTTTTGGGTGTCAGGGAAAATGTATGGAGTAAAAAGTGTATCTGATATAGCCTATTTTACACCACCACTACGCGCTTGAACAGTCTTTTTTTGCAATCAGATTTGAGTTATATTATTAGCCTAAATTATGACTATTCAATCTAATCATCACATTAGGAATAGTAGGTTATCTTACATAAGTCTGCAAATGCGATTATGCTATTATGGGATGCTGTATTATAAAGGTTAATTTTTATGGTGAGAATTAGCTTCCCAAAAACTTGAAACTCAGGCGTGGCTTATGGCTACAGAAACACTGCAGCCTGGCTGGAGCAAACAAAAAAATCAACATTTCTCAGATTTTTCCCAGACCTAATCAATGGTCCCCCTGATGTGGTTTAAGCATTGTTTAAAACATCCAATTTTGTTGTTTTCCTATTTAAAAAAAAAAAAGTGTGCTTTTGAGAGCTAACATACTAATAATATTTTTTTTTTTTTTTTTGCCGCAATCTTTTTGGTATCAAGTATCGTAATTTTTTTCAAAGTCTGCCCTCTAGAGGATTTAGCCGATAGGAACACATGGCAGTTTGGAAATCTGAAAGAAATACATTTTGTACTTTATTTTAAGTCTCTTTTTTGTTTGCGGTTACAGCAAATGTATCCAAATCAATGTAAGAGCACAAGGATGTGGTAATTAAGGAGCGTGGAATTCAGACACATCATGGGCCAGGCCAGGTCATTATCAATTATTATTTTTTAATTATAGGAAACTTGGTGCGACCAAATCATGTGCTGATGCCATCAACTGAACAAGTTAGTGTAGAACCCTGGACTCAGAGAAAGTTTCTTTCTACAAGCCATCAGTCATCAGCCATCATTCTGCCGAACACTTTAACTGGACTGACCACCTGCTCTGATTCTACGTACATTAGCACACATGCAGTTACACACAGACACAGACATCCACACACATCCATACATTCCCGCTACACACACACACACACACACACACACACACACACACACACACACACAACAACTGCTGCTACCAGACTCTTATTATGATTGCAAAATACTGCAAACATTTAGCAAAATACTGCAAACACTTACCCCCCAATCCACCCCCTTTCCCAAAACATGTGTAAATATTGGACTATACATTGTCCCTGCCTGTATTTTACTGATGCTAAAATGTTTCTTGTTTCTTTCTATTGAGTCATTTACTTTATTTATTTATTCGTATTCTTATATTTTATTAATATTTTTTATTAGTATCTTATTGTTGTTGAATTGTTGAGAAGGAATCAGCATTTAGTTGGACGATGTATACCATGTGTATCCTGTATATGAGGGGTGCAGTGGTCTAAGGCACTGCATCTCAGTGCTAGAGGCGTCACTACAGACCGAGTGGAGCAGCGGTCTAAGGCACTGCATCTCAGTGCTCGAGGCGTCACTACAGACCGAGTGGTTAGTGGTCTAAGGCACTGCATCTCAGAGCTAGAGGCGTCACTACAGACCGAGTGGAGCAGCGGTCTAAGGCACTGCATCTCAGTGCTCGAAGCGTCAGTACAGACCGAGTGGCGCAGCGGTCTAAGGCACTGCATCTCAGTGCTCGAAGCGTCACTACAGACCGAGTGGCGCAGCGGTCTAAGGCACTGCATCTCAGTGCTAGAGGCGTCACTACAGACCGAGTGGAGCAGCGGTCTAAGGCACTGCATCTCAGTGCTCGAAGCGTCAGTACAGACCGAGTGGCGCAGCGGTCTAAGGCACTGCATCTCAGTGCTCGAAGCGTCACTACAGACCGAGTGGAGCAGCGGTCTAAGGCACTGCATCTCAGTGCTCGAGGCGTCACTACAGACCGAGTGGAGCAGCGGTCTAAGGCACTGCATCTCAGTGCTCGAGGCGTCACTACAGACCGAGTGGAGCAGCGGTCTAAGGCACTGCATCTCAGAGCTCGAGGCGTCACTACAGACCGAGTGGTTCGATCCCAGGCTGTATCACAACCGGCCGTGACCGGGAGTCCCATAGGGCGGCTCACAATTGGCCCAGCGTCGTCCGGGTTAGGGGAGGGTTTGGCCTGGGTAGGCCGTCATTTTAAATAAGAATTTGTTCTTAACTGACTTGCCTAGTTAAGGTTAAAATAAAACTAAATAGAAAATATACTATTAATAAAACATGAAACTATGGGTGAGAGTTGAACTGAAAACCATTTGGATATAGTAGGCCTGGATACAGCTGGTATGTTTGGTCATGAGGGGACCGTTACTGTGGTACGTTTTTGAAAGCGTATATATTTTTTCCCGGTTTACATTAATTGACGTTTGAGTAGAGGCTAGATGTTTAGACTAAGTATTATTCTATAATACTGAAGACATTTCTCCAAGCTCAGACAGAGCTTGATTTGGGACCTGTTCTATTCAGAGCCGATGTACCAGTATTCTAGGAACAATAGCTGGCGTAAACTACTCATTAACCAGAGACGTGTGACAAAGTTCTCTCGGCTACTAATTGTACATTTCTACGCTGCTGCACCTTTCCAAACGGAGCTTGCCAGTGCAGTACTATTCTGGAGAGTGTATTGTTAGTTGTTCTTAAACAGGTACCTGTGTTTACACTGTGTTGAGTCCCCTGTCCCATGTAGCTCAGTTGGTAGAGCATGGCGCTTGCAACGCCAGGGTTGTGGGTTCGTTTCCCACGGGGGGGGGGGGCAGTATGAAAAATGTATGCACTCACTAACTGTAAGTCGCTCTGGATAAGAGCGTCTCTGCTAAATGACTAAAAATGTAAAATGTATGTTTAGGACGGTGTTCTCTGTGTGTCCTTTCTCACTGCTATGTTTAGGATGGACTCTCACAGATGGTGATGGACCTGTCTAGTTTGAGTCTGTGTGTTGTTGAAACCACAGCCTGTGTGCTGTAGTAGGTTAGGTCCAGTTAGGGACTAAAGTGCCCTGCTCTGCCCAGCCTAGCACTGGACCGATACACCATGACGAGCCAGAGACAGACCAGCCGCACTGGACCGATACACCATGACGAGCCAGAGACAGACCAGCCGCACTGAAAATATGGAAAGGATTGATCTGTGTGTCCTGCTAATGAAAGATGGTGTTCTATTGTTAAACAGTCAGGATGATTATCGTGAACACATGAGGCTGCCTGGCCGCCGGGCCCACTGGCTAACAACCAACCACAGACCAGGACAGGACAGACAGGTTTATCTACTGTATAGTTGAAGCTCTACTCTGGCATGGCTGGTGGTTTATCTACTGTATAGTTGAGGCTCCAGTCTGGCTGGTGGTTTATCTACTGTATAGTTGAGGCTCTAGTCTGGCATGGCTGGTGGTTTATCTACTGTATAGTTGAAGCTCTACTCTGGCTGGTGGTTTATCTACTGTGTAGTTGAGGCTCTACTCTGGCTGGTGGTTTATCTACTGTGTAGTTGAGGCTCTACTCTGGCTGGTGGTTTATCTACTGTGTAGTTGAGGCCCTACTCTGGCTGGTGGTTTATCTACTGTATAGTTGAAGCTCTACTCTGGCATGGCTGGTGGTTTATCTACTGTGTAGTTGAGGCTCTAGTCTGGCTGGTGGTTTATCTACTGTGCAGTTGAGGCTCTAGTCTGGCTGATGGTTTATCTACTGTGTAGTTGAGGCTCTAGTCTGGCTGGTGGTTTATCTACTGTGTAGTTGAGGCTCTAGTCTGGCTGGTGGTTTATCTACTGTGTAGTTGAGGCTCTAGTCTGGCTGGTGGTTTATCTACTGTGTAGTTGAGGCTCTAGTCTGGCATGGCTGGTGGTTTATCTGCTGTGTAGTTGAGGCTCTAGTCTGGCTGGTGGTTTATCTACTGTGTAGTTGAGGCTCTAGTCTGGCTGGTGGTTTATCTACTGTGTAGTTGAGGCTCTAGTCTGGCTGGTGGTTTATCTACTGTGTAGTTGAGGCTCTAGTCTGGCTGGTGGTTTATCTACTGTGTAGTTGAGGCTCTAGTCTGGCTGGTGGTTTATCTACTGTGTAGTTGAGGCTCTAGTCTGGCTGGTGGTTTATCTACTGTGTAGTTGAGGCTCTAGTCTGGCTGGTGGTTTATCTACTGTGTAGTTGAGGCTCTACTCTGGCCTGGCTGGTGGTTTATCTACTGTGTAGTTGAGGCTCTAGTCTGGTTGGTGGTTTATCTACTGTGTAGTTGAGGCTCTAGTCTGGCTGGTGGTTTATCTACTGTGTAGTTGAGGCTCTAGTCTGGCTGGTGGTTTATCTACTGTGTAGTTGAGGCTCTAGTCTGGCTGGTGGTTTATCTACTGTGTAGTTGAGGCTCTAGTCTGGCTGGTGGTTTATCTACTGTGTAGTTGAGGCTCTAGTCTGGCTGGTGGTTTATCTACTGTGTAGTTGAGGCTCTAGTCTAGCTGGTGGTTTATCTACTGTGTAGTTGAGGCTCTAGTCTGGCTGGTGGTTTATCTACTGTGTAGTTGAGGCTCTACTCTGGCCTGGCTGGTGGTTTATCTACTGTGTAGTTGAGGCTCTAGTCTGGCTGGTGGTTTATCTACTGTGTAGTTGAGGCTCTACTCTGGCTGGTGGTTTATCTACTGTGTAGTTGAGGCTCTAGTCTGGCTGGTGGTTTATCTACTGTGTAGTTGAGGCTCTACTCTGGCTGGTGGTTTATCTACTGTGTAGTTGAGGCTCTACTCTGGCTGGTGGTTTATCTACTGTGTAGTTGAAGCTCTACTCTGGCATGGCTGGTGGTTTATCTACTATGTAGTTGAAGCTCTATAGACCTGGGTCACCAATGTACCCAAGCCCTACTCTACACTCAGGCTCAGTAACACTCTCCTCCCCCTCTCTGTCCCCCATGGGAATCGAACACACAATCATGGCGTTGCAAGCACCGTGCTCTACCCTCCCTCATCCCTCTCTCTCCCTCCCACCCTCATCACTCTATCTATCCCCTCTCCCCCTTTACTCCCCTTTCATCCCCTGTCTCTCTTTCCTCCTCTCCCCCTCTCTTCCCCTCTCTTCCCCTCTCTTCCCCTCTCTCTCTCTCTCCCTCTCTCTTCCCCTCTCTTCCCCTCTCTCTCTCTCTCGCTCTCTCTCCCTCTCTCTTCCCCTCTCTTCCCCTCTCTTCCCCTCTCTCTCTCTCTCGCTCTCTCTCCCTCTCTCTTCCCCTCTCTTCCCCTCTCTCTCTCTCTCGCTCTCTCTCTCTCTCTCTCTCTCTCTCTCTCTCTCTCTCTCTCTCACACACATTGTGCTCAGGGTGCTCCATGGCCAGGCCAGCACCACCACCACGCTCCATGTGACCAGCTCACGTGGGGTTAGTGCAGAGCGGGAGAGGAGAGCTGGACTGCTGCCTCCACTGGCCCTCGTCATGGGCTATATGGCCAAAATATCATATCACAATATTTTTCACATTTTTGACAGTATTTTACTTTATGAGTAGTTCATGACCCTAGGTTGGCAACACATACATTCTAAGTGATTTCAATGTGGCTTTCTCCATTCTGATTGTTTTATACTGTTCAATCTAACTTCAAACCTCCCACAATTCAGCATTTTCATCCATTTTCTTTTGTTATCAATTCCAGTTTCCACACTGTGCCACACAGGGTTGCATGATATGGGCAAAACACCTAGGCCTAGTTCAATGGTGAACTGTTGGAATCATGGAAATAGAATGATTATTCCACTTCTATAGTTGGAATATAGTGGGCAGCACCTTGAATACATTGTTGACATGACAACGAATGAATAAACAAGGGAGGAATTATTGACAGGGTTGGAACCAAAGTGTTGGTCAGTGTTTCCAGGGGACCCTAATTAGATGTTACATTACATGTTTTCTTACGAGAAATCAAGCTCTGCCTGTTTTCTAACCTCCCGAGTTGCGCAGTGGTCTAAGGCACTGCATTGCAGTGCTAGCTGTGCCACTAGAGATCCTGGTTTGAATCCAGGCTCTGTCGTAGCTGGCCGCGACCGGGAGACCCATGGGGCGGCGCACAATTGGCCCAGCGTCGTCCAGGGTAGGGGAGGGAATGGCCGGCAGGGATGTAGCTCAGTTGGTAGAGCATGGCTTTTGCAACGCCAGGGTTGTGGGTTCGATTCCCATGGGGGGCCAGTATTAAAAATAAAATAATGTATGCACTCACTAACTGTAAGTCGCTCTGGATAAGAGTGTCTGCTAAATGACTAAAAATGTAAAAATGTAAAAATGTAAAATGAGAAACACTATTTTCACGCCACTTCAATACAGCTACGACAGGAAGTGATTTTTGTAGCAGGTTAGGAGAGCATTTTCACTAACCCTTATCCTAACCTTAACCTAATTCTCCTAACCTGCTGTGTAAATTTTCCTAACCTGTTACAAAAAAGTATCTTCCAGTCGTAGCTGTATCGAAGTGGCGTGAAAATAGTGTGTCCCGTTTTCTTACCTAATGTAGCTAACTAGCTAGCTAACATATTCATGCTATT
>CM062493.1:51187100-51302100 GCA_031479575.1 Coregonus ussuriensis | reverse complement strand
TAAACCTATGGAATGTGGAATCTCGTTAAGTTTTCGTGGTCCTCTATGGATCAGTCGGTAGAGGATATTCCGCTAACTATTCCAGGTTTTTCCAGAAAATCCTCCCTGATTTTCTGCATATTCCCTCCCTTCATATTCCCTCCCTTCTGATTCCAGGAATCTTCCAACTGGCATTTCTGGAAAACGGGGGAATTTTGTGAACGTTACCAGAACTTTAAAAAATCTAATCAAATTGTATTGGTCACATACACATATTTAGCAGATGTTATTGTGGATGTAGCAAAATGCTTGTGTTTCTAGCTCCAACAGTGCAGTAGTATCTAACAATTCACAACAATACACACACATCTAAAAGTAAAAGAATGGAAAGAAGAAATATATAAATATTAGGATGAGCAATGTCGGAGTGGCATTGACTAAAATACAGTAGAATACAGTGTATACATATGAAATGAATAAAGCAGTATGTAAACATTATTAAAGTGACTAGTGTTCCATTATTAAAGTGGCCAGTGATTCCATGTCTATGTACAGTTGAAGTCGGAAAGTATTCAGAACCTTGACTTTTTCCACATTTTGTCACGTTATTAAAAAAAGACAAAATGGACAAATGCATTGTTTTTTCCCACATCAATCTACACACAATACCCCATAATGACAAAGCAAAAACAGGTTTATAGAAAATTTTGCTAATTTATAAAAAAATAAATAAAAAGGAAATATCACATTTACATAAGTATTCAGACCCTTTACTCAGTACTTTGTTGAAGCACCTTTGGCAGTGATTACAGCCTCGAGTCTTCTTGAGTATGACGCTACAAGCTTGGCACATCTGTATTTGGGGAGTTTCTCCCATTCTTCTCTGCAGATCCTCTCAAGCTCTGTCAGGTTGGATGGGGAGCGTCGCTGCACAGCTATTTTCAGGTCTCTCCAGAGATGTTCGATCGGGTTCAAGTCTGGGCTCTGGCTGAGCCACTCAAGGACATTCAGAGACTTGTCTCGAAGCCACTCCTGCGCTGTCTTGGCTGTGTGCTTAGGGTCGTTGTCCTGTTGGAAGGTGAACCTTCGACCCAGTCTGAGGTCCTGAGCGCTCTGGAGCAGGTTTTCATCAAGGATCTTGCTCCGTTCATCTTTCCCTTGATCCTGACTAGTCTCCCAGTCCCGGCCACTGAAAAACATCCCCAAAGCATGATGCTGCCACCACCATGCTTCACCGTAGGGAATGTGCCAGGTTTCCTCCAGACGTGACGCTTGGCATTCAGGCCTAAGAGTTCAATCTTGGTTTCATCAGACCAGAGAATCTTGTTTCTCATGGTCTGAGAGTCCTTTAGGTGCCTTTTGGCAAACTCCAAGCGGGCTGTCATGTGCCTTTTACTGAGGAGTGGCTTCCGTCTGGCCACTCTACCATAAAGCCCTGATTGGTGAAGTGCTACAGAGATGGTTGTCCTTCTAGAAGGTTCTCCCATCTCCACAGAGGAACTCTGGAGCTCTGTCAGAGTGACCATCGGGTTCTTGGTCCCTTCTCTGACATGCACTGTCAACTGTGGGACCTTATATAGACAGGTGTGTCCCTTTCTAAATCATGTCTAATCAATTGAATTTACCACAGGTGGACTCCAATCAAGTTGTAGAAACATCTCAAGGATGATCAATGGAAACAGGATGCACCTGAGCATAATTTCGAGTCTCTTAGCAAAGGGTCTGAATACTTATGTAAATAAGGTATTTCTGTTGTTTATTTGTAATGAATTAGCAAGAATTTGTAACAACCTGTTTTCGCTTTGTCATTGCGGTATTGTGTGTAGATTGATGAGGGAAAAAAATAATTTAATCAATTTTAGAATAATGCTGTAATGTAACAAAATGTGGAAAAAGGGAATGGGTCTGAATACTTTCCGAATGCGCTGTACATAGCAGCAGTCTCTAAGGTGCAGGGTTGAGTAACTGGGTGGAGGCCGGCTAGTGACAGTGACTAAGTTCAGGGCAGGGTACTGGGTGGAGGCCGGCTAGTGGTGACTATTTAATAGTCTGGCCTTGAGATAGAAGCTGTTTTTTGAGATAGAAGCTGTTTTTCATTCTCTCTGTCCCAGCTTTGAATGCACCTGTACTGACCTCGCCTTCTGGATGATAGCGGGGTGAACAGGCCGTGGCTCAGGTGGTTGATGTCCTTGATTATCTTTTTGGCCTTCCTGTGACATCGGGTGCTGTAGGTGTCCTGGAGGGCAGACATTGTGCCACCGGTGAAGCGTTGGGCAGACCGCACCACTATCTGGAGAGCCCTGCAGTTGTCGTACCAGGCGGTGATACAGCCCGACAGGATGCTCTCAATGGTGCATCTGTAAAAGTTTGTGAGGGTTTTAGGGGCCAAGCCACATTTCTTCAGCCTCCTGAGGTTGAAGAGGCTCTGTTGCACCTTCTTCACCTCACTGTCTGTGTGGGTGGTCCATTTCAGATTGTCAGTGATGTGTACGCCGACGAACTTGAAGCTTTTCACTTTCTCCACTGCGGTCCCGTCGATGTGGATAGAAGGGTGCACCCTCTGCCGTTTCCTGAAGTCCACGATCATCTCCTTTGTTTTGATGTAGACGGAAAGGTTATTTTCCTGGCACCACTCTGCCAGGGCCCTCACCTCGACCCTGTAGGCGGTCTCGTCACTGTTGGTATTCACGCCTACTACTGTTGTCTTGTCTGAAAACTTGATGATTGAGTTGGAGGCGTGCTTGGCCACGCAGTCATGGGTGAACAGGGAGTACAGGAGGGGGCTGAGCACGCACCCTTGTGGGGCCCCAGTGTTGAGGATCAGCGTAGTGGATATGTTGTTTCCTACCTTCACCACCTGGGGGGCGGCCCGTCAGGAAGTCCAGGACCCAGTTGCACAGGGCGGGGTTCAGACCCAGGGCCTCGAGCTTAATGATGAGCTTGGAGGGTACTATGGTGTTGAATGCTGAGCTATAGTCAATGAACAGCATTCTTACATAGGTATTCCTCTTGTCCAGATGGGATAGGGCAGTGTGCAGTGTGATGGCGATTGCATCGTCTGTGGATCTATTGGGGGTGGTAAGCAAATTGAAGTGGGTCTAGGGTGTCAGGTAAGGTAGAGGTGATATGATCCTTAACTAGCCTCTCAAAGCACTTCATCATGACAGAAGTGAGTGCTACGGGGCGATAGTCATTTAGTTCAGTTACCTTTGCTTTCTTGGGTACAGGAACAATGGTGGACATCTTGAAGCAAGTGGGGACAGCAGACTGGGATAGGGAGAGATTGGATATGTCTGTAAACACTCCAGCCAGCATGCTCTGAGGACACGGCTAGGGATGCCGTCTGGGCCGGCAGCCTTGCGAGGGTTAACACGCTTAAATGTCTTACTCACGTCGGCCACGGAAAACGAGAGCCCACAGTCAACCCTGGTTACGCAGACTGACGTGTGTGTGTGTGTGTATGTCTGCAGTTTCCTGGACAGAATGACATGAGTGATAACGGTGTGTGTGTGTGTGTCTCTGCAGTTTCCTGGACAGAATTGACTCAGTAAGACAAGGAGACTACACTCCCACAGACCAGGACCTGCTACGATGCAGAGTGTTAACTTCAGGGATATTCGAGACGCGATTCCAAGTAGACAAAGTCAACTTTCAGTAAGTATCTCTCTCTCTCTCTCTCTCTCTCTCTCTCTCTCTCTCTCTCTCTCTCTCTCTCTCTCTCTCTCTCTCTCTCTCTCTCTCTCTCTCTCTCTCTCTCTCTCTCTCTCTCTCTCTCTGTCTCTGTCGCTCTCTCTCTCTGTCTCTGTCGCTCTCTCGCTCTCCCTCTCTGTCTCTCTCTCTCTCCCTCTCTCTCCCTCTCTGTCTCTCTCTCTCTGTCTCTCCCTCTCTCTCTCTCTCTCCCTCTCTCTCCCTCTCTGTCTCTCTCTCTCTGTCTCTCTCTCTCTCTCTCTCTGTCTCTCTGTCTCTCTGTCTCTGTCTCTGTTTCTGTCTCTGTCGCTCTCTCTCTCTCCCTCTCTCTCTCTCTCTCTCTCTCTCTCTCTCTCTCCCTCTCTGTCTCTCTCTCTCTCTCTCTCTCTCTCTCTGTCTCTGTCTCTGTCGCTCTCTCTCTGTCTCTGTCTCTGTCGCTCTCTCTCTCTCCCTCTCTGTCGCTCTCTCTCTCTCCCTCTCTGTCTCTCTCTCTCTCTCTCCCTCTGTCTCTCTCTCTCTCTCTCTCTGTCTCTCTGTCTCTGTCTCTCTTTCTGTCTCTGTCTCTCTCTCTCTCTCTCTCTCTCTCTCTCTCTCTCTCTCTCTCTCTCTCTCTCTCTCTCTCTCTCTCTCTCTCTCTCTCTCTCTCTCTCTCTCCCCATCTATCTCTTTCCATCTATCTGTCTGTCTGTCTCTCTCTCGCTCTTTCTCTATATTGTCTGCTCTGGTGAATCACATGAGGAAGATATTAACTGAAGCAGAATTTAGATTGGACTCACTCATAAAGCATCTCAGATAAGTAATGATGGCTGATCTATGATCAGTTTCCCCTGTTAGATCATAATTAATATGATTAGATGGACAGGGGGGGACCAGATCCCAGATCAGCACTCCATATGGACAGGGGGGGACCAGATCCCAGATCAGCACTCCATATGGACAGGGGGGGACCAGATCCCAGATCAACACTCCATATGGACAGGGGGGGACCAGATCCCAGATCAGCACTCCATATGGACAGGGGGGACCAGATCCCAGATCAGCACTCCATATGGACAGGGGGGACCAGTTCCCAGATCAGCACTCCATATGGACAGGGGGGGACCAGATCCCAGATCAACACTCCATATGGACAGGGGGGGACCAGATCCCAGATCAGCACTCCATATGGACAGCGGGGGACCAGATCCCAGATCAGCACTCCATATGGACAGCGGGGGACCAGATCCCAGATCAACACTCCATATGGACAGGGGGGGACCAGATCCCAGATCAGCACTCCATATGGACAGCGGGGGACCAGATCCCAGATCAGCACTCCATATGGACAGCGGGGGACCAGATCCCAGATCAACACTCCATATGGACAGGGGGGGACCAGATCCCAGATCAGCACTCCATATGGACAGGGGGGGACCAGATCCCAGATCAGCACTCCATATGGACAGGGGGGGACCAGATCCCAGATCAACACTCCATATGGACAGCGGGGGACCAGATCCCAGATCAACACTCCTACTCTGTCAGCCAGCCAGTCCAGTCAGTCAGTCAGTCATCCAGTCCAGTCAGTCATCCAGTCCAGTCAGTTAGTCCAGTCCAGTCAGTCAGCCAGGCCAGTTAGCCAGGCCAGTCAGTCAGTCAGTTGTCCAGCCAGCCAGTCCAGTCACCCAGTCAGTCAGTCTAGCCAATCAGTCAGTCGTCTAGTCAGCCAGTCCAGTCAGTCAGCCAGGACAGTCAGCCAGTCCAGTCAGCCAGTCCAGTCAGTCAGCCAGGACAGTCAGCCAGTCCAGTCAGCCAGTCCAGTCAGTCAGCCAGGCCAGTTAGTCAGCCAGTCAGTCAGTCAGTCTGCCCAGTGTTACATGATGTGGTTATGTGACCTAATATTCTGTCTACTCTCCTCCCTCTCTTCTCTCCTCTCCTCTCTTCTCTCCTCCCCACTCCTCCTCTCTCTCCTCTCCTCTCCTCTCCTCTCCTCTCTCCTCCTCTCCCTCTCATCTCTTCTCCCACTCTCCTCCCTCTCTCCTCCCTCTCTCTCCTCTCCTCTCCTCCCTCTCTCCTCTCCTCTCCTCTCCTCTCCTCTCCTCTCTTCTCCTCTCCTCTCCTCTCCTCTCCTCTCCTCTCCTCTCCTCTCCTCTCCTCTCCTCTCTCAGTATGTTTGATGTAGGTGGCCAGAGAGACGAAAGGAGAAAATGGATCCAGTGCTTTAATGGTGCGTTGTACGTTGTGTGTGTAGTGTGTAGTGTGTAGTGTGTGTGTGTGTGTAGTGTGTGTGTACATGTACAGTGGGGTCAGAAATTATTGACACCCTTGATAAAGATTAGCAAAAATGACTGTATAAAATAAATACTTCAAATAATGAGCTATATTGTATGCACCAAAACAATGGGGGAAATTATATTATTTTATACTAATGCAATTGCTCAGAGAAAGAGATTTTGTTTAACCCCCTGGAGTCGATTGATTCACCAGTGCGTCAATCTAAGTAACATAATAAAAAAATCCCCATTAAAATCTGTCAGTTTCAACTAGAGATATCTGGTTGTTTTGCATTGGATGCGTCTCAATCCACCACATCCGCCGACGTTGCACCTCCGCATCTGGGGTGAAAGGTGACAGAGCCAGAGCGGTGTTTGTCAGACCATGAGACATCCCGAAAATCTGTCTTCTCACGAAAACGTCTGTAGCTTCCGAACGGTTTGGCTTACAAACTATTATGACCAATCTATGGAAAGGGGAGACTCTCCATAATGCTCTACGACCACCACAAGTGTCACGGGACTCGTCTGAAGATAACCGGTACCGGTTTAAAACAATTTATGGAAGTTTATGGAAGTATGAAGGTAGTTTTGTGCCTACCCCAAAAAGGGGTTAAATATGTGTAAAATATATATATATATATTTCCTGAGCTTTCTAATATCCCCTAGATATAGGACAAACACTTCAAAACCTTGTTTCTTATGCTACATTTTTTGACAATTTTTTTGCCGTTTATGAATGTGTTATTCAATGCGTTTCTCTGTAGTAGTGAAGGCTCAATTCAATATTTTATCAAATAATTTAAATAAATACAAATGTATACCTAAAGGGGTCCTACAATTGTTTTTTTAGACTAGGACTAGGCTCAATATGTGTCCGGGAAACCATCCCTAAATCCATTAGCTGCAACAGAAATATTAGACTGAGTAGGTGTAGTTGGGGGCAGAGCCTATTCTCCGACTTGGAATTAAAAATTACCATATTACATTCTAATTCATAATTTAGTTTTTATTGTGACCATGGAACCTTTGGGGCAGCACCCACCAAAATCACAAGAGAGCTTTAAAACCCAGTGTCTACTTTCAGCAGTGCACACCTGTATCTTTATTGATACCAGATAACATTACTTGAGCCACAGAGTTCGCTTGAGGTGCTTAAACTACTTGAATTTGTCACTCTGAAATTCAAGTACTGGAATACCTTGAAAATCTGACATTTTCTCAAGTTGGTACTTGAAAAGTACTTGAATTAAAATGAGAGGAGAACAGAAAATGATCAAATATTTTAATATGTTAATTCCCGAGTGGCGCAGTGGTCTAAGGCACTGCATCGCAGTGCTAGCTGTGCCACTAGAGATCCTGGTTCGAATCCAGGCTCTTGCCGTAGCCGGCCGCGACCGGGAGACCCATGAGGCGGCGCACAATTGGCCCAGCGTCGTCCAGGGTAGGGGAGGGAATGGCCGGCAGGGATGTAGCTCAGTTGGTAGAGCATGGTGTTTGCAACCCCAGGGTTGTGGGTTCGATTCCCACGGGGGGCCAGTATGAAAAAAAATAAAATAATGTATGCACTCACTGCTCTGGATAAGAGCGTCTGCTAAATGACTAAAATGTAAATATGAAAAATATAGTTTAACCTACTTTTTTTTACCACTGCATCACTGGACCCAACCAACCCACACCATGTAAGGCGCAAAAAATGTGTCAGACTTTGACATTGAGCCTGGGTGAATTGGCCCTGAAGACTGGGTGAATTGGCCCAGAAGACTGGGTGAATTGGCCCAGAAGACTGGGTGAATTGGCCCAGAAGACTGGGTGAATTGGCCCTGAAGAGGAAAAGACAACGATGCATCCTGCGCTGGCGCCAGTTCTACATTGTGACTTTTTTGCCTAATTCAAGGGGCGCCCCCTTTATCAAGCGGCAGCCTTGCTCCTGCCGTTCTGGTGGCCGTTCACGTGAAGTTTTCCTCACACAGCCCAACCTCCCATTAAAGCTGCCATTCGGAAGCAAGACGCTTTTTCGTAGCTATAGCAACATCATCAATACTGACTTACCACTCATGTATATAGTAAATAAGTAGTGAAACATGTATTATTGAGGAGAACTTGAGGTAGTGATGAATAGTAAGTGAGTTATGGTGTTCTACTGCCATCTGGTGGCGACTAGAAACAATTGCATAATAGGAACTATTACAAATTGATGGTCCTTCAAAATAAATATTAGTGCTTGAAAAAGTACTTGAAAGTCCTTGAATCTGACTTACCACTGTCTGTACGAACACTGAGTAAAGGCCAAATTCAATATTTTATCAAATCATTTTTTCATATAGACCACTGGTATCATATCCACCACCATATTTTACAGTAGGTATGGGGTTATTTTCTGCTTATGCATTCTCATGAAATGACCCACTGAAAAATATGGTGGTGGATCTTTGATGTTATTGGGCTATTTTGCTTCCACGAGTCCTGGGGCCCTTGACACCCCCCTTTTTTAAAGGCTCAGTGCCATTATCCTTGCAAGGATATTGTATCAGTATAAAATCATTAATAATAATAATCATTTCCACATTTTTTGGAGAATATAATATAGCTGAGTATTTTAATTATTTATTTTAGTTTTTTTTTGCTCCTCTTTATCAAGGTTGTCAATTTCAGACCCAACATGATTATGTTTATGTTTACAGTGCTTTCGGAAAGGATTCAGACCCCTTCCCTTTTTCCACATTTTTTTACGTTACAGCCTTATTCTAAAATTGATTAAATAAAAAAATGTCCTCATAAATCTACACACAGTACCCCATAATGACAAAGCGAATACAGGTTTTTAGAAATGTTTGCAAATGTATAAAAAATTAAAAACAGAAATACCTTATTTACATAAGTATTCAGACCCTTTTCAATGAGACTCGAAATTGAGCTCAGGTGCATCCTGTTTCCATTGATCATCCTTGAGATGTTTCTACAACTTGATTGGAGTACACCTGTGGTAAATTCAATTGATTGGACATGATTTGGAAAGGCACACACCTGTCTATATAAGGTCCCACAGTTGACAGTGCATGTCAGCGCAAAAACCAAGCCATGAGGTCGAAGGAATTGTCAGTAGAGCTCCAAGACAGGATTGTGTTGAGGCACAGGTCTGGGGAAGGGTACCAAAAAATGTCTACAGCATTGAAGGTCCCCAAGAACAGTGGCCTCCATCATTCTTAAATGGAAGAAGTTTGGAACCACCAAGACTCTTCCTAGAGCTGGCCGCCTGGCCAAACTGAGCAATTGGGGGAGAAGGGCCTTGGTCAGGGAAGTGACCAAGAACCCGATGGTCACTCTGACAGAGCTCCAGAGTTTCTCTGTGGAGATGGGAGAACCTTCCAGAAGGACAACCATCTCTGTAGCACTCCATCAATCAGGCCTTTATGGTAGAGTGGCCAGACGGAAGCCACTCCTCAGTAAAAGGCACATGACAGCCCACTTGGAGTTTGCCAAAAGGCACCTAAAGGTCTCTCAGACCATGAGAAACAAGATGCTCTGGTCTGATGAAACCAAGATTGAACTCTTTGGCCTGAATGTCAAGCATCACGTCTGGAGGAAACCTGACATCATCCCTACGGTGAAGCATGGTGGTGGCAGCATCATGCTGTGGGGATGTTTTTCAGTGGCAGGGACTGGGAGTCTAGTCAGGATCGAGGGAAAGATGAACGGAGCAAAATACAGAGAGATCCTTGTGGTCCTCTGTAGCTCAGCTGGTAGAGCACGGCGCTTGTAACGCCAAGGTAGTGGGTTCGATCCCCGGGACCACCCATACACTAAAATGTATGCACGCATGACTGTAAGTCGCTTTGGATAAAAGCGTCTGCTAAATGGCATATTATTATTATTATTATTGATGAAAACCTGCTCCAGAGCGCTCAGGACCTCAGACTGGGGCGAAGGTTCACCTTCCAACAGGACAACGACCCTAAGCACACAGCCAAGACAACGCAGGAGTGGCTTCGGGACAAGTCTCTGAATGTCCTTGAGTGGCCCGGCCAGAGCCCGGAATTGAACCCGATCGAACATCTCTGGAGAGACCTGAAAATAGCTGTGCAGCGACGCTCCCCATCCAACCTGACAGAGCTTGAGAGGATCTGCAGAGAAAAATGGGAGAAACTCCCCAAATACAGGTGTGCCAAGCTTGTGGCGTCATACCCAAGAAGACTTGAGGCTGTAATCGCTGCCAAAGGTTCTTCAACAAAGTACTGATTAAAGGGTCTGAATACTTATGTAAATCTGATATTTCCATTTTTAATTTTTTATACATTTGCTAAAATTTCTAAAAAACTGTTTTTGCTTTGTCATTATGGGGTATTGTGTGTAGATTGATGAGGGGAAAAAACGATTTAATCCATTTTAGAATAAGGCTGTAACGAAAGTAACAAAATGTGGAAAAGGTCAAGGGGTCTGTATACTTTCCGAATGCACTGTATGTGCTACAAGGGTCAGATTTGGATTTGTTTTCCTCCAATGTCTCATCCCTCTCTCCTCTCTTCTCTAGATGTGACTGTTGACATCTTCTAACCTCCCTCTCCCCTCTCCCTCTCCCCTCTCCCTCACCCCTCTACCTCTACCTCTCCCCTCTACCTCTCCCCTCGACCTCTCCCCTCGTCCTCTCCCCTCTACCTCACCCCTCTACCTCTACCTCTCCCCTCTACCTCTCCCCTCGACCTCTCCCCTCTACCTCTCCCCTCGACCTCTCCCCTCTACCTCTCCCCTCGTCCTCTCCCCTCGTCCTCTCCCCTCGACCTCTCCCCTCTACCTCTCCCCTCGACCTCTCCCCTCGTCCTCTCCCCTCAACCTCTCCCCTCTACCTCTCCCCTCGACCTCTCCCCTCGACCTCTCCCCTCGACCTCTCCCCTCGTCCTCTCCCCTCGACCTCTCCCCTCGTCCTCTCCCCTCGTCCTCTCCCCTCTACCTCACCCCTCTACCTCTACCTCTCCCCTCGACCTCTCCCCTCGTCCTCTCCCCTCGTCCTCTCCCCTCGTCCTCTCCCCTCTACCTCACCCCTCTACCTCTACCTCTCCCCTCTACCTCTACCTCTCCCCTCTACCTCTCCCCTCTACCTCTCCCCTCTACCTCTCCCCTCTACCTCTCCCCTCTACCTCTCCCCTCGTCCTCTCCCCTCGTCCTCTCCCCTCGTCCTCTCCCCTCGTCCTCTCCTCTCGTCCTCTCCCCTCGTCCTCTCCCCTCGACCTCTCCCCTCGACCTCTCCCCTCTACCTCTCCCCTCTACCTCTCCCCTCTACCTCTCCCCTCGTCCTCTCCCCTCGTCCTCTCCCCTCTCCTCTCGTCCTCTCCCCTCGTCCTCTCCCCTCGACCTCTCCCCTCGACCTCTCCCCTCGACCTCTCCCCTCGTCCTCTCCCCTCGTCCTCTCCCCTCGTCCTCTCCCCTCGTCCTCTCCCCTCTACCTCTCCCCTCGTCCTCTCCCCTCGTCCTCTCCCCTCTCCCTCTCCCCTCGTCCTCTCCCCTCGTCCTCTCCCCTCTTCCTCTCCTCTCCACCTCTCCCCTCTACCTCTCCCCCTCCTCTCATTCTGTAGATGTGACTGCTATCATCTTCTTAACTCCCCCTCTCCTCTGTGTAGATGTGACTGCTATCATCTTCTTAACTCCTCCTCTCCTCTGTGTAGATGTGACTGCTATCATCTTCTTAACTCCTCCTCTCCTCTGTGTAGATGTGACTGCTATCATCTTCTTAACTCCTCCTCTCCTCTGTGTAGATGTGACTGCTATCATCTTCTTAACTCCTCCTCTCCTCTGTGTAGATGTGACTGCTATCATCTTCTTAACTCCTCCTCTCCTCTGTGTAGATGTGACTGCTATCATCTTCTTAACTCCTCCTCTCCTCTGTGTAGATGTGACTGCTATCATCTTCTTAACTCCTCCTCTCCTCTGTGTAGATGTGACTGCTATCATCTTCTTAACTCCTCCTCTCCTCTGTGTAGATGTGACTGCTATCATCTTCTTAACTCCTCCTCTCCTCTGTGTAGATGTGACTGCTATCATCTTCTTAACTCCTCCTCTCCTCTGTGTAGATGTGACCGCTATCATCTTCTTAACTCCTCCTCTCCTCTGTGTAGATGTGACTGCTATCATCTTCTTAACTCCTCCTCTCCTCTGTGTAGATGTGACTGCTATCATCTTCTTAACTCCTCCTCTCCTCTGTGTAGATGTGACTGCTATCATCTTCTTAACTCCCCCTCTCCTCTGTGTAGATGTGACTGCTATCATCTTCTTAACTCCTCCTCTCCTCTGTGTAGATGTGACTGCTATCATCTTCTTAACTCCTCCTCTCCTCTGTGTAGATGTGACTGCTATCATCTTCTTAACTCCTCCTCTCCTCTGTGTAGATGTGACTGCTATCATCTTCTTAACTCCTCCTCTCCTCTGTGTAGATGTGACTGCTATCATCTTCTTAACTCCTCCTCTCCTCTGTGTAGATGTGACTGCTATCATCTTCTTAACTCCTCCTCTCCTCTGTGTAGATGTGACCGCTATCATCTTCTTAACTCCTCCTCTCCTCTGTGTAGATGTGACTGCTATCATCTTCTTAACTCCTCCTCTCCTCTGTGTAGATGTGACTGCTATCATCTTCTTAACTCCTCCTCTCCTCTGTGTAGATGTGACTGCTATCATCTTCTTAACTCCTCCTCTCCTCTGTGTAGATGTGACTGCTATCATCTTCTTAACTCCTCCTCTCCTCTGTGTAGATGTGACTGCTATCATCTTCTTAACTCCTCCTCTCCTCTCCTCTAGAAGTGACTGCTATCATCTTCTTAACTCCTCCTCTCCTCTGTGTAGATGTGACTGCTATCATCTTCTTAACTCCTCCTCTCCTCTGTGTAGATGTGACTGCTATCATCTTCTTAACTCCTCCTCTCCTCTGTGTAGATGTGACCTGCTATCATCTTCTTAACTCCTCCTCTCCTCTGTGTAGATGTGACTGCTATCATCTTCTTAACTCCTCCTCTCCTCTGTGTAGATGTGACTGCTATCATCTTCTTAACTCCTCCTCTCCTCTGTGTAGATGTGACTGCTATCATCTTCTTAACTCCTCCTCTCCTCTGTGTAGATGTGACTGCTATCATCTTCTTAACTCCTCCTCTCCTCTGTGTAGATGTGACTGCTATCATCTTCTTAACTCCTCCCTCTCCTCTGTGTAGATGTGACTGCTATCATCTTCTTAACTCCCCCTCTCCTCTGTGTAGATGTGACTGCTATCATCTTCTTAACTCCTCCTCTCCTCTGTGTAGATGTGACTGCTATCATCTTCTTAACTCCTCCTCTCCTCTGTGTAGATGTGACTGCTATCATCTTCTTAACTCCTCCTCTCCTCTGTGTAGAAGTGACTGCTATCATCTTCTTAACTCCTCCTCTCCTCTGTGTAGATGTGACTGCTATCATCTTCTTAACTCCTCCTCTCCTCTGTGTAGATGTGACTGCTATCATCTTCTTAACTCCTCCTCTCCTCTGTGTAGATGTGACTGCTATCATCTTCTTAACTCCTCCTCTCCTCTCCTCTAGATGTGACTGCTATCATCTTCTTAACTCCTCCTCTCCTCTGTGTAGATGTGACTGCTATCATCTTCTTAACTCCTCCTCTCCTCTGTGTAGATGTGACTGCTATCATCTTCTTAACTCCTCCTCTCCTCTGTGTAGATGTGACTGCTATCATCTTCTTAACTCCTCCTCTCCTCTGTGTAGATGTGACTGCTATCATCTTCTTAACTCCTCCTCTCCTCTGTGTAGATGTGACTGCTATCATCTTCTTAACTCCTCCTCTCCTCTGTGTAGATGTGACTGCTATCATCTTCTTAACTCCTCCTCTCCTCTGTGTAGATGTGACTGCTATCATCTTCTTAACTCCTCCTCTCCTCTGTGTAGATGTGACTGCTATCATCTTCTTAACTCCTCCTCTCCTCTGTGTAGATGTGACTGCTATCATCTTCTTAACTCCTCCTCTCCTCTGTGTAGATGTGACTGCTATCATCTTCTTAACTCCTCCTCTCCTCTGTGTAGATGTGACTGCTATCATCTTCTTAACTCCTCCTCTCCTCTGTGTAGATGTGACTGCTATCATCTTCTTAACTCCTCCTCTCCTCTGTGTAGATGTGACTGCTATCATCTTCTTAACTCCTCCTCTCCTCTGTGTAGATGTGACTGCTATCATCTTCTTAACTCCTCCTCTCCTCTGTGTAGATGTGACTGCTATCATCTTCTTAACTCCTCCTCTCCTCTGTGTAGATGTGACCGCTATCATCTTCTTAACTCCCCCTCTCCTCTGTGTAGATGTGACTGCTATCATCTTCTTAACTCCTCCTCTCCTCTGTGTAGATGTGACCGCTATCATCTTCTTAACTCCTCCTCTCCTCTGTGTAGATGTGACCTGCTATCATCTTCTTAACTCCTCCTCTCCTCTGTGTAGATGTGACTGCTATCATCTTCTTAACTCCTCCTCTCCTCTGTGTAGATGTGACTGCTATCATCTTCTTAACTCCTCCTCTCCTCTGTGTAGATGTGACTGCTATCATCTTCTTAACTCCTCCTCTCCTCTGTGTAGAAGTGACTGCTATCATCTTCTTAACTCCTCCTCTCCTCTGTGTAGAAGTGACTGCTATCATCTTCTTAACTCCTCCTCTGTGTAGATGTGACTGCTATCATCTTCTTAACTCCTCCTCTGTGTAGATGTGACTGCTATCATCTTCTTAACTCCTCCTCTGTGTAGATGTGACTGCTATCATCTTCTTAACTCCTCCTCTCCTCTGTGTAGATGTGACTGCTATCATCTTCTTAACTCCTCCTCTCCTCTGTGTAGATGTGACCTGCTATCATCTTCTTAACTCCTCCTCTCCTCTGTGTAGATGTGACTGCTATCATCTTCTTAACTCCTCCTCTCCTCTGTGTAGATGTGACTGCTATCATCTTCTTAACTCCTCCTCTCCTCTGTGTAGATGTGACTGCTATCATCTTCTTAACTCCTCCTCTCCTCTGTGTAGATGTGACTGCTATCATCTTCTTAACTCCTCCTCTCCTCTGTGTAGATGTGACTGCTATCATCTTCTTAACTCCTCCTCTCCTCTGTGTAGATGTGACTGCTATCATCTTCTTAACTCCTCCTCTCCTCTGTGTAGATGTGACTGCTATCATCTTCTTAACTCCTCCTCTCCTCTGTGTAGATGTGACTGCTATCATCTTCTTAACTCCTCCTCTCCTCTGTGTAGATGTGACTGCTATCATCTTCTTAACTCCTCCTCTCCTCTGTGTAGATGTGACTGCTATCATCTTCTTAACTCCTCCTCTCCTCTGTGTAGATGTGACTGCTATCATCTTCTTAACTCCTCCTCTCCTCTGTGTAGATGTGACTGCTATCATCTTCTTAACTCCTCCTCTCCTCTGTGTAGATGTGACTGCTATCATCTTCTTAACTCCTCCTCTCCTCTGTGTAGATGTGACTGCTATCATCTTCTTAACTCCCCCTCTCCTCTGTGTAGATGTGACTGCTATCATCTTCTTAACTCCCCCTCTCCTCTGTGTAGATGTGACTGCTATCATCTTCTTAACTCCTCCTCTCCTCTGTGTAGATGTGACCGCTATCATCTTCTTAACTCCTCCTCTCCTCTGTGTAGATGTGACCGCTATCATCTTCTTAACTCCTCCTCTCCTCTGTGTAGATGTGACTGCTATCATCTTCTTAACTCCTCCTCTCCTCTGTGTAGATGTGACTGCTATCATCTTCTTAACTCCTCCTCTCCTCTGTGTAGATGTGACTGCTATCATCTTCTTAACTCCTCCTCTCCTCTGTGTAGAAGTGACTGCTATCATCTTCTTAACTCCTCCTCTCCTCTGTGTAGAAGTGACTGCTATCATCTTCTTAACTCCTCCTCTGTGTAGATGTGACTGCTATCATCTTCTTAACTCCTCCTCTGTGTAGATGTGACTGCTATCATCTTCTTAACTCCTCCTCTGTGTAGATGTGACTGCTATCATCTTCTTAACTCCTCCTCTGTGTAGATGTGACTGCTATCATCTTCTTAACTCCTCCTCTCCTCTGTGTAGATGTGACCGCTATCATCTTCTTAACTCCTCCTCTCCTCTGTGTAGATGTGACTGCTATCATCTTCTTAACTCCTCCTCTCCTCTGTGTAGATGTGACTGCTATCATCTTCTTAACTCCTCCTCTCCTCTGTGTAGATGTGACTGCTATCATCTTCTTAACTCCTCCTCTCCTCTGTGTAGATGTGACTGCTATCATCTTCTTAACTCCTCCTCTCCTCTGTGTAGATGTGACTGCTATCATCTTCTTAACTCCTCCTCTCCTCTGTGTAGATGTGACTGCTATCATCTTCTTAACTCCTCCTCTCCTCTGTGTAGATGTGACTGCTATCATCTTCTTAACTCCTCCTCTCCTCTGTGTAGATGTGACTGCTATCATCTTCTTAACTCCTCCTCTCCTCTGTGTAGATGTGACTGCTATCATCTTCTTAACTCCTCCTCTCCTCTGTGTAGATGTGACTGCTATCATCTTCTTAACTCCTCCTCTCCTCTGTGTAGATGTGACTGCTATCATCTTCTTAACTCCTCCTCTCCTCTGTGTAGATGTGACTGCTATCATCTTCTTAACTCCTCCTCTCCTCTGTGTAGATGTGACTGCTATCATCTTCTTAACTCCTCCTCTCCTCTGTGTAGATGTGACTGCTATCATCTTCTTAACTCCTCCTCTCCTCTGTGTAGATGTGACTGCTATCATCTTCTTAACTCCTCCTCTCCTCTGTGTAGATGTGACCGCTATCATCTTCTTAACTCCTCCTCTCCTCTGTGTAGATGTGACTGCTATCATCTTCTTAACTCCCCCTCTCCTCTGTGTAGATGTGACTGCTATCATCTTTGTGGTTGCCAGCAGCAGCTACAACATGGTCATAAGGGAGGACAACAACACCAACAGGCTACGGGAAGCCCTGGACCTCTTCCGCAGTATCTGGAATAACAGGTCTGTTTAGAAGCCCTGGACCTCTTCCGCAGTATCTGGAATAACAGGTCTGTTTAGATCTAAATGTACTATATATACAAACGTTTGTGGACACCCCTTCAAATTAGCGAATTCGGCTATTTCAGCCTCACCCGTTGCTGACAGGTGTATAAAATCCAGCACACAGCCAAGCAATCTGCATAGACAAACATTGGCAGTAGAATGGCCCGTACTGAAGAGCTCAGTGACTTTCAACGTGGCACTGTCATAGGATGCCACCTTTCCAACAAGTCAGTTCGTATAATTTCTGCCCTGCTAGAGCTGTCCCGGTTAACTGTAAGTGCTGTTATTGTAAAGTGGAAACGTCTAGGAGCAACAACGGCTCAGCTGCGAAGTGGTAGGCCACACAAGCTCACAGAACGGGACCGCACTGAACGGGACCTCACTGAAGCGCGTAGCGCGTAAAATTAGTCTGTCCTCGGTTGCAACACTCACTACCGAGTTCCAAACTGCTTCTGGAAGCAACGTCAGCACAAGAACTGTTCGTTGGGAGCTTCATGAAATGGGTTTCCATGGCCGAGCAGCCACACACAAGCCTAAGATCACCATGCGCAATGCCAAGTGTCGGCTGTAGTGGTGTAAAGCTTGCCGCCATTGGACTCTGGTGCAGTGGAAACGCATTCTCTGGCGTGATGAATCACGCTTCACCATCTGGCAGTGCCAACTGAAAAGTTTGGTGGGGGAGGAATAATGGTCTGGGGCTGTTTTTCATGGTTTGGGCTAGGCCCCTTAGTTCCAGTGAAGGAAAATCTTAACGCTACAGCATACAATGACATTCTAGACGATTCTGTGCTTCCAACTTTGTGGCAACAGTTTGGGGAAGGCCCTTTCCTGTTTCAGCATGACAATGCCCCCGTGCACAAAGCGAGGTCCATACAGAAATGGTTTGACGAGATCAGTGTGGAAGAACTTGACTGTCCTGCACAGAGCCCTGACCTCAACCTCATCGAACACCTTTGGGATGAATTGGAACGCCGACTGCGAGCCAGGCCTAATCGCCCAACATCAGTGACCGACCTCACTAATGCAATTGTGGCTGAATGGAAGCAAGTCTCCGCAACAATGTTCCAACTCCCATATTCATGCCCATGATTTTGGAATGAGATGTTCGACGAGCAGGTGTCCACATACTTTTAATAATGTAGTGTATACTGATATAACCCTAACCCTGGACCGCTTCCACAGTATCTGGAATAACAGGTCCGTTTATAACCCTTCATACAGTGAAGGAAAAAAGTATTTGATCCCCTGCTGATTTTGTACGTTTGCCCACTGACAAAGACATGATCAGTCTATAATTTTAATGGTAGGTTTATTTGAACAGTGAGAGACAGAATAACAACAAAAAAATCCAGAAAAACACATGTCAAAAATGTTATAAATTGATTTGCCTTTTAATGAGGGAAATAAGTATTTGACCCCTCTGCAAAACAAGACTTAGTACTTGGTGGCAAAACCCTTGTTGGCAATCACAGAGGTCAGACGTTTCTCGTAGTTGGCCACAAGGTTTTCACACATCTCAGGAGGGATTTTGTCCCACTCCTCTTTGCAGATCTTCTCCAAGTCATTAAGGTTTCGAGGCTGACGTTTGGCAACTCAAACCTTCAGCTCCCTCCACAGATTTTCTATGGGATTAAGGTCTGGAGACTGGCTAGGCCACTCCAGGACCTTAATGTGCTTCTTCTTGAGCCATTCCTTTGTTGCCTTGGCCGTGTGTTTTGGGTCATTGTCATGCTGGAATACCCATCCACAGCCCATTTTCAATGCCCTGGCTGAGGGAAGGAGGTTCTCATCCAAGATTTGACGATACATGGCCCCGTCCATCGTCCCTTTGATGCGGTGAAGTTGTCCTGTCCCCTGAGCAGAAAAACACCCCCAAAGCATAATGTTTCCACCTCCATATTTGACGGTGGGGATGGTGTTCTTGGGGTCATAGGCAGCATTCCTCCTCCTCCAAACACGGCGAGTTGAGTTAATGCCAAAGAGCTCAATTTTGGTCTCATCTGACCACAACACTTTCACCCAGTTCTCCTCTGAATCATTCAGATGTTCATTGGCAAACTTCAGACGGGCATGTATATGTGCTTTCTTGAGCAGGGGGACCTTGCGGGCGCTGCAGGATTTCAGTCCTTCACGGCGTAGTGTGTTACCAATTGTTTTCTTGGTGACTATGGTCCCAGCTGCCTTGAGATCATTGACAAGATCCTCCCGTGTAGTTCTGGGCTGATTCCTCACCGTTCTCATGATCATTGCAACTCCACGAGGTGAGATCTTGCATGGAGACCCAGGCCGAGGGAGATTGACAGTTCTTTTGTGTTTCTTCCATTTGCGAATAATCGCACCAACTGTTGTCACCTTCTCACCAAGCTGCTTGGCGATGGTCTTGTAGCCCATTCCAGCCTTGTGTATGTCTACAATCTTGTCCCTGACATCCTTGGAGAGCTCTTTGGTCTTGGCCATGGTGGAGAGTTTGGAATCTGATTGATTGATTGCTTCTGTGGACAGGTGTCTTTTATACAGGTAACAAGCTGAGATTAGGAGCACTCCCTTTAAGAGTGTGCTCCTAATCTCAGCTCGTTACCTGTATAAAAGACACCTGGGAGCCAGAAATCTTTCTGATTGAGAGGGGGTCAAATACGTATTTCCCTCATTAAAATGCAAATCAATTTATAACATTTTTGACATGTGTTTTTCTGGATTTTGTTGTTGTTATTCTGTCTCTCACTGAATCTACACAATATGAATCTACACAATACCTTAACGTTACTAGACTACTGATTATGTCCATGAATCTCACATGGTCAACTCTTTATGTTAGAACAGACTTATATTGTATATTATATTTGTTTGTTTGTTTGTTTGTTGTTAATCTCCAGGTGGTTACGCACCATATCGGTCATATTATTTCTGAACAAGCAGGACATGTTGGCTGAGAAAGTATTAGCTGGAAAATCCAAAATTGAAGACTACTTCCCTGAATATGCTCGCTACACCATACCAAATGAAGGTAGGCTGCTCACCACCTCAATTCACATGACCCCACACCATCCCACACCTCACCACACCTCACCACCACTTACCACACCTCACCACCACTCACCACACCTCACCAACCCTCACCACCTCACTATGCCTCACCCTCCACCACCCCTCACCACCCCTCACCACACCATCCCTCACCACACCTCACCACACCACCCCTCACCACACCACCCCTCACCACCCCTTACCTCACCACCACACACTTCACCACCCCTCATCACACCACCCCTTACCACACCATAATCGCTACACCATACCACACCACACCACACCATACTGACTACACCATACCACACCATGCTCACTACACCATACCACACCATACTGACTACACCATACTACACCATGCTCACTACACCATACCACACCATGCTCACCACACCACACCACACCATGCTCACCACACCACACCATGCTCACTACACCACACCACACCATGCTCACTACACCACACCACACCATGCTCACTACACCATACCACACCATGCTCACCACACCACACCATGCTCACTACACCACACCACACCATGCTCACTACACCACACCATGCTCACCATACCACACCATGCTCACTACACCATACCACACCATGCTCACTACACCACACCATGCTCACCACACCACACCATGCTCACTACACCACACCATGCTCACCATACCACACCATGCTCACTACACCATACCACACCATGCTCACTACACCACACCACACCATGCTCACTACACCACACCACACCATACCACACCATGCTCACCACACCACACCATGCTCACTACACCATACCACACCATGCTCACTACACCACACCATGCTCACTACACCACACCACACCATGCTCACTACACCATACCACACCATGCTCACTACACCATACCACACCATGCTCACTACACCATACCACACCATGCTCACTACACCACACCATGCTCACTACACCATACCACACCATGCTCACCACACCACACCATGCTCACTACACCACACCACACCATGCTCACTACACCACATCACACCATGCTCACTACACCATACCACACCATGCTCACTACACCACACCATGCTCACCAAACCACACCATGCTCACCAAACCACACCACACCACACCACACCATGCTCACTGCACCATACCACACCATGCTCACCACACCACACCATGCTCACTACACCACACCATGCTCACTACAACCATACCACACCATGCTCACTACACCACACCATGCTCACCACACCACACCACACCATGCTCACTACACCATACCACACCACGCTCACCATACCACACCACACCATGCTCACTACACCACACCATGCTCACCACACCACACCATGCTCACTACACCACACCACACCATGCTCACTACACCACATCACACCATGCTCACCACACCACACCACACCATGCTCACCACAACCATACCACACCATGCTCACTACACCATACCACACCATGCTCACTACACCATACCACACCATGCTCACTACACCATACAACACCATGCTCACCACACCACACCATACCACACCATGCTCACTACACCATACCACACCATGCTCACCACACCACACCACACCATGCTCACTACAACCATACCACACCATGCTCACTACACCACACCACACCATGCTCACTACACCATACAACACCATGCTCACCACACCACACCATGCTCACTACAACCATACCACACCATGCTCACCACACCACACCACACCATGCTCACCACACCACACCACACCATGCTCACTACACCATACCACACCATGCTCACTACACTATACCACACCATGCTCACTACACCATACCACACCATGCTCACCACACCACACCACACCATGCTCACCACACCACACCACACCATGCTCACTACACCATACCACACCATGCTCACTACACCATACCACACCATGCTCACCACACCATACAACACCATGCTCACCACACCACACCATGCTCACCACACCATACCACAACATGCTCACCACAACCATACCACACCATGCTCACTACACCATACCACACCATGCTCACTACACCATACCACACCATGCTCACTACACCATACCACACCATGCTCACCACACCACACCACACCACACCATGCTCACTACAACCATACCACACCATGCTCACTACACCACACCACACCATGCTCACTACACCATACAATACCATGCTTACCACACCTCACCATACCACACCATGCTCACTACAACCATACCACACCATGCTCACCACACCACACCACACCATGCTCACCACACCACACCACACCATGCTCACTACACCATACCACACCATGCTCACTACACTATACCACACCATGCTCACTACACCATACCACACCATGCTCACCACACCACACCATGCTCACCACACCACACCACACCATGCTCACTACACCATACCACACCATGCTCACTACACCACACCACACCATGCTCACCACACCATACAACACCATGCTCACCACACCACACCATGCTCACTACACCACACCACAACATGCTCACTACACCACACCATGCTCACCACACCATACCACACCATGCTCACCACACCACACCATGCTCACCACACCACACCATGCTCACTACACCACACCACACCATGCTCACTAAACCATACCACACCATGCTCACTACACCACACCATGCTCACTACACCATACCACACCATGCTCACTAAACCATACCATGCTCACTACACCATACCACACCATGCTCTCCACACCACACCATGCTCACCACACCATACCACACCATGCTCACCACACCACACCATGCTCACCACACCACACCATGCTCACTACAACCATACCACACCATGCTCACCACACCACACCATGCTCACTACAACCATACCACACCATGCTCACTACACCACACCACACCATGCTCACTACACCATACAACACCATGCTCACCACACCACACAATGCTCACTACACCATACAATACCATGCTTACCACACCACACCATGCTCACCACACCACACCATGCTCACTACACCACACCACACCATGCTCACTACAACCATACCACACCATGCTCACCACACCACACCACACCATGCTCACCACACCACACCACACCATGCTCACTACACCATACCACACCATGCTCACTACACTATACCACACCATGCTCACTACACCACACCACACCATGCTCACCACACCACACCATGCTCACCACACCACACCATGCTCACTACACCATACCACACCATGCTCACTACACTATACCACACCATGCTCACTACACCATACCACACCATGCTCACTACACCACACCACACCATGCTCACCACACCATACAACACCATGCTCACGACACCATACCATGCTCACCACACCATTCCACAACATGCTCACTACACCACACCATGCTCACCACACCATACCACACCATGCTCACCACACCACACCATGCTCACCACACCACACCATGCTCACCACACCACACCACACCATGCTCACTACAACCACACCACACCATGCTCACTACAACCACACCACACCATGCTCACTACACCACACCACACCATGCTCACTACAACCACACCACACATGCTTACTACACCATACCATGCTCACCACACCATACCACAACATGCTCACTACACCACACCATGCTCACCACACCATACCACACCATGCTCACCACACCACACCATGCTCACCACACCACACCATGCTCACTACACCACACCACACCATGCTCACTACCACCACACCACACCATGCTCACTACACCACACCAGACCATGCTCACTACAACCACACCACACCATGCTCACTACACCATACCACACCATGCTCACTACACCATACCACACCATGCTCACTACACCATACCACACCATGCTCACTACACCATACCACACCATGCTCACTACACCACACCATGCTCACTACAACCATACCACACCATGCTCACCACACCACACCACACCATGCTCACCACACCACACATGCTCACCACACAACACCATACCATGCTCACTACACCATACCACACCATGCTCACTACACCACACCATGCTCACCACACCACACCATACCATGCTCACCACACCACACCATGCTCACTACACCACACCATGCTCACCACACCATACCACACCATGCTCACTACACCACACCATGCTCACTACACCATACCACACCATGCTCACCACACCATGCTCACTACAACTATACCACACCATGCTCACTACACCACACCATGCTCACCACACCACACCATCCACACCATGCTCACTACACCACACCATGCTCACTACACCACACCACACCATGCTCACCACACCATACCACACCATGCTCACTACACCACACCATGCTCACTACACCATACCACACCATGCTCACCACACCACACCACACATGCTCACCACACAACACCACACCATGCTCACTACACCACACCACAACATGCTCACTACACCATACCATGCTCACTACACCATACCACACCATGCTCACTACACCACACCATGCTCACCAAACCACACCACACCATACCATGCTCACCACACCACACCATGCTCACTACACCACACCATGCTCACCACACCATACCACACCATGCTCACTACACCACACCATGCTCACTACACCATACCACACCATGCTCACCACACCACACCATGCTCATTACAACCATACCACACCATGCTCACTACACCACACCATGCTCACCACACCATACCACACCATGCTCACCACACCATACCACACCATGCTCACCACACCATACCACACCATGCTCACCACACCACACCATGCTCACCACACCATACCACACCATGCTCACTACACCATACCACACCATGCTCACCACACCACACCACACCATGCTCACCACAACACACCATGCTCACTACACCACACCACACCATGCTCACCACACCACACCACACCATGCCTGGCTAATCATCACCACACCACACCACACCATGCTCGCCACACCACACCATGCTCACCATACCACACCATGCTCACCACACCATACCACACCATGCTCACCACACCATACCACACCATGCTCACCACACCATACCACACCATGCTCACCATACCACACCATGCTCACCACACCACACCACACCATGCCTGGCTAATCATCACCACACCACACCACACCATGCTCACCACACCATAGCACACCATGCTCACCACACCTCACCACACCACACCATGCCCACCACACCATGCCCACCACACCACACCATGCTCACCACACCACACCATGCTCACTACACCACACCACACCATGCTCACCACACCACACCACACCATGCTCACCATACCACACCATGCTCACTACACCACACCATGCTCACCACACCACACCACACCATACCATGCTCACCACACCACACCATGCTCACCACACCACACCATGCTCACCACACCATACCACACCATGCTCACCATACCACACCATGCTCACCACACCACACCATGCTCACTACACCATACCACACCATGCTCACTACACCATACCACACCATGCTCACTACACCATACCACACCATGCTCACTACACCACACCATGCTCACCACACCACACCACACCATACCATGCTCACCACACCACACCATGCTCACTACACCACACCATGCTCACCACACCATACCACACCATGCTCACTACACCACACCATGCTCACTACACCATACCACACCATGCTCACTACACCACACCATGCTCACCACACCATACCACACCATGCTCACTACACCACACCATGCTCACCACACCACACCACACCACACCATGCTCACAACACCACACCACACCATGCTCACCACACCATACCACACCATGCTCACTACACCACACCATGCTCACCACACCATACCACACCATGCTCACCACATCATACCACACCATGCTCACCACACCATACCACACCATGCTCACCACACCACACCATGCTCACTACACCATACCACACCATGCTCACCACACCTTACCACACCATGCTCACTACACCATACCACACCATGCTCACCACACCACACCACACCATGCTCACCACACCACACCATGCTCACTACACCACACCACACCATGCTCACCACACCACACCACACCATGCTCACCACACCACACCACACCATGCTCACCACACCACACCATGCTCACCACACCATACCACACCATGCTCACCACACCATACCACACCATGCTCACCACACCATACCACACCATGCTCACCATACCACACCATGCTCACCCCACCACACCACACCTTGCTCACCACACCACACCACACCATGCTCACCACACCATAGCACACCATGCTCACCACACCACACCATGCTCACCACACCACACCATGCCAACCACACCACACCATGCTCACCACACCACACCATGCTCACTACACCACACCACACCATGCTCACCACACCACACCACACCACACCATGCTCACCATACCACACCATGCTCACTACACCACACCATGCTCACCACACCACACCATGCTCACCACACCACACCACACCATGCTCACCACACCACACAATGCTCACCACACCATACCACACCATGCTCACCATACCACACCATGCTCACCACACCACACCATGCTCACTACACCATACCACACCATGCTCACTACACCACACCATGCTCACCACACCACACCACACCATGCTCACAACACCACACCACACCATGCTCACCACACCATACCACACCATGCTCACTACACCACACCATGCTCACCACACCACACCATGCTCACCACACCATACCACACCATGCTCACCACACCATACCACACCATGCTCACCACACCATACCACACCATGCTCACCACACCACACCATGCTCACTACACCATACCACACCATGCTCACCACACCTTACCACACCATGCTCACTACACCATACCACACCATGCTCACCACACCACACCACACCATGCTCACCACACCACACCATGCTCACTACACCACACCACACCATGCTCACCACACCACACCACACCATGCTCACCACACCACACCACACCACGCTCACCACACCACACCATGCTCACCACACCATACCACACCATGCTCACCACACCATACCACACCATGCTCACCACACCATACCACACCATGCTCACCATACCACACCATGCTCACCCCACCACACCACACCTTGCTCACCACACCACACCACACCATGCTCACCACACCATAGCACACCATGCTCACCACACCACACCATGCTCACCACACCACACCATGCCCACCACACCACACCATGCTCACCACACCACACCATGCTCACTACACCACACCACACCATGCTCACCACACCACACCACACCACACCATGCTCACCATACCACACCATGCTCACTACACCACACCATGCTCACCACACCACACCATGCTCACCACACCACACCACACCATGCTCACCACACCACACAATGCTCACCACACCATACCACACCATGCTCACCATACCACACCATGCTCACCACACCACACCATGCTCACTACACCATACCACACCATGCTCACCACACCACACCACAGCATGCTCACTACACCACACCATGCTCACTACACCATACCACACCATGCTCACTACACCACACCATGCTCACCACACCACACCATGCTCACCACACCATGCTCACCATACCACACCATGCTCACCACACCACACCACAGCATGCTCACCACACCATGCTCACCACACCACACCATGCTCACCACACCATGCTCACCATACCACACCATGCTCACTACACCATACCACACCATGCTCACTACACCATACCACACCATGCTCACTACACCATACCACACCATGCTCACCACACCACACCACACCATGCTCACCACACCACACCACACCATGCTCACTACACCACACCACACCATGCTCACTACACCACACCACACCATGCTCACCACACCACACCACACCATGCTCACCACACCACACCACACCACACCATGCTCACCACACCACACCATGCTCACCACACCACACCACACCATGCTCACCACACCATACCACACCATGCTCACCACACCACACCATGCTCACTACACCATACCACACCATGCTCACTACACCACACCACAGCATGCTCACCACACCATGCTCACCACACCACACCATGCTCACCACACCACACCATGCTCACCACACCACACCATGCTCACCACACCATACCAAATGAAGGTAGGCACCTTACCTGGTACCTATTTGAACTAAAGTTTGAACTCATTGGATGTGCTGTCTATTTTTATTGAAGTTATCAGGCAGTTGAACCTGTAGTGTGTTTCTGTCTGCCTCTGTTCTACAGCAACTCCTGAACCTGGTGAAGACCCAAAAGTGACAAGAGCCAAGTTTTTCATCCGAGACGAGTTCCTGGTAAGTATTCAGTATTACTGTTGAATATTTAAACCTACATTCTGGGATAAAAAAAAAAAAAACAGCAAATTGACTGCCGTTTTGTTCAAAATGTCCAAACATGAATGTAATGTACCAATCCCAGACTGCTTCAAAGACCCTATTTAACAGCTGTTTTAATACTCTTGTTGGTAACCCTGGCCTGATGTAGTCTCATTTCTTTCTCCCCAGAGGATCAGCACAGCCAGTGGAGATGGCAGACATTACTGCTACCCTCACTTCACCTGTGCTGTGGACACGGAGAACATCAGGAGAGTCTTCAACGACTGTCGAGATATCATTCAGAGGATGCACCTGCGGCAGTACGAACTCTTGTGATGGGATGGACCCACACACACCCACACACACCCACACATACCGACACACACCCACACACACCCACGTAAACCTCCAACAAGCCTTCTGGGGTTTTATTCAACCATTTTGCATCCTCGACCCAAAAACTGAGCTGCCCTCTGTCCCGCCCCTCTGCCCTGATAGGGAAGTACTACTGAAGATTCGTCCTCTTCCTCTTGTTGGAGACTGAGTCATCCCCTCTTTTCATGGACAGGAAGGAAGGAAGGAAGGTTGGGGAACAAAGAAGTTGTTGCTTTTCTGCCTTGATTTGTGTCATTCCACTAAGCCTGAGGCTACCTCCTTTTCCTCTTCCTCCTCTCCTCCTCCTCTCCTCTCCTCCACCTCCTCCTCCTCCTCCTCCTCCACCTCCACCTCCACCTCCACCTCCTCCACCTCCTCCTCCTCCACCTCCTCCTGTACTGTCGGGACATGTTGTTGGATTGGACTACTGAACTGACTGGCTAGCTGGCTGGGTAGGGGGGTGGTGTGTGGAGGCAGTGTGTGTGTGTTTGTGTGTGTGTGTGTGTGTGTGGGTGTGGGTGTGTGTGTGTGTGTGTGGGTGAAAGAGTGATAACGGACAGAGAGAGGGAGGAAGAGGAGGAGGAAGACAAACGATGAAGGAGAAGAGATAATGCACTTTGCTTAATACACAGGTTGTTTAAGACCTTTTTTGTTGAAGTATAAAACACAATGTAGCATCACAATATGTATTACTCTGTTTTACACAGTACCAGTGTTGCGAGTTGCAGGTCGACAGAGGGATGGAGAGATGAAAGGATGGAGAGACTCTGGCCTCCTGTTGTGTGAGGCACTGAAGGACTGATACAGAGCAGGGGAAGAGAGAGAGGAGAGGTGGACAACGTGGAGCCAGGAAGGAAACGATGGAATGAACGAACGAACAAATGAATGAAGCAAGAAAGGAATGGGACTAAGCCCTCTGCACCTTCGCTCCTGTCGCTGCGTTCTGCCTGGCGTGACGCCGTCCTAGAAGGAACAACAACAATCGTTTTAGCTTAGAACATCTTCTATGACAGAGGGGGGCGGGCGGGGGCGGGAGGGGCGGGGCAGGGGGCGGGCGGGGGGGGGGGGGGGGGCAGGGGGTGGGGCGGGCGGGGCGGGGCAGGGGGCGGGAGAGAATTTTGTCCTTTTATTATTATTGATTTCGTTTTTGTTTCTTAAAAAAAAGTTGTACTGAACTGTGCTTCTTGATTTATCCTGTACAGACTGTATAATATAATATTATTTTGTACAACTTTATTGAAAGAAAATCAAATCTACTTGTAGATCTTTGTGCCTTGATTATGGCTGTACCTATACATTGAGCTGGGAGGTAAGTATGTTCTCTGACCCCTTTGACCTGCGCTGTACAGCTTGATGTCAACAACCCCCTCTACATGAACACATGCAGCAGTGAGACGACAGATCACTGACTGCAGTGTTTTAGAGGCTCCACTTTCTCTTTATAATAAAAAGAAAAGGAGGAAATGCTGTTTTAGTAAAACAAAACAAACAAAAATAGAACCCTGAATATATTATGCAAATGAACCGCTGACCCTGCGAAGAGGAGAAGAGGAGAAGAGGAGAAGAGGAGAAGAGGAGAAGAGGAGAAGAGGAGAAGAGGAGAAGAGGAGAAGAGGAGACATTGCAGCGAATGAACGACATGGCTACGTCCCAAATGGCCCCCTGTTGGCACCCTGTTCCCTATATACTTTTGACCAGGCTTTTACATAGGCCACTACATAGGCCACTACATAGGGCACTACATAGGGCACTACAAAGGGCACTACATAGGCCACTACATAGGGCACTACATAGGCCACTACATAGGGCACTACATAGGGAACTACATAGGGCACTACATAGGGCACTACATAGGGCACTACATAGGGCACTACATAGGGAACTACATAGGGCACTACATAGGCCACTACATAGGGAACTACATAGGGCACTACATAGGGCACTACATAGGGCACTACATAGGGAACTACATAGGGCACTACATAGGCCACTACATAGGGCACTACAAAGGGCACTACATAGGGCACTACATAGGGCACTACATAGGGCACTACATAGGCAACTACATAGGGAACTACATAGGGCACTACATAGGCCACTACATAGGGAACTACATAGGGCACTACATAGGGCACTACATAGGGAATAGGGTGCCATTTGGGACGCAGCCTTTCCCCCCCCCATCTTTCCTCCTTTTTAGATTTTTTCCACAGTTTTAAAGAAAGGAAAAACATTGGCAATTCATTGAAGGTGTCCAATTGCAATCTGGTGTTGTTTTGAATAGGAGCCACCAGCTCTTTTTAGATATGATGAAGTATGTCTGAGAATCTGTACGTGTGTGTGTGTGTGTGTGTGTGTGTGTGTGTGTGTGTGTGTGTGTGTGTGCGTGCGCGTGTGTGTGTGTGTGTGTGTGTGTGTGTGTGTGTGTGTGCGTGCGCGTGTGTGTGTGTGTGTGTGTGTGTGTGTGCGCGTGTGTGTGTGTGTGTGTGCGTGCGCGTGCGTGTGTGTGTGTGTGTGTGTGTGCGTGCGCGTTGTGTGTGTGTGTGTGTGTGTGTGCGTGTGTGTGTGTGTGTGTGTGTGATGACGGAAGAGCGCGAGTGTTCACTACCGGTCAAAAGTTTGGACACGCCTACTCATTCAAGGGTGTTTCTTTATTTTTTACTATTTTCTACATTGTAGAATAATAGTGAAGACATCAAAACTATGAAATAACACATATGGAATCATGTAGTAACCAAAAAAGTGTTAAACAAATCAAAATATATTTTATATTTGAGGTTTTTCAAATAGCCACCCGTACGTACGTTGTGTGTTACCTTTTATACATGGGATGTACATGTAAATGTATAGGTCTGTATAAATATATATGTACAAAGTATACATGTTTAATTATGTGTGTACCTAGGAGGTGTACGGTCGGTATACATACCTGTATATGGTAAATATGTGTACATTACAAACATACACTGAGTGTACAAAACATTAGGAACACCTGCTCTTTCCATGACAGACTGACCAGGTGAATCCAGGTGAAAGATATGATCCCTTATTGATGTCACCTGTTAAATCCACTTCAATCAGTGTAGATGAAGGGCAGGAGACAGGTTAAAGAAGGATTTTTAAGCCTTGAGACAATTGAGACATGGATTGTGTATGTGTGCCATTCAGACGGTGAATGGGCAGGACAAAATATTTAAGTGCCTTTGAACGGGGTATGGTAGTAGGTGCCAGGTGCACCGGTTTGTGTCAAGAACTGCAACGCTGCTGGGTTTTTCACGCTCAACAGTTCCCTGTGTGTATGATGAATGGTCCACCACCCAAAGGACATCCAGCCAACTTGACACAACTGTGGGAAGCATTGGAGTCAACATGGGGCCAGCATCCCTGTGGAACGCTTTCGACACCTTGTAGAGTCCATGCCACAACGAATTGAGGTTGTTCTGAGGGCAAAAGGGGGTGCGATTCAATATTAGGATTGTGTTCTTAATGTTTTGTCCACTCAGTGTAGGTCATGTTAAAGAGTGGAGAGGGAGAGAGTGGAGGAAGGATATGATGAGCTCTGATGCGTTGCCCCATGGCTCAGCAGCACCCAACCCAACATTTCAAGAACAATGATAAAGAGCCCTGATATTCAGTACCCTATGTGATCGTCATGTCAGTTCACCACAGTCATTAAAGAGAAGTGCTATAGCGGTGATTCAGACATCAGAACCCTTTGTAACCTGTGGAAAAGGACATAGAATGTGTATCCCAAATGACACCCTATTCCCTATATAGTGCACTACTTTTGACCAGGGCCAACAAGAGGAACTGTAAGTCGCTCTGGATAAGAGCGTCTGCTAAATGACTAAAATGTAAATGTAAATGTAAAGAGGAACATAGGGTCAACAGCACACCAAGATGTTGTGTAGGAGTCCTGCTTTGTAGGGAATAGGGTGTCCAGAACAGACAGCAGCACCGTCCTTCTCTTTAACCTACCTGCCCTTCCACGACTACCGTACAATAACAGACGCCCCAACCAACACAGCAACAACAGAATGAACTGACTGACTGGAGCCGTTGGTATGGTAACGAACCCCTTGTCTGGCCCAGTTGACCCGTTGCCGGGGACGATCAGCAACTAAAATGACGTTTTTTTCTTCCTTCAAATAAAGAGACACATTAGAATACTTTGTTTTATTTCCACGGGGTGTTCGTCCATGTGTGAATATCTCTCTGTAGTATCTATATAATGTCTATAGTGTCTATATAATGTCTCTAGTCTCTATAGTGTCTATATATTGTCTCTAGTGTCTATATAATGTCTCTATAGTGTCTTTAGTGTCTATATAATGTCTCTAGTCTCTATAGTGTCTATATAATGTCTCTAGTGTCTATATAATGTCTCTAGTCTCTATAGTGTCTATATATTGTCTCGAGTGTCTATATAATGTCTCTATAGTGTCTATAGTGTCTATATAATGTCTCTAGTCTATAGTGTCTATATAATGTCTCTAGTGTCTATATAATGTCTATAGTCTCTATAGTGTCTATATAATGTCTCTATAGTGTCTATAGTGTCTATATAATGTCTCTAGTCTATAGTGTCTATATAATGTCTCTAGTCTCTATAGTGTCTATATATTGTCTCGAGTGTCTATATAATGTCTCTATAGTGTCTATAGTGTCTATATAATGTCTCTAGTCTATAGTGTCTATATAATGTCTCTAGTGTCTATATAATGTCTCTAGTCTCTATAGTGTCTATATATTGTCTCGAGTGTCTATATAATGTCTCTATAGTGTCTATAGTGTATATAATGTCTCTAGTCTATAGTGTCTATATAATGTCTCTAGTCTCTAGTGTCTATATAATGTCTCTATAGTGTCTATATAATGTCTCTAGTCTATAGTGTCTATATAATGTCTATATAGTGTCTATATAATGTCTCTAGTCTATAGTGTCTATATAATGTCTCTATAGTGTCTATATAATGTCTCTAGTCTCTATAGTGTCTATATAATGTCTCTAGTCTCTATAGTGTCTATATAATGTCTCTAGTCTCTATAGTGTCTATATAATGTCTCTATAGTGTCTATATAATATCTCTAGTCTCTATAGTGTATATATAATGTCTCTATAGTGTCTATATAATGTCTCTAGTCTCTATAGTGTCTATATAATGTCTCTAGTCTCTATAGTGTCTATATAATGTCTCTATAGTGTCTATATAATGTCTCTAGTCTCTATAGTGTCTATATAATGTCTCTATAGTGCCTATATAATGTCTCTAGTCTCTATAGTGTCTATACAATGTCTCTATAGTGTCTATATAATGTCTCTATAGTGTCTATATAATGTCTCTAGTGTCTATATAATGTCTCTAGTCTCTATAGTGTCTATATAATGTCTCTAGTCTCTATAGTGTCTATATAATGTCTCTAGTCTCTATAGTGTCTATATAATGTCTCTATAGTGTCTATATAATGTCTCTATAGTGTCTATATAGTGTCTCTAGTCTCTATAGTGTCTATATAATGTCTCTATAGTGTCTATATAATGTCTCTAGTCTATAGTGTCCTATATAATGTCTCTAGTCTCTATAGTGTCTATATAATGTCTCTAGTCTCTATATTGTCTATATAATGTCCTCTATAGTGTCTATATAATGTCTCTATAGTGTCTATATAATGTCTCTAGTCTCTATAGTGTCTATATAATGTCTCTAGTCTAGTGTCTATATAATGTCTCTAGTCTATAGTGTCTATATAATGTCTCTAGTGAGTGTCTATATGTCTATATATGTCTCTAGTCTCTATAGTGTCTATATAATGTCTCTAGTCTATAGTGTCTATATAAGTCCTCTATAGTGTCTATATAATGTCTCTAGTCTCTATAGTGTCTATATATGTCTCTAGTCTCTATAGTGTCTATATAATGTCTAGTCTATAGTGTCTATATAATGTCTCTATAGTGTCTATATAATGTCTCTAGTCTCTATAGTGTCTATATAATGTCTCTAGTCTCTATAGATGTCTATATAATGTCTCTATAGTGTCTATATAATGTCTCTATAGTGTCTATATATTGTCTCTATAGTGTCTATATAATGTCTATATAGTGTCTATATAATGTTTCTATAGTGTCTATATAATGTCTCGTGTCTATATAATGTATTTCAGTTCTATAGTGTTTTATAATGTCTATTGTCTCTATAGTGTCTATATAATGGTCTCTATAGTGTCTCTATAATGTCTTAGTCTCTATAGTGTCTATTTATGTATATAGTCTCTATAGTGTCTATATAATGTCTCTAGTCTCTATAGAGTCTATATAATGTCTCTATAGTGTCTATATGTCTCTAGTCATCTATAGGTGTTATATAAGTGTCTCTATAGTGATCTATAATGTCTTAGTCTCTATAGTGTCTTCTAATGTCTCTATAGTGACTATATAATGTCTCTAGGTCTCTAAGTGTCTATATAATGTCTCTATAGTGTCTATATAATGTTCTCTCCTCTAGGTCTATTAATGTCTCTACTATAGTGTCTCTATGCTCTATAGTGTCTAATAAATGTCTCTATAGTGTCTATATAATGTCTCTAGTCTATAGTGTCTATATAATGTCTATAGTCTCTATAGTGTCTATATAATGTCTCTAGTCTCTATATTGTCTATATAATGTCTCTATAGTGTCTATATAATGTCTCTAGTCTCTATAGTGTCTATATAATGTCTCTATAGTGTCTATATAATGTCTCTAGTCTATAGTGTCTATATAATGTCTCTATAGTGTCTATATAATGTCTATAGTGTCTATATAATGTCTCTAGTCCCTATAGTGTCTATATAATGTCTCTATAGTGTCTATATAATGTCTCTAGTCTCTATAGTGTCTATATAATGTCTCTAGTCTCTATAGTGTCTATATAATGTCTCTAGTCTCTATAGAGTCTATATAATGTCTCTAGTCTCTATAGTGTCTATATAATGTCTCTAGTCTATATAGTGTCTATATAATGTCTCTAGTCTCTAGTGTCTATATAATGTCTCTATAGTGTCTATATAATGTCTCTAGTCTCTATAGTGTCTATATAATGTCTCTAGTCTATAGTGTCTATATAATGTCTCTAGTCTCTATAGTGTCTATATAATGTCTCTAGTCTCTATAGTGTCTATATAATGTCTCTAGTCTCTATAGTGTCTATATAATGTCTCTATAGTGTCTATATAATGTCTCTATAGTGTCTCTATAATGTCTCTAGTCTCTATAGTGTCTATATAATGTCTCTAGTCTCTATAGTGTCTATATAATGTCTCTATAGTGTCTATATAATGTCGCTAGTCTCTATAGTGTCTATATAATGTCTCTAGTCTCTATAGTGTCTATATAATGTCTCTAGTCTCTATAGTGTCTATATAATGTCTCTATAGTGTCTATATAATGTCTCTAGTCTATAGTGTCTATATAATGTCTCTATAGTGTCTATATAATGTCTCTATAGTGTCTATATAATGTCTATATTGTGTCTATATAATGTCTCTATAGTGTCTATATAATGTCTCGTGTCTATATAATGTATCTAGTCTCTATAGTGTCTATATAATGTATCTAGTCTCTATAGTGTCTATATAATGTCTCTAGTCTCTATAGTGTGTATATAATGTCTCTATAGTGTCTATATAGTGTCTATATAATGTCTCTATAGTGTCTATATAATGTCTCTATAATGTCTATATAGTGTCTATATAATGTCTCTATAGTGTCTATATAATATCTTGTGTCTATATAATGTATCTAGTCTCTATAGTGTCTATATAATGTCTCTAGTCTCTATAGTGTCTATATAGTGTCTATATAATGTCTCTATAGTGTCTATATAATGTCTCTAGTCTCTATAGTGTCTATATAATGTCTATAGTCTCTATAGTGTCTATATAATGTCTCTAGTCTCTATAGTGTCTATATAATGTCTCTATAGTGTCTATATAATGTATCTCTATAGTGTCTATATAATGTCTCTATAGTGTCTATATAATGTCTCTATAGTGTCTATATAATGTCTCTAGAGTGTCTATATAATGTCTCTAGTCTATAGTGTCTATATAATGTCTATATAATGTCTCTATAGTGTCTATATAATGTCTATATAGTGTCTATATAATGTCTCTATAGTGTCTATATAATATCTCGTGTCTATATAATGTATCTAGTCTCTATAGTGTCTATATAATGTCTCTAGTCTCTATAGTGTGTATATAATGTCTCTAGTCTCTATAGTGTCTATATAATGTCTATAGTCTCTATAGTGTCTATATAATGTCTCTAGTCTCTATAGTGTCTATATAATGTATCTTCTATATAATATCTTGTGTCTATATAATGTATCTAGTCTCTATAGTGTCTATATAATGTCTCTAGTCTCTATAGTGTCTATATAGTGTCTATATAATGTCTCTATAGTGTCTATATAATGTCTCTAGTCTCTATAGTGTCTATATAATGTCTATAGTCTCTATAGTGTCTATATAATGTCTCTAGTCTCTATAGTGTCTATATAATGTCTCTATAGTGTCTATATAATGTATCTCTATAGTGTCTATATAATGTCTCTAGTCTCTATAGTGTCTATATAATGTCTCTAGTCTCTATAGTGTCTATATAATGTCTCTATAGTGTCTATATAATGTCTCTAGTCTCTATAGTGTCTATATAATGTCTCTAGTCTCTATAGTGTCTATATAATGTCTCTATAGTGTCTATATAATGTCTCTAGTCTCTATAGTGTCTATATAATGTCTCTAGTCTCTATAGTGTCTATATAATGTCTCTAGTCTCTATAGTGTCTATATAATGTCTCTATAGTGTCTATATAATGTCTCTAGTCTCTATAGTGTCTATATAATGTCTCTAGTCTCTATAGTGTCTATATAATGTATCTAGTCTCTATAGTGTCTATATAATGTCTCTATAGTGTCTATATGTCCTGAGTGGTGCAGTGGTCTAAGGCACTGCATCGCAGTGCAAACTGTGCCACTAGAGATCCTGGTTCGAATCCAGGCTCTGTCGCAGCCTGCCGCGACCGGGAGACTCATGGGCGGCGCACAATTGGCCCAGCGTCGTCCAGGGTAGGGGAGGGAATGGCCGGCAGGGATGTAGCTCAGTTGATAGAGCATGGCGTTTGCAACGCCAGGGTTGTGGGTTCGATTCCCACGGGGGGCCAGTATAAAAAATAAATAAAAATGTATTCACTAACTGTAAGTCGCTCTGGATAAGAGCGTCTGCTAAATGACTAAAATGTAAATGTATATAATGTCTCTAGTCTCTATAGTGTCTATATAATGTCTCTAGTCTCTATAGTGTCTATATAATGTCTCCAGTCTCTATAGTGTCTATATAATGTCTCTATAGTGTCTATATAATGTCTCTAGTCTCTACAGTGTCTATATAATGTATCTAGTCTCTATAGTGTCTATATAATGTCTCCAGTCTCTATAGTGTCTATATAATGTCTCTATAGTGTTTATATAATGTCTCTAGTCTCTATAGTGTCTATATAATGTCTCTAGTCTCTATAGTGTCTATATAATGTCTCTATAATAATATAATATAATATGCCATTTAGCAGACGTTTTTATCCAAAGCGACTTACAGTCATGTGTGCATACATTTTTACATATGGGTGGTCCCGGGGATCGAACCCACTACCCTGGCGTTACAAGCACCGTGCTCTACCAGCTGAGCTATAGGGGACCACATATAATATCTCTATAGTGTCTATATAATGTCTCTAGTCTCTATAGTGGCTCCATCAGAGGTGGGTAGCTACTGAAAAAGTGAAAGTAGCCCTCTTAAGAAACGACTCAAGTAAGAGTAAAAAGTATCTGGTCAGAGAAATACTTAAAGGGATACTAAGGGATTTTGTCAGAGTCCCTTTCTCTACTTCCCCCAGCGCCAGATGAACTCGTGGAAACCATTTCTATGTCTCTGTGTCCAGTATGAAGGAAGTCAGAGCTAGTTTCGCGAGTGCAATGACTGGAAGTCTACGGGTATCTGCTAGCAGATGTAAAGGGGAACCAATAGTATCGATTAATGTTTTTTAAAAATGGAAATCACAACATTTGTAGCTTAGTGTGGCGGATGCTACCTTGCATTCTGTCAACCAGTCTTGCCATCGCCACAACCTGGACCAGTGCAGGGGATAAGGTCTGTTTCAGGGACTTGTTTCTGAAGACTTCACAGGAAGTTTAGATATTGTTAAATGTGTTAGTAGTTTTCTCCACTTTTAAGTCAATTCTTAAACTCACGAGTAAGACCATGTGCGATTCAAATGTAACTATGTTCTTTATTTGCGTGGAGCCATTCGGAAGAACCCTGCAACCCGGGATGCCATGGATGAACCCTGCAAGCCGGGATGCCATGGATGAGGGGTCACCCATTACCTGAAAGGGGCCTCCAATTGAAGGCTAGAGACAGCAGCGCAACAGAGGAGAGAGATCCGCTGCAGTGAGGTTCAACATCACGTTTCGGACCACCTGTCTCAAAGCCAGCCTCTAACCCACAAGCCAGTTCCAACAGCTCAACCGTGGGCTGACTACTGCTCTCTGTCTGTCTGTCTGTCTGTCTGTCTGTCTGTCTGGCTGTCTGGCTGTCTGGCTGTCTGTCTGTCTGTCTCTCTGTCTCTCTCTCTCTGTCTGTCTGTCTGTCTGTCTGTCTGTCTCTCTGTCTGCCTGCCTGTCTGTCTGCCTGCCTGCCTGTCTGTCTGTCTGTCTGTCTGCCTGCCTGCCTGCCTGCCTGCCTGCCTGCCTGCCTGTCTGTCTGTCTGTCTGTCTGTCTGCCTGCCTGCCTGCCTGTCTGTCTGTCTGTCTGTCTGCCTGTCTGTCTGTCTGCCTGTCTGTCTCTCTGTCTCTCTGTCTCTCTCTCTCTCTCTACCACACATTTACCATTTATTCATGTTCTGTACACACTGAAATAACTTTTGTCTACCAGACCAATGCGATAGTTATGTCACCTTTACTACACTACTAATGTACAGTTGAAGTCGGAAGTTTACATGCACTTAGGTTGGAGTCATTAAAACTCGTTTTCAACCACTCCACACGTTTCTTGTTAACAAACTATAGTTTTGGCAAGTCGGTTAGGACATCTACTTCGTGCATGACACAAGTCATTTTTCCTACAATTGTTTACAGACAGATTATTTCACTTATAATTCACTGTATCACAATTCCAGTGGGTCAGAAGTTTACACACACTAAGTTGACTGTGCCTTTAAACAGCTTGGAAAATTATAGAAAATGATGTCATGGCCTTCTGATAGGCTAATTGACATCATTTGAGTCAATTGGAGGTGTACCTGTGGATGTATTTCAAGGCCTACCTTCAAACTCAGTGCCTCTTTGCTTGACATCATGGGAAAATCAAAAGAAATCCGCCAAGACCTCAGAAATAAAATTGTAGACCTCCACAAGTCTGGTTAATCCTTGGGGAGTGAGAGAGGTGATTTGAAAGAGTCAGGCGCAGGAGGGTAAATCACAGAATACAGAGTTTATTCCGTAGTACAGAGTTACGCTGGATTGCGTCAAACAGTCCAGTGGCAAAACAGGCGCACTGGAACCAAACAGGCACACGGGGAAAATATACACCGGCAATACAAAATACACATAGCTCAACCGAGCTACTCTCTCCTCACATTAAACAATCACCCACAAGGACAAGGGGGGCAGAGGGAACACTTATACAGGTACTAATGAGGGGATATGAACCAGGTGTGTGTAATAAACAAGACAAAACAAATGGAATGATGAGATGAGGAGCGGCAGTGGCTAGAAGGCCGGTGATGACGAACGCCGAAGCCTGCCTGAACAAGGAGAGGAGGCAGCTTCGGAGGAAGTTGTGACAGGGAGCAATTTCCAAACGCCTGAAGGTACCACGTTCATCTGAACAAACAATAGTACACAAGTATAAACACCATGGGACCACGCAGCCGCCATACCGCTCAGGAAGGAGACGCGTTCTGTCTCCTAGAGATGAACGTACTTTGGTGTCGAAAAGTGCAAATCAATCCCAGAACAACAGCAAAGGACCTTGTGAATATGCTGAAGGAAAAAAAAGTTTGTCTGAGGGCATAGTGGGATTTCTTATAAGCGTCCCGCTCCTTGGAAGCGGCAGCTCTACCCTTTAGCTCAGTGCGGATGTTGCCTGTAATCCATGGCTTCTGGTTGGGGTATGTACGTACGGTCACTGTGGGGACAACGTCATCAATGCACTTATTTTTTTGTTTTGTTGGTATTTTACCCCCTTTTTCTCCCCAATTTCGTGGTATCCAATTGGTAGATACAGTCTTGTCCCATCGCTGCAACTCCCGTACGGACACGGGAGAGGTGAAGGTCGAGAGTCGTGCGTCCTCCGAAACACAACCCAACCGAGCCGCACTGCTTCTTGACACAGTGCCCGCTTAACCCGGAAGCCAGCCGCAGCAAAGTGTTGGAGGAAACACCGTACACCTGGCGACCGAGTCAGCTTGCACTGCGCCCGGCCCGCCACAGGAGTCGCTAGTGCACGATGGGACAAGAACATCCCTGCCGGGTCTCCTGGTCGCGGCCGGCTGCGACAGAGCCTGGACTCGAACCAGGATCTCTAGTGGCACAGCTAGCACTGCGATGCAGTGCCTTATCGATGAAGCCGGTGACTGATGTGGTGTACTCCTCAATGCCATCAGATGAGTCCCGGAACATATTCCAGTCTGTGCTAGCAAAACAGTCCTGTAGCTTAGCATCTGCATCATCTGACCATTTCCATATTGAGTGAGTCACTGGTACTTCCTGCTTTAGTTTTTGGTTGTAAGCAGGAATCCGGAGGATAGAATTATGGTCAGATTTGCCAAATGGAGGGAAAGGGAAAGCTTTGTACGCATCTCTGTGTGTGGAGTAAAGGTGGTCTAGAGTTATTTTTTAACTCCAAAAGGCAAGGACCGGCTCTGTCTTCAGATGTGGGTAGGTTTTGATAACCATGCAGATATCGCTCGGACAAGGTGACTTTTATCAATATATTCGCCTATATGTACCCTCCAAAAATGAAGTTCTAATTAACTGCTAATCATAAAGAACTACAAATGCCTGTCTCAAGCTTCACGTCACTCACCAGGGCCATGATGATCTGGACAAGACTGCCGAATCGAGGCAAAGGTAAGAATCTCTGGATTAACTATCTAGTTTCAGCTACATTTTGTAATGAATAAATTGGCCCCAAAAAATGACTTGACGATTCTGTGAACTGTCTTGGGCAATTTTTTTATTGACACAATAACTGTTGTCTAGCTAGCTAGCTCACGGTTAGCTAGTTAGCAACATTAGCCTGGCTAGATGGCTACATTAGCTGTCTATTTGTCTAGCTAGAAATGTCATAAAAACGAGTTTAGCTTTCTTTTGGCTTTTGTAAACCAACAGTCTAGCTTGCTAGCTAGCTAACTTAGATGGTGAAGCTAGGGCTAGACATTATTGATCATGTTTGTGTCTATAGGTGAGGGGTAGGTAGCCACTCCATATATAACGCATGCTCCACTCTTAAAGTTGAAGTTGAACTTGTTGACCGGTGCCAAGGCGGCGGCTGCTAAGGAGGGAGTAGCTGCGGACCAGACGACTGCAGCCAAGGCAGCACTGGTCCACACCTGCCCTGTCTGTCAGGTGAGTAGTACTGGTTGGTACTGTATGGGCCTTTAGGTTATTCTCCATGTGTAGGCAATTGGACTGGCCTGTGTGGTAGTCTTTCATATGCAAAGGGGGTGAATACATATGCACGCACCACTTTTCTGTTATTTATTTTTTAGAATTTTTTGAAACAAGTTATTTTTTTCATTTCACTTCACCAATTTGGACTATTTTGTGTATGTCCATTACATGAAATCCAAATAAAAATCAAAGGGGATGAATACTTTTGCAAGGCACTGTACAGGCATCCCTAGTCTCCAATGGTCCCAGTACTGGTTGATGTTCAGGCCTAAGTGACCACACACTCAAATGGATCTACAGCTGGGCTAAGATTCCTCCATCATTCACACACAGTAGACATAGTGGATACCACCATGTTGTCAACAAAATGCTGTCCTCAATGCTTAAGTTCTATTGTGTATGGCTCAATTTGTGGAAATGCTGTGATCACTCACCGTCTTTTAATGTTGTGATTCACAGACACACGATGACCACGATTTGAGTGCTGCAACTGAGGCAGAATGAAGCAGAGGGACACACGCTGAGACCCCGAGTATGACTGGACATGGGCCGGATATTTGTGACAACGACCTAAAAAAGGGGTGCAGAACCCCATGTTATGTTTATTCCATGGCCAACCATCCGTCTAGCAACCCCTTATTCCACACTATTCCTTTTATGTCCCATGGTCCCTCAACTTTGGACACTTTGGAACTCTCCATCTTATCTCTATAAACTAGGGACGGGACAATAGCAGGAAACAAAACACAAAGCGGATTTCACTTCTTTTGTAAAACAGCCCTAATGTTGGAAACAAACATCATTATGTTGTAAAAATGTAAATGTAATGTTGTCATCCAGAGTCACATGTATTTATTTTCCGAGCTATAGCACACAATATATTACATACAGCAGGTTTTTTAAAGGACCAAAGAGTTGTCTGCTTCGTGTTTTCATTTTTGCCAGGGAAAACATATTGGGATACTGGTATCGTCCCGGCCCTACTATTAACCCACCCTACCTTCGTCCATTTTCCTTCACTTGTTCTTCTTGTGATTGGATAACATCTAGACTCAGTAACACTTTTAAAACTGTTGTGGTGTACGGTTTTTGCAACAAACAAAACAATTATCTGTGTAATGCTGTCCTGCTTATTCTGGGGTTCAGACGGAATGCTGTGGTAAATGTGCTGCTCACAATTTACCTGTTAAATCGACAAGAAGGGTGTTGATATAACTGCGTTTAGACATGGCTTCCTTGTTTTGAGTCTGTTAAGTGCGTCTCTCATTCTGCCTGAGCTGACCTGGTATTTTATATTAAACCTGCCTTAATCATCCAGTTGTTTCTCCATTTGTAACTCACTCACCAGAAATCCCTACAATGGAAAAACAGAAGAATCTGTGGGCTCTGATAGTAATAATAATTAATATGGTGCTCTATGTCCCAGGTTAGTAATAATAGTTAATATGGTGCTCTATGTCCCAGGTTAGTAATAATAGTTCACATGGTGCTCTATGTCCCAGGTTAGTAATACTAGTTAACATTGTGCTCTATGTCCCAGGTTAGTAATACTAGTTAACATGGTGCTCTATGTCCCAGGTTAGTAATAATAGTTAATATGGTGCTCTATGTCCCAGGTTAGTAATAATAGTTAATATGGTGCTCTATGTCCCAGGTTAGTAATAATAGTTAATATGGTGCTCTATGTCCCAGGTTAGTAATAATAGTTAATATGGTGCTCTATGTCCCAGGTTAGTAATAATAGTTAATATGGTGCTCTATGTCCCAGGTTAGTAATAATAGTTCACATGGTGCTCTATGTCCCAGGTTAGTAATAATAGTTAATATGGTGCTCTATGTCCCAGGTTAGTAATAATAGTTCACATGGTGCTCTATGTCCCAGGTTAGTAATAATAGTTAATATGGTGCTCTATGGCCCAGGTTAGTAATAATAGTTCATATGGTGCTCTATGTCCCAGGTTAGTAATAATAGTTCATATGGTGCTCTATGTCCCAGGTTAGTAATAATAGTTCATATGGTGCTCTATGTCCCAGGTTAATAATAATAGTTCATATGGTGCTCTATGTCCCAGGTTAATAATAATAGTTCATATGGTGCTCTATGTCCCAGGTTAGTAATAATAGTTCATATGGTGCTCTATGTCCCAGGTTAGTAATAATAGTTAATATGGTGCTCTATGTCCCAGGTTAGTAATAATAGTTAATATGGTGCTCTATGTCCCAGGTTAGTAATAATAGTTCATATGGTGCTCTATGTCCCAGGTTAGTAATAATAGTTCATATGGTGCTCTATGTCCCAGGTTAGTAATAATAGTTAATATGGTGCTCTATGTCCCAGGTTAGTAATACTAGTTAATATGTCCCAGGTTTGTGGCATTGATGAATGAATAATTTAATCTCTACTCCAAGTCAGATGTTTTTATGTTCTCTATAAAAGGCATATGCATGCGTTGTTCACTATTTTGATATCTTTAAATCAATGTAATTGTGGTAGTTCAGGTGTTTGACGTGATTGATGGGTGACTAGGTGCATTCTTGTCACATAAATATTCTTATTCATTCATGATTATGGATACATTCTGCAATGAGTTAATCTGGCTTTGAATCTGCTACAGCACGCGTCAACCAGTTAGTTCTGAATTGCTTTAATACAGCAGCGCATTCTGACACCATGAATTGAAATAGATTTCACCTCGTTCATACAGTTGGCAGAAATGATAAGGGATTAAATATAGACCTCCACCGGCTGAATGAGAAGAGGATCTGGTAAAATAAGGGGGTTGCTAATACTCATCTAGGTAGCTAGCTAGCTTCTTTGCAAAAGAATAGCCTAGTATTCACGGCACATTGTAAATATCTGACTGCTACTGGATAGTATTCTGTACAAGACACATAAATAAGACAAATATTAGTTAAAATATGGAACAATAAATGAAAATGTTCTGTACATTTTTTCTTTTTTTGGATCAAGGTAGCTAGCAAAGGTCTCAGTTAGAGATGACGTGCTGGAGCTTGCAGCGATTTGAAGTGTTGCATATTGTCTACTTTGATGCTAATTAGAATTTTCGAATCTTAGACTAAATAGAGCCGAATATATTGATAAAAGTCACCTTGTCAGAGAGAGATTTACACGGTTATCTAAACGTCACGCCAGGGTAAGACTACACGAAACACAGACCTTTTTTGAAGTGGTTCTAAAATCCCCTATGGGAAAAATGATCGGTGAAAAAACGATTAGAACCATTTCCATGTTTGACCGCTAGGTTTTATGGGTATTATGACGCGTCCACTGTGGGGCTCTATTGAGAGAAATACATTATGTGATCATGTACAAATGTAAGCCAGGTTTGAAATGATTATGTTTTTGTCAAATATATTGGTTTGGGCTTCTTGCAGTCAATTTGCAGTCTACAAATGATTTGTAATTATGTTCCGGCCCCCTGACCATCCGCTCAAGAAAAAAATATAATGGCCGGCGGCTGAATCTAGTTGATGATCCTTGGTTGTTAGTGGTTCAGTCCCGAATGGCACCCTATTCCCTATATAGTGCACTACTTTAGACCAGAGAATGGCACCCTATTCCCTATATAGTGCACTACTTTAGACCAGAGAATGGCAACCTATTCCCTATAGAGTGCACTACTTTTGACCAGACCCCTATGGGTGCCATTTCAGACCCAGCCAGTGTTCATGTGTGACTATTTCTCTAGTCAGTTATGTTGTATTTCTCCTACAGTGAGGGAAAAAAGTATTTGATCCCCTACTGATTTTGTACATTTGCCCACTGACAAAGACATGATCAGTCTATAATTTTAATGGTAGGTTTATTTGAACAGTGAGCGACAGAATAACAACAACAAAAATCCAGAAAAACGCATGTCAAAAATAATAATAAATTGATTTGCATTTTAATGAGGGAAATAAGTATTTGACCCCTCTGCAAAACATGACCAAGTACTTGGTGGCAAAACCCTTGTTGGCAATCACAGAGGTCAGATGTTTCTTGTAGTTGGCCACCAGGTTTGCACACATCTCAGGAGGGATTTTGTCCCACTCCTCTTTGCAGATCTTCTCCAAGTCATTAAGGTTTCGAGCCTGACGTTTAGCAACTCGAACCTTCAGCTCCCTCCACAGATTTTCTATGGGATTAAGGTCTGGAGACTGGCTAGGCCACTCCAGGACCTTAATGTGCTTCTTCTTGAGCCACTCCTTTGTTGCCTTGGCCGTGTGTTTTGGGTCATTGTCATGCTGGAATACCCATCCACAACCCATTTTCAATGCCCTGGCTGAGGGAAGGAGGTTCTCACCCAAGATTTGACGGTACCTGGCCCCGTCCATTGTCCCTTTGATGCGGTGAAGTTGTCCTGTCCCCTTAGCAGAAAAACACCCCCAAAGCATAATGTTTCCACCTCCATGTTTGACGGTGGGGATGGTGTTCTTGGGGTCATAGGTAGCATTCCTCCTCCTCCAAACACGGCGAGTTGAGTTGATGCCAAAGAGCTCGATTTTGGTCTCATCTGACCACAACACTTTCATCCAGTTCTCCTCTGAATCATTCAGATGTTCATTAGCAAACTTCAGACGGCCCTGTATATGTGCTTTCTTGAGCAGGGGGACCTTGCGGGCGCTGCAGGATTTCAGTCCTTCACAGCGTAGTGTGTTACCAATTGTTTTCTTGGTGACTATGGTCCCAGCTGCCTTGAGATCATTGACAAGATCCTCCCGTGTAGTTCTGGGCTGATTCCTCACCGTTCTCATGATTATTGCAACTTCACGAGGTGAGATCTTGCATGGAGCCCCAGGCCGAGGGAGATTGACAGGTCTTTTGTGTTTCTTCCATTTGCGAATAATCGCACCAACTGTTGTCACCTTCTCACCAAGCTGCTTGGCAATGGTCTTTGTAGCCCATTCCAGCCTTGTGTAGGTCTACAATCTTGTCCCTGACATCCTTGGAGAGCTCTTTGGTCTTGGCCATGGTGGAGAGTTTGGAATCTGATTGATTGATTGCTTCTGTGGACAGGTGTCTTTTATACAGGTAACAAGCTGAGATTAGGAGCACTCCCTTTAAGAGTGTGCTCCTAATCTCAGCTCGTTACCTGTATAAAAGACACCTGGGAGCCAGAAATCTTTCTGATTGCGAGGGGGTCAAATACTTATTTCCCTCATTAAAATGCAAATCAATTTATAACATTTTTGACATGCGTTTTTCTGGATTTTTTTGTTGTTATTCTGTCTCTCACGGTTCAAATAAACCTACCATTAAAATTATAGACTGATCATGTCTTTGTCAGTGGGCAAATGTACAAAATCAGCTGGGGAATCAAATACTTTTTTCCCCTCTCTGTATGTTGAGTTATAATGTGGTCTAGGTTGAAGCAGCATATGTTTACCCCTTTAAGCCCATCTATTTTTAAACTTCAGCTCTTTTAGGTAAGTCACTTCATATGCAGTGTGATGTATAGATGGTGCCACTTTCATAAATAGGTTGCTATGGATCCCAGGCCACTTTTCACCTTTTAACAACAAATCTGCTCATGTTGCACTTTCTTTACTGAGTTAGTGTCATTACGGTGGTAATAATAGCAGTTTAACTATTGAAACTCAGTGACAGTTCGTGTCTAGTTCATTCCTGGTTAACTGGTATCAAACCTCTGTAATAAAAAGGTGTTTCCCACCACTAGATAAATATGGTTCTGCCGCATTGATCTACACTCACAACAAATTCACCTGAACACTGTTACTGTTGACATAATCTGCTTTATTGTCATTTACATCAGGAATTTACATACATTTGGCTCAGAAAAACAGCTGCATTTTAAGAATGAAAACAATATCACAGGTGTAAGACAACGGTCATAAAAGTACGTTACCACTGTAGGGCCACAAGATCTGTGTGCGTCTTTAGACGTCAAACGCTGCTTGAAGACATGCACTTCTACTTCTGGTATCAGAATACCATACAGTCTATACAGTAGAGATCAGGGCATGTATGTGGGGCGGCAGGTAGCTTAGTGGTTAAGAGCGTTGTGCCAGTGACCGAAAGGTCGCTGGTTCTAATCCCCGAGCCGACTATGGTGAAATATCTGCCGATGTGCCCTTGAGCAAGGCACTTAACCCTAATTGCTCATGTAAGTCTTCTCTGGATAAGAGCGTCTGCTAAATGACTCTAATGTAAATGTATCCACAAAGCCTCTCAGAGTAGGACTGCAGATCTGGGATCAGTTTTGTCTGTTAGATCGTAATGAATGAGATTCCATGGACCGGAATAGCCTGATCCTAGATCAACGCTCCTGCTCTGAGATGCTTCATGACTACAGGCCCAGGGGGAGATGGGAGACTGTGAACCTTAACACTTTCAGGGGTCACCATATGTCCCGGTGTGAAGAGAGGAAGATCTAGTAGTAGAACGGTCCATTTCCACCACACGAACAAGGACAACGACCGGTCTCTGTACAAGGTGAGGGTATGAATGCACTGGCTCAGGCCTCTGGCCTTACCCCGATTCACTATCCTGACCACTGTTCACTATCCCGGGGAAAAGAAAAACACTGAATTTCAAGAACGTTCAGTCTCTGTACAAGATGAGGTATGAATGCACTGGCTCAGGCCTGTGGAGTATGGGGGTGGGGGTGGGGGTGGGGGGCGGGGGGGGGCGGTCACACAGGTTCTCTCCAGGTAGAAGCTGTCCTTAACTACAGATCCAGAGTCAGATTAATTTACCTCCCAAGAGGATGGCCAATTCTCCTTTTGGAGGGCTACTGGGTGTGCAGGCTTTTGTTTCAGTCCTACTCTAACAATACCTGTCAGCAGACCATGATTAGTTCAGCAAGACTTGGTTCTGTGTGCTGAGATGAACAAGTCAGTCAGTGCTGTGGCGGAGCGAAACCCTGCAAACCCACGATAGCTCCCCCCGGTAGGAGCATTAGCCACCCCTGCTTTAGTGGGAGGACAGCATGGCTGCGTCTAAAATGGCACCCTATTCCCTACATAGTGCACTACATTAGACCAGAGCCCTGTGGGTTAACCCGGGTCAAACAGTAGGTGAAGTAGTGCACTAAATAGGGAATAGGGTGCCATTTGGGACGAAGATGTAGCCCATATCTGACCCTGTATCATTCAGCAGTCAGGGACAACCTCTACCTGAGACGATCAGAGAGACTTGTGCTTGCTGATGGGACAGAGGCTGAGGCACCGCAGGAGACCTCTCATCCACAGGCAGTGGACCAGAGGGAGGAGGAGGAGACTGGCTCCGGTAGAACAGTAGAGGGCTATCACTGTGCTCTCCTCTGGGAGGAAACACTTAGACAGGCCGTAGCCGCCGGGGGAGAACGAACCCTGGGAGAGGAGAGAGAGAGGGAAAAAAAGGGTACATCATGGGAAACTATAGGATGGCTGAAGCACAAACTGATCTGGGATCAGGCTAAGAGGTACCAAGGCAATATTAGACTTGAGGTATGTGTAATTAGTTAGTAAGTTTATTTATTTGTTAGTTAGTGACTTACTAGGATAAAACTGGGGTTGTTGCGGTTCCTCCAGTTGAAGGACGGAACACTGATCTCTGGGTACTGGTTGTCATGGAGAACCTGACAGCCGCTGTGGGTGTGGCCACTGAGAACCAGGCGGGGCTTAAACCACTGCAGCAGCTGGGAGGAGGAAGGAGGGACAGGTCAGTGTAACCAGTTCCTGTTACCGGTGTTTAGATCACCACAATAATGGCAATTCTGACATTACAGTGCTTTGAAAGTTACATTACAGTCTTATTCTAAAATTGATAAAACTAATTTTTCCCCTCATCAATCTACACACAATACCCCATAATTACAAAGCGAAAACAGTTTTTTTTTAAATGTTTGCAAATGTATTACAAAAAAAAAAAAAAATGGATACCTTATTTACACAAGTATTCAAACCCTTTGCTATGAGACTCGAAATTGAGCTCCGGTGCATCCTGTTTCCATTGATCATTCTTGAGATGTTTCTACAACTTGATTGGAGTCCACCTGTGGTAAATTCAATTGACTGGACATGATTTGGAAAGGCACACACCTGTATATAAGGTCCCACAGTTGACAGTGCATGTCAGAGCAAAAACCAAGCCATGAGGTCGAAGGAATTGTCCGTAAAGCTCCGAGACAGGATTGTGTCGAGGCACAGATCTGGGGAAGGGTACCAAAACATCTGAGCAAACTGAGCAATCAGGGCAGAAGGGCCTTGGTCAGGGAGGTGACCAAGAACCCGATTGTCACTCTGACAGAGCTCCAGAGTTTCTCTGTGGAGATGGGAGAACCTTCCAGAAGGACAACCATCTCTGCAGCACTCCACCAATCAGGCCTTTATGGTAGAGTGGCCAGACGGAAGCCACTCCTCAGTAAAAGGCACATGACAGCCCGCTTGGTGTTTGCCAAAAGGCACCTAAAGGACTCTCAGGCCTTGAGAAACAAGATTCTCTGGTCTGATGAAACCAAGATTGAACTCTTTGGCTTGAATGCCAAGCGTCACATCTGGAAGAAACCTGGCACCATCCCTACGGTGAAGCATGGTGGTGGCAGCATCATACTGTGGGGATGTTTTTCAGATGCAGGGACTGCGAGACTAGTCTTGATCGAGGGAAAGATGAACGGAGCAAAGTACAGCTGCTCCAGAACGCTCAGGACCTCAGACTGGGGCGAAGGTTCACCTTCCAACAGGACAACAACCCTAAGCACACAGCCAAGACAATGCAGGAGTGGCTTTGGGACAAGTCTCTGAATGTCCTTGAGTGGCCCAGCCAGAGCCCAGACTTGAACCCGATCGAACATCTCTGGAGAGACCTGAAAATAGCTGTGCAGCGATGCTCCCCATCCAACCTGACAGAGCTTGAGAGGATCTGCAAAGAAGAATGGAAGAAACTCCCCAAATACAGGTGTGCCGAGCTTGTAGCGTCATACCCAAGAAGACTTGAGGCTGTAATCGCTGCCAAAGGTGCTTCAACAAAGTACTGAGTAAATGGTCTGAATACTTGTGTAAATAAAATATTTCAGTTTTTTAATATATTTGCAAACATTTCTAAAAACCTGTTTTTTCTTTGTCATTATGGGGTATTGTGTGTAGATCGATGAGGGGGAAAAAAACTATTGAATTCATTTTTAGAATAAGGCTGTAACGTAACAAAAGGGGTCTGAATACTTTCCGAATGCGCTGTGTATCCTATAGTACGGGTGGCCCTCCACAAGATAATCATTTACTGGATAACAAAGCCGCTCATAAAAGATGCTCTGTTGAAAGGTAAGAGAGAGCTGTATGATGACCACTGGCCACGTTATAGATGGTGAAAGATAACATGATGACCACTGGCCACATCCATCGCGTTGCAAAGTGTCTGCCAGTCTGTTAGTGTTGTCATGTCATCTCCCCCTGTCAGTTATTATAGAAAAACATGTTGGGCTTGACAAATGACAGCGGTGGAGCACAAACTGATCAGGGACCAGGCTGTCATTGGTCCACGTACCCTGTGAGAGGCCTCCCGAGACAGCACGTCGTACTTCTCTCTGAACAGCAGGTGGCGCTCTTCAGTAGGAGCAGCGTCCCGACCCGTACAGCCCGCATCGCTCACCCGGTAAAGAGGGTAATGCTGAGGGGAGAGACAGAGGAGAAAGCTGAACAGCTGTTGAATACAGTACACCTGGCTTTCCAACCTCATATGGATAGATGAGAAAACTGTTAGACACTCAGCAACTCTGAGGACAAAGGAAGTAAAACCAGCTCTTCTACCTCGTCTCTCAGTAGCTATTAGGACCGTATGGTTATTACTGTGTAATAGTGGTTATTACTGTGTAATAGTGGTTATTACTGTGTAATAGTCTTAACTAGGTAAGACCCGGCAAGAAGGCGTAACAGGAAAATAGCAGCCTGTACATAAAATATTACAAAACAAATACAAAAAAACACACACAAAAGACAGTCACAAGTTCCAGATATATTTCAAGATCAGAAACAACTGATCAGCGTCGTCGATCAGAGTCTTAAAAGCAGGCAAGGACACTAACTTCCCTGTCTTTTGAAGCATGTTCCAGGATGAAGGGGCATTATGGGAAAATTATTGTTTCCGTATCTCAGTTCTAGCCTTATTACTATGTAATACTTGTTATTACTGTGTAATACTTGTTATTACTGTGTAATAGTGGTTACTACTATGTAATAGTGTAGTGGTTACTATAATAGTGGTTATTAGTATGTAATAGTGGTTATTAGTATGTAAGTGGTTATTACATATAAGAGTTGTGGTTATTACTATGTAATAGGGGTTATTACTATATAATAAAGAGAGTATCTACCTGCAGGATGATGGGTGGGGTAGAAGGGTAGGTCCATGCGTCTTGGCAGTATTCTTTTATAACGCTGGACTCAGAATTCTGGCAGATAACAAAACACAACAAGTAACAATGTTCTGAATCAATTAGATTGTTTTTGAGTGGTAATAGTGGTTATTTCTATGTAATATTTGATTGTTTTTGAGTGCATTTGTTAAAGCTGGAATCCCCATTAGGGGAAACGGCACCACTGTTCGCCCCCAGCACATTTGTTATGGTTTTTGTTTTGTTTATGAAACGGGAGGAGAGGAGAATCCAGCATCGTGGTAAAAACATTCGCAACACACACACACGCTGCTGTTTTATCGCGCGTGCAATGATTTCCGAGGGGTAAAAAAATATTGTTTGAAGTAAATTATTTGTTGTTGTAATATCACAACCGGACGTGGCAGTTCAAATCACATTTTATTGGTCACATACACATATTTAGCAGATGTTATTAAGGGTGTAGCGAAATGCTTGTGTTTCCACAACAATACACACAAATCTAAAAGCAAAATAATGGAATTAAGAAATATATAAATATTACGACGAGCAATGTCGGAGTGGCATTGACCAAAATACAGTAGAATACAGTATATACGTGTGTACAAATAAACATCTACATATACAGTGCATTCAAAAAGTATTCAGACCCCTTGACTTTTTCTAGTTTGTTACGTTACAGCCTTATTCTAAAATGGACTAAATAGTTTCCCCCCCCTTATCAATCTACACACAATACCCCATAATGACAAAGCAAAAACAGGTTTAGACATTTTTGCAAAAATATAACATTTACATAAGTATTCAGACCCTTTACTCAGTACTTTGTTTAAGCACTTTTTGCAGCAATTACAGCCTAGAGTCTTCTTGGGTATGACGCTACAAGCTTGGCACACCTGTATTTGGGGAGTTTCTCCCATTCTTCTCTGCAGATCCTCTCAAGCTCTGTCAGGTTGGATGGGGAGAGTCACTGCACAGCTATTTTCAGGTCTCTCCGGAGATGTTTGATCGGGTTCAAGTCCGGGCTCTGGCTGGGCCATTCAAGGACATTCAGAGACTTGTCCCGAAGCCACTCCTGCGTTGTCTTGGCTGTGTGCTTAGGGTCATTGTCCTGTTGGAAGGTGAACCTTCGCCCCAGTCTGAGGTCCTGAGCGCTCTGGAGCAGGTTTTCATCAAGGATCTCTCTGTACTTTGCTCAGTACATCTTTCCCTTCATCCTTCTAGTCTCCCAGTTCCTGCCGCTGAAAAACATCCCCACAGCATGATGCTGACACCACCAAGTTTCACCGTAGGGATGGTGCCAGGTTTCCTCCAGACGTGACGCTTGGCATTCAGGCCAAAGAGTTCAATCTTGGTTTTGTCAGGCCAGAGAATCTTGTTTCTCAAGGCCTGAGAGTCCTTTAGGTGCCTTTTGGCAAACTCCAAGCGGGCTGTCATGTGCCTTTTACTGACGAGTGACTTCCGTCTGGCCACTCTACCATAAAGGCCTGATTTTGTGGAGTGCTGCAGAGATGGTTGTCCTTCTGGAAGGTTTTCCCATCTCCACAGAGGAACTCCGGAGGTCTGTCAGAGTGCCATCCCCTAATTGCTCAGTTTGGCCGGGCGGCCAGCTCTAGGAAGAGTCTTGGTGGTTCCAAACTTTTTCCATTTAAGAATGATGGAGGCTACTGTGTTCTTGAGGACCTTCAATGCTGCAGAAATGTTTTGGCACCCTTCCCCAGATCTGTGCCTCGACACAATCCTTACTCTACGGACAATTCCTTTGACCTCATGGCTTGGTTTTTGCTCTGACATGCACTGTCAACTGTGGGAGTTTATATAGACAGGTGTGTTCCTTTCCAAATCATGTCCAATCAATTGAATTTACCACAGGTGGACTCCAATCAAGTTGTAGAAACATCTCAAGGATGAGCTCAATTTCGAGTCTCATAGCAAAAGGTCTGAATACTTATGTAAATACGTTTTTATTTTTAATACATTTGCTAAAAAATCTCAACCTGATTTCGCTTTCTCATTATTGGTTATTGTGTGTAGATTGATGAGGAAAAACATTTATTTAATCCATTTTAGAATAAGGCTGTAATGTAACAAAAGGTGGAATAAATCAAGGGGTCTGAATACTTTCTGAAGGCTCTGTACATATGAAATTAGTAAAACAGTATGTAAACATTATTAAAGTGACCAGTTATTCCATGTCTATGTACACAGGGCAGCAGCCTCCAAGGTGCAGGGTTGAGTAACCGGGTGGTAGCCAGCCTAGTGATGGATATTTAACAGTCTGATGGCCTTGAGATAGAAGCTGTTTTTCAGTCTCTCGGTCCCAGCTTTGATGCACCTGTACTGACCTCGCCTTCTGGATGATAGCGGGGTGAACAGGCCGTGGCTGTGACATCGGGTGCTGTAGTTGTCCTGTGGTGATGCGTTGGGCAGACCGCACCACCGTCTGGTGGAGCCCTGCGGTTGCGGGCGGTGCAGTTGCCGTACCAGGCGGTGATACAGCCCGACAGGATGCTCTCAATGGTGCATCTGTAAAAGTTTGTGAGGGTCTTAGGGGCCAAGCTGAATTTCTTCAGCCTCCTGAGGTTGAAGAAGTCTGCGTGGGTGGACCATTTCAGATTGTCAGTGATATGAACTCTGAGGAACTTGAGGCTTTCCACCTTCTCCACTGCGGTCCTGTCGATGTGGATGGGGGCGTGTTCCCTCTGCTGTCTCCTGAAGTCCACGATCAGCTCCTTTGTTTTGTTGATGTTGAGGGAGAGGTTATTTTCCTGGCACCACTCCGCCAGGGCCCTCACCTCCTCCCTGTAGGCTGTCTCGTCATTGTTGGTAATCAAGCCTACTACTGTTGTGTCGTCTGAAAACTTGATGATTGAGTTGGAGGCGTGCTTGGCCACGCAGTCATGGGTGAACAGGGAGTACAGGAGGGGGCTGAGCACGCACCCTTGTGGGGCCCCTGTGTTGAGGATCAGCGTAGTGGAGATGTTGTTTCCTACCTTCACCACCTGGGGGCGGCCCGTCAGGAAGTCCAGGACCCAGTTGCACAGGGCGGGGTTCGGACCCAGGGCCTCAAGCTTAATGATGAGCTTGGAGGGTACTATGGTGTTGAAGGCTGAGCTATAGTCAATGAACAGCATTCTTACATAGGTATTCCTCTTGTCCAGATGGGATAGGGCAGTGCGATGGCGATTGCATCATCTGTGGATCTATTGGGGCGGTATGCAAATTGAAGTGGGTCTAGGGTGTCAGGTAAGGTAGAGGTGATATGATCCTTAACCTCTTAAGGATCTGACCCTTTTTTTCAATTTTCGCCTAAAATGACACCCCCAAATCTAACTGCCTGTAGTTCAGGACCTGAAGCAAGGATATGCACATTCTTGATTCCATTTTAAAGGAAACACTTAACACTACAATTAATGTAGGAGAATATAACACATTAGATCTGGTAAAAGATAATACAAACAAACAAATTCTATTTTCTTCCATCATCTTTGGAATGCAAGAGAAAGGCCACAATATAACATAACATTGCAGTTTAGGCACAATTTAGATTTTTGCCACTAGATGGCAGCAGTGTGTGTGCAAAGTTTCAGATTGATCCAGTGAAGCATTGCAATACTGGACTATTTTGTATCAAGTCTGCCCAAATGTGCCGAATTGGTCAGTTGATACATTTTCAAGTACATAACTATAGAGAACATACAAAAATGATATGGTAATACAAAAAAATAAGTTTACATACTGCCAGGAATGTCATACATGATGGATCATTAGCTTATACACTAACTTTCACACATCTAGATGGCCGGGCGGGGTGGGTGTGGAGCCAGAGACAGCAGGGGTTCAAACTGTAGAACCCAGTTCCTACATTTGAATGTAAAAATTGATTTTATCAAACAAAACTATGCAACATTTTATCTCTGGGACCCTTAGGATGACAAATCAGAGCAAGATTACTGAATGTAAGTACATTATTTACCTTCAGAGGTGAATGTATCAAACCAGTTGCCGTGCTAAGTTTTCTGTTGTTGTGCACTCTCCTCAAACAATAGCATAGTATTTTTTCACTGTAATAGCTCCTGTAAATTGGACAGTGCAGTTAGATTAACAATAATTTAAGCTTTCTGCCCATATAAGAGATGTCTATGTCCTGAAAAGTTTGCTGTTACTTACAACAGTCATGCTAATCACATTAGCTCAACCGTCCCGTATACGGGACACCGATCCGGTAGAGGTTAACTAGCCTCTCAAAGCACTTCATGATGACAGAAGTGAGTGCTACGGGGCAATAGTCATTTAGTTCAGTTACCTTTGCTTTCTTGGGTACAGGAACAATGTTGGACATCTTGAAGCAAGTGGGGACAGCAGACTGGAATAGGGAGAGATTGAATATGTCTGTAAACACTCCAGCCAGCATGCTCTGAGGACACGGCTAGGGATGCCGTCTGGGCCGGCAGCCTTGCGAGGGTTAACACACTTAAATGGCTTACTCACGTCGTCCACGGAGAAGGAGAGCCCACAGTCCTTGGTAGCGGGCCGTGTCGGTGGCACTGTATTATCCTCAAAGAGGGCGAAGAAGGTGTTTAGCTTGTCTGGAAGCAAGACGTTGGTGTCTGAGACGTGGCTGGTTTTCCCTTTGTAGTCCGTGATTGTCTGTAGACCCATGCCACATACGTCTCGTGTCTGAGCCGTTGAATTGCGACTCCACTTTGTCTCTGTACTGACGTTTTGCCTGTTTGATTGCCTTACGGAGGGAATAACTACACTGTTTGTATTCTGCCATATTCCCAGTCACCTTGCTGTGGTTAAATGCGGTGGTCCTGGCTTTCAGTTTTGCGCAAATGCTGCCATCTATCCACGGCTTTTGGTTTGGGTTGGTTTTATTAGTAACAGTATACACTTGGTTGGTCAGACCAGCATTTTGTAGACCTTAGCACAGGTACTTCCTGTTTTAGTTTCTGCCTATAGGAAGGGAGGAGCAGAATGGAGTCGTGATATGATTTGCCGAAGGGAGGGAGGGGGAGGACCTTGTAGCCATCCCAGAAGGGTGAGTAACAATGGTCGAGAGTTTTTGAAGAGCGAGTACTACAGGCAATGTGTTGATAGAACTTCAGTAGCGTTTTCCTCAAATTTGTTTTGTTAAAATCCCCAGCTACAATAAATGCGGCCTCAGGATATGTGGTTTCCAGTTTGCATAAAGTCCAGTGTAGTTCGTTGAGGGCCGTCGTGGTATCGGCTTGAGGGGGAATATACACGGCTGTAACTACAACTGAAGAGAATTCTCTTGGGAGGTCATATGGTCGGCATTTGATTGTGGTATTCTAGGTCGGGTGAACAAAAGGACTTGAGTTCCTGTACATTATCACAATCACACCATGAGTAGTTAATCATGAAACCACCGCTTTTCTTCTTCCCAGAGAGTTATTTTGGGGTTGTAGAAGACCCACCTGTTGTAGAGAACAGTTGAGGTCTCTGGATATTGTGTACAGCTGTTTCTCCACTGATTGGCAGATAGGACAACCGTCACCATGCAACGCCACGCTGTTGACCAATAGAAAGCTAGAGAAAAAACAGTGAGAAAAAAAACACACCTGTTCACCAAAAGGAAGCTACAGTAGAGACAACACCTTAGGGTTTATACAGGAGAGGGAGACAACACCTTAGGGTTTATACAGGAGAGGGAGACAACACCTTAAGGTTTATACAGTAGAGAGGGAGACAACACCTTAGGGTTTATACAGGAGAGAGAGACAACACCTTAGGGTTTATACAGGAGAGGGAGACAACACCTTAGGGTTTATACAGGAGAGGGAGACAACACCTTAGGGTTTATACAGGAGAGGGAGACAACACCTTAGGGTTTATACAGGAGAGGGAGACAACACCTTAGGGTTTATACAGGAGAGGGAGACAACACCTTAGGGTTTATACAGGAGAGAGAGAGACAACACCTTAGGGTTTATACAGGAGAGAGAGAGACAACACCTTAGGGTTTATACAGGAGAGAGGGAGACAACACCTTAGGGTTTATACAGGAGAGAGAGAGACAACACCTTAGGGTTTATACAGTAGAGAGAGAGACAACACCTTAGGGTTTATACAGGAGAGGGAGAGACAACACCTTAGGGTTTATACAGGAGAGAGAGAGACAACACCTTAGGGTTTATACAGGAGAGGGAGACAACACCTTAGGGTTTATATAGTAGAGAGAGAGACAACACCTTAGGGTTTATACAGGAGCGGGAGACAACACCTTAAGGTTTATACAGGAGAGGGAGACAACACCTTAGGGTTTATACAGTAGAGAGAGAGACAACACCTTAGGGTTTATACAGGAGAGAAAGAGACAACACCTTAGGGTTTATACAGGAGAGGGAGACAACACCTTAAGGTTTATACAGGAGAGGGAGACAACACCTTAGGGTTTATACAGTAGAGGGAGACAACACCTTAGGGTTTATACAGTAGAGAGAGAGACAACACCTTAGGGTTTATACAGGAGAGGGAGACAACACCTTAGGGTTTATACAGGAGAGGGAGACAACACCTTAGGGTTTATATAGTAGAGAGAGAGACAACACCTTAGGGTTTATACAGGAGAGGGAGACAACACCTTAAGGTTTATACAGGAGAGGGAGACAACACCTTAGGGTTTATACAGTAGAGAGAGAGACAACACCTTAGGGTTTATACAGGAGAGAGAGAGACAACACCTTAGGGTTTATACAGGAGAGGGAGACAACACCTTAAGGTTTATACAGGAGAGGGAGACAACACCTTAGGGTTTATACAGTAGAGAGAGAGACAACACCTTAGGGTTTATACAGGAGAGAGAGACAACACCTTAGGGTTTATACAGGAGAGGGAGACAACACCTTAAGGTTTATACAGGAGAGAGAGAGACAACACCTTAGGGTTTATACAGGAGAGGGAGACAACACCTTAAGGTTTATACAGGAGAGAGAGACAACACCTTAGGGTTTATACAGGAGAGGGAGACAACACCTTAGGGTTTATACAGGAGAGGGAGACAACACCTTAGGGTTTATACAGGAGAGAGAGACAACACCTTAAGGTTTATACAGGAGAGGGAGACAACACCTTAGGGTTTATACAGTAGAGAGAGAGACAACACCTTAGGGTTTATACAGGAGAGGGAGACAACACCTTAGGGTTTATACAGGAGAGGGAGACAACACCTTAAGGTTTATACAGGAGAGAGAGACAACACCTTAGGGTTTATACAGGAGAGAGAGACAACACCTTAAGGTTTATACAGTAGAGAGGGAGACAACACCTTAGGGTTTATACAGGAGAGGGAGACAACACCTTAGGGTTTATACAGGAGAGGGAGACAACACCTTAGGGTTTATACAGGAGAGAGAGACAACACCTTAAGGTTTATACAGGAGAGAGAGACAACACCTTAGGGTTTATACAGGAGAGAGAGACAACACCTTAAGGGTTATACAGGAGAGAGAGACAACACCTTAAGGTTTATACAGGAGAGAGAGACAACACCTTAGGGTTTATACAGGAGAGAGAGACAACACCTTAAGGTTTATACAGGAGAGAGAGACAACACCTTAGGGTTTATACAGGAGAGGGAGACAACACCTTAAGGTTTATACAGGAGAGAGAGACAACACCTTAAGGTTTATACAGGAGAGAGAGACAACACCTTAAGGTTTATACAGTAGAGAGGGAGACAACACCTTAGGGTTTATACAGGAGAGAGGGAGACAACACCTTAAGGTTTATACAGGAGAGAGAGACAACACCTTAAGGTTTATACAGTAGAGAGAGAGACAACACCTTAGGGTTTATACAGGAGAGGGAGACAACACCTTAGGGTTTATACAGGAGAGGGAGACAACACCTTAAGGTTTATACAGGAGAGAGAGACAACACCTTAGGGTTTATACAGGAGAGAGAGACAACACCTTAAGGTTTATACAGTAGAGAGGGAGACAACACCTTAGGGTTTATACAGGAGAGGGAGACAACACCTTAGGGTTTATACAGGAGAGGGAGACAACACCTTAGGGTTTATACAGGAGAGAGAGACAACACCTTAAGGTTTATACAGGAGAGAGAGACAACACCTTAGGGTTTATACAGGAGAGAGAGACAACACCTTAAGGGTTATACAGGAGAGAGAGACAACACCTTAAGGTTTATACAGGAGAGAGAGACAACACCTTAGGGTTTATACAGGAGAGAGAGACAACACCTTAAGGCTTATACAGGAGAGAGAGACAACACCTTAGGGTTTATACAGGAGAGGGAGACAACACCTTAAGGTTTACACAGGAGAGAGAGACAACACCTTAAGGTTTATACAGGAGAGAGAGACAACACCTTAAGGTTTATACAGTAGAGAGGGAGACAACACCTTAGGGTTTATACAGGAGAGAGGGAGACAACACCTTAAGGTTTATACAGGAGAGAGAGACAACACCTTAAGGTTTATACAGTAGAGAGGGAGACAACACCTTAGGGTTTATACAGGAGAGGGAGACAACACCTTAAGGTTTATACAGGAGAGGGAGACAACACCTTAGGGTTTATATAGTAGAGAGGGAGACAACACCTTAGGGTTTATACAGGAGAGAGAGAGAACACCTTAGGGTTTATACAGTAGAGAGAGAGAACACCTTAGGGTTTATACAGGAGAGGGAGACAACACCTTAGGGTTTATACAGGAGAGAGAGACAACACCTTAGGGTTTATACAGGAGAGAGAGACAACACCTTAAGGTTTATACAGGAGAGGGAGACAACATTTACGTTTACATTTACGTCATTTAGCAGACGCTCTTATCCAGAGCGACTTACAGAAGCAATTAGGGTTAAGTGCCTTGCTCAAGGGCACATCGACAGATTTTTCACCTAGTCGGCTCGGGGATTAGAACCAGCGACCTTTCGGTTACTGGCACAACGCTCTTACCCACTAAGCTACCTGCCGCCCCCACAACACCTTAGGGTTTATACAGTGGGGGGGAAAAAAAGTATTTAGTCAGCCACCAATTGTGCAAGTTCTCCCACTTAAACAGATGAGAGAGGCCTGTAATTTTCATCATAGGTACACATCAACTATGACAGACAAAATGAGGAAAAAATTCCAGAAAATCACATTGTAGGATTTTTAATGAATTTATTTGCAAATTATGGTGGAAAATAAGTATTTGGTCAATAACAAAAGTTTCTCAATACTTTGTTATATACCCTTTGTTGGCAATGACACAGGTCAAACGTTTTCTGTAAGTCTTCACAAGGTTTTCACACACTGTTGCTGGTATTTTGGCCCATTCCTCCATGCAGATCTCCTCTAGAGCAGTGATGTTTTGGGGCTGTCGCTGGGCAACAGGGACTTTCAACTCCCTCTAAAGATTTTCTATGGGGTTGAGATCTGGAGACTGGCTAGGCCACTCCAGGACCTTGAAATGCTTCTTACGAAGCCACTCCTTCGTTGCCTGGGCGGTGTGTTTGGGATCATTGTCATGCTGAAAGACCCAGCCACGTTTCATCTTCAATGCCCTTGCTGATGGAAGGAGGTTTTCACTCAAAATCTCACGATACATGGCCCCATTCATTCTTTCCTTTACACGGATCAGTCGTCCTGGTCCCTTTGCAGAAAAACAGCCCCAAAGCATGATGTTTCCACCCCAATGCTTTACAGTAGGTATGGTGTTCTTTGGATGCAACTCAGCATTCTTTGTCCTCCAAACACGACGAGTTGAGTTTTTACCAAAACGTTATATTTTGGTTTCATCTGACATTCTCCCAATCCTCTTCTGGATCATCCAAATGCACTCTAGCAAACTTCAGAAGGGCCTGGACATGTACTGGCTTAAGCAGGGGGACACGTCTGGCACTGCAGGATTTGAGTCCCTGGCGGCGTAGTGTGTTACTGATGGTAGGCTTTGTTACTTTGGTCCCAGCTCTCTGCAGGTCATTCACTAGGTCCCCCCGTGTGGTTCTGGGATTTTTGCTCACCGTTCTTGTGATCATTTTGACCCCACGGGATGAGATCTTGCGTGGAGCCCCAGATCGAGGGAGATTATCAGTGGTCTTGTATGTCTTCCATTTCCTAATAATTGCTCCCACAGTTGATTTCTTCAAACCAAGTCGCTTACCTATTGCAGATTCAGTCTTCTCAGCCTGGTGCAGGTCTACAATTTTGTTTCTGGTGTCCTTTGACAGCTGCTGCCAATGACTGGAACAAATTGCAAAAATCTCTGAAGCTGGAGACATTTATCTCCCTCACTAACTTTAAGCATCAGTTGTCAGAGCACCTTACCGATCACTGCACCTGTACACAGCCCAACTGAAATTAGCCCGCCCAACTACCTCATCCCTATATTGTTATTTATTTTGCTCATTTGTACCCCATTTGTACCCCAGTATCTCTATTTGCACATCATCTCTTGCACATCTATCATTCCAGTGTTAATACTAATTGTAATTATTTTGCACTATAGCCTATTTATTGCCTTACCTCCATAATTTACTACATTCGCACACACTGTATATATATGTATTTCTGTTGTATTTTTGACTTTGTTTTGTTTTACCCCATATGTAACTCTGTGTTGTTGTTTTTATCGCACTGCTTTGCTTCATCTTGGCCAGGTCGCAGTTGTAAATGAGAACTTGTTCTCAACTGGTTTACCTGGTTAAATAAAGGTGCAATAAATAAAAAACAGCTCTTTGGTCTTGGCCATAGTGGAGTTTGGAGTGTGACTGTTTGAGGTTGTGGACAGGTGTCTTTTATTCTGATAGCAAGTTCAAACAGGTGCCATTAATACAGGTAACGAGTGGAGGACAGAGGAGCCTCTTAAAGAAGAAGTTACAGGTCTGTGAGAGCCAGAAATCTTGCTTGTTTGTAGGTGACCAAATACTTATTTTCCACAAAAATTTGCAAATAAATTCATAAAAAAATCCTACAATGTGATTTTCTGGATATTTCTCAATTTGTCTGTCATAGTTGACGTGTACCTATGATGAAAATTACAGGCCTCTCATCTTTTTAAGTGGGAGAACTTTCACAATTGGTGGCTGACTAAATACTTTTTCCCCCCACTGTAGTAGAGAGAGAGAGACAACACCTTAGGGTTTATACAGGAGAGAGAGAGACAACACCTTAGGGTTTATACAGGAGAGAGAGAGACAACACCTTAGGGTTTATACAGGAGAGAGAGAGACAACACCTTAGGGTTTATACAGGAGAGAGAGAGACAACACCTTAGGGTTTATACAGGAGAGAGAGAGACAACACCTTAGGGTTTATACAGGAGAGAGAGAGACAACACCTTAGGGTTTATACAGGAGAGAGAGAGACAACACCTTAGGGTTTATACAGGAGAGGGAGACAACACCTTAGGGTTTATATAGTAGAGAGAGAGACAACACCTTAGGGTTTATACAGGAGAGAGAGAGACAACACCTTAGGGTTTATATAGTAGAGAGAGAGACAACACCTTAGGGTTTATACAAGAGAGAGAGACAACACCTTAGGGTTTATACAAGAGAGAGAGAGACAACACCTTAGGGTTTATACCAGGGTTTCCCAACCCTGTTCCTGGAGAGCTACCCTCCTGAAGGTTTTCGCTCCAACCCCAGGTGTTACTAACCTGATTCATCTTATCAACCTGCTAATTATTAGAATCAGGTGTGCTAGATTAGGGATGGAGCAAAAACCTACAGGACGGTAGCTCTCCAGCAACAGGGTTGGGCAGTCCTGGTTTATACAGCAGAGAGAGAGAGAACACCTTAGGGTTTAAACAGTAGAGAGAGAGAGAGACAACACCTTAGGGTTTAAACAGTAGAGAGAGAGACAACATGATGTCATAGAATACATACAGCCTGTGGGTTGAATAAATAGAATAGAGAGAAAGAAAGAGAGGAAGAGACAGTTTGGGGAGCGAGGGAGAGAGAGAAGAGAGCAAGCAAGACAGATGAGAGAGAAAGAGAGGCGGGGGGAGGGGAGGGGGGTGATGATAGAGAGGGGGATGGAGAGAGATTTACACAGCTCAGTGTCACCTGACTTACTTCACTCCTTTCTTGGTGACCATTCTGGTGGAGGTGGTATTGAAGGCCTTCTCAAAGCGCTGTAACTTGAACCAGTCCATTCTTCAGGAGGACAAAGAACCAAGCCAGTTAGACTTCAGTCCAAGTCCAAACTGCTGTGTGGATTATTTGTGAGACTTTATAAGCTACTACAAGCTTCTTTTGAAGGTCTCAATACAGTTTGCAAAAGAGAAGTAGCCTACTGCATGACTCAATACATCATTTATCAAGAATGTTCACAAACAGAGAGGCTACTGTACCGTACTAGGCCTATACATTGAAGTATTTCATTATTCTAAAGTATGCTTTGGCCATTCCGTAATCGAGAAGGCAAAAACATAGATTTTGAATTGGCCATACCAAATTGGGAGTCTACAGTATATGCTATATGGGATACAGTATACTGTACGTTCAGTATAGAGTCTACAGTATATGCTATATGGGATACAGTATACTGTACGTTCAGTATAGAGTCTACAGTATATGCTATATGGGATACAGTATACTGTACGTTCAGTATAGAGTCTACAGTATATGCTATATGGGATACAGTATACTGTACGTTCAGTATAGAGTCTACAGTATATGCTATATGGGATACAGTATCCTGTACGTTCAGTATAGAGTCTACAGTATATGCTATATGGGATACAGTATCCTGTACGTTCAGTATAGAGTCTACAGTATATGCTATATGGGATACAGTATACTGTACGTTCAGTATAGAGTCTACAGTATATGCTATATGGGATACAGTATACTGTACGTTCAGTATAGAGTCTACAGTATATGCTATATGGGATACAGTATCCTGTACGTTCAGTATAGAGTCTACAGTATATGCTATATGGGATACAGTATACTGTACGTTCAGTATAGAGTCTACAGTATATGCTGATTGATGTAAACGTACTCATAGTGGAAGCCGATGTCGTGGTTTCCAACCAGCACTACCAGCTCTGTGTCACTGGGGTGTCTGAACATCTTCTGGAAACGACAAACATCATCCTCCCAGTTCTGTTGCATGTTGGGGGATATAAGAGCATGCAGAGATACACTGAACACCTTTCTAATGTTGAGTCGCACCCCCTTTCACCCTCAGAACAGCCTCAATTAGTCCACAAGGTGTCGAAAGCTTTCCACAGGGGATGCTGGCTCCATGTCGACTCCAATGCTTCCCACAGTTGTGTCAAGTTGGCTGGATGTCCTTTGGGTGGTGGACCATTCTTGATACACACGGGAAACTGTTGAGCTTGAACAACTCAAACCGCTGCGCCTGGCACCTACTACCATACCCCGTTCAAAGCACTTAAATATTATGTCTTGCCCGTTCACTCTCTGAAGGGCACACATACACAATCCATGTCTCAATTGTCTCAAGGCTTAAAAATCCTTATTTAACCTGTCTCCTCCCCTTCATCTACACGGATTGAAGTGGATTTAACAGGTGACATCAATAAGGGATCATAGCTTTCCCCTGGTCATTCCATGTCATGGAAAGAGCAGGTGTTCCTAATCTTTTGTACACTCAGTGTAATATATCTCTCACACACACACACACACACACACACTATCAGTCAAAAGTTTGGACACGCCTACTCATTCAAGGGTTTTTATTTTTACTATTTTCTACATTGTAGAATAATAGTGAAGACATCAAAACTATGAAATAACACATATGGAATCATGTAGTAACCAAAAAAGTGTTAATCAAATCAAAATATATTTGAGATTCTTTAAAATAGCCACCCTTTGCCTTGATGACAGCTTTGCACACTCTTGGCATTCTCTCAACCAGCTTCACCTGGAATGCTTTTCCAACAGTCTTGAAGGCGTTCCCACATATGCTGAGCACTTGTTGGCTGCTTTTCCTTCATTCTGCGGTCCAACTCATCCCAAACCATCTCAATTAGGGTTGAGGTCGGGTGATTGTGGAGGCCAGGTCATCTGATGCAGCACTCCATCACCATCCTTCTTGGTAAAATAGCCCTTACACAGCCTGGAGGTGTGTTGGGTCATTGTCCTGTTGAAAAACAAATGATAGTCCCACTATGCCCAAGCCAGATGGGATGGCGTATCGCTGCAGAATGCTGTGGTAGCCATGCTGGTTAAGTGTGCCTTGAATTCTAAATAAATCACTGACAGTGTCACCAGAAAAGCATCCCCACACCATCACACCTCCTCCTCCATGCTTCACGGTGGGAACCACACATAAGGAGATAATCCGCGACGGTTGGAACCAAATTTAGACTCCAGACCAAAGGACAGATTTTCACCAGTCTAATGTCCATTGCTCGTGTTTCTTGGCCCAAGTAAGTCTCTTCTAATTATTGGTGTCCTTTAGTAGTGGTTTCTTTGCATCAATTCAACCAAGAAGGCCTAATTCACTCAGTCTCCTCTGAACAGTTGATATTGAGATGTGTCTGTTACTTGAACTCTGTGAAGCATTTATTTGGGCTGCAATTTCTGAGGCTGGTAACTCTAATTAACTTATCCTCTTCCTTAGAGGTAACTCTGGGTCTTCCATTCCTGTGGTAGTATTCATGAGAGCCAGTTTCATCATAGCGCTTGATGGTTTTTGTGACTGCACCTGAAGAAACTTTCAAAGTTATTCAGAATTGACTGACCTTCATGTCTTAAAGTAATGATGGACTGTCGTTTTTCTTTGCTTATTTGAGCTGTTCTTGCCATAATATGGACTTGGTCTTTTACCAAATAGGGCTATCTTCTGTATACTACCCCTACCTTGTCACAGCACAACTGATTGGCTCAAACGCATTGAGAAGGAAAGAAATTCCACAAAGTAACTTTTAAGAAGGCACACCTGTTAATTGAAATGCATTCCAGGTGACTACCTCATGAAGCTGGTTGAGAGAATGCCAAGAGTGTGCAAAGCTGTCATCAAGGCTAAGGGTGGCTACTTTGAAGATTCTCAAATATACAGCGCCTTGCAAAAGTATTCATCCCCCTTGGCGTTTTTCCTATTTTGTTGCATTACAACCTGTAATTTAAATTGATCTTTATTTGGATTTCATGTAATGGACATACAAAATAGTCCAAATTGGTGAAGTGAAATTAAATAACTGAAAAGTGGTGCGTGCACATGTATTCACCCCCTTTGCTATGAAGCCCCTAAATAAGATCTGGTGCAACCAATTACCTTCAGAAGTCACATAATTAGTTAAATAAAGTCCACCTGTGTGCAATCTAAGTGTCACATGATCTCAGTATATATAAACCTGTTCTGAAAGGCCCCAGAGTCTGCAACACCACTAAGCAAGGGGCACCACCAAGCAAGCGGCACCATGAAGACCAAGGAGCTCTCCAAACAGGTCAGGGACAAAGTTGTGGAGAAGTACAGATCATTGTTGGGTTATAAAAAAATATCAGAAACTTTGAACATCCCACGGCGCACCATTAGATCCATTATTAAATAATGGAAAGAATATGGCACCACAACAAACCTGCCAAGAGAGGGCTGCCCACCAAACTCACGGACCAGGCAAGGAGGGCATTAATCAGAGAGGCAACAAAGAGACCAAAGATAACCCTGAAGGAGCTGCAAAGCTCCACAGCGGATATTGGAGTATCTGTCCATAGGACCACTTTAAGCCGCACACTCCACAGAGCTGGGCTTTACGGAAGAGTGGCCAGAAAAAAGCAATTGCTTAAAGAAAAAAATAAGCAAACACGTTTGGTGTTCGCCAAAAGCCATGTGGGAGACTCCAAACATATGGAAGAAGGTACTCTGGTCAGATGAGACTAAAATTGAGCTTTTTGGCCATCATGGAAAACGCTATGTCTGGCGCAAACCCAACACCTCTCATCACCCCGAGAACACCATCCCCACAGTGAAGCATGGTGGTGGCAGCATCATGCTGTGGGGATGTTTTTCCATCGGCAGGGACTGGGAAACTGGTCAGAATTGAAGGAATGATGGCGCTAAATACAGGGAAATTCTTGAGGGAAACCTGTTTCAGTCTTCCAGAGATTTGAGATTGGGACGGCGGTTCACCTTCCAGCAGGACAATGACCCTAAGCATACTGCTAAAGCAATACTTGAGTGGTTTAAGGGGAACCATTTAAATGTCTTGGAATCGCCTAGTCAAAGCCCAGACCTCAATCCAATTGAGAATCTGTGGTATGACTTAAAGATTGCTGTACACCAGCGGAACCCATCCAACTTGAAGGAGCTGAAGCAGTTTTGCCTTAAAGAATGGGCAAAAATCCCAGTGGCTAGATGTGCCAAGCTTATAGAGACATACCCAAAGGGGGGGGGGGGGGGGGGGTGAATAGTTATTCACACTCAAGTTCTGTTTTTTGTCTTATTTCTTGTTTGTTTCACAATAAAACATATTTTGCATCGTCAAAGTGGTAGGCATGTTGTGTAAATCAAATGATACAAACCCCCCATAAATCAATTTTAATTCCAGGTTGTAAGGCAACAAAATAGGAAAAATGCCAAGGGGGGTGAATACTTTCGCAAGCCACTGTAGAATACATTTGGATTTGTTTAACACTTTTTTGGTTACTACATGATTCCATATGTGTTATTTCATAGTTTTTATGTCTTCACTATTATTCTACAATGTAGAAAATAGTAAAAATAAAGAAAAACCCTTGAATGAGTAGATGTCCAAACTTTTGACCTTATACATCTTTTTAAATTATATTTTCCTTTATTATTTTCCACAAACCCTACCACTCCTCCCCTAATTGGAGCAAACTAATGAACAACAACACCCAGGCTTCTACACTGCTCAAAAAAATAAAGGGAACACTTAAACAACACATCCTAGATCTGAATGAATGAAATAATCTTATTAAATACTTTTTTCTTTACGTAGTTGAATGTGCTGACAACAAAATCACACAAAAATTATCAATGGAAATCAAATTTATCAACCCATGGAGGTCTGGATTTGGAGTCACCCTCAAAATTAAAGTGGAAAACCACACTACAGGCTGATCCAACTTTGATGTAATGTCCTTAAAACAAGTCAAAATGAGGCTCAGTAGTGTGTGTGGCCTCCACGTGCCTGTATGACCTCCCTACAACGCTTGGGCATGCTCCTGATGAGGTGGCGGATGGTCTCCTGAGGGATCTCCTCCCAGACCTGGACTAAAGCATCCGCCAACTCCTGGACAGTCTGTGGTGCAATGTGGCATTGGTGGATGGAGCGAGACATGATGTCCCAGATGTGCTCAATTGGATTCAGGTCTGGGGAACGAGCAGGCCAGTCCATAACATCAATGCCTTCCTCTTGCAGGAACTGCTGACACACTCCAGCCACATGAGGTCTAGCATTGTCTTGCATTAGGAGGAACCCAGGGCCAACCGCACCAGCATATGGTCTCACAAGGGGTCTGAGGATCTCATCTCGGTACCTAATGGCAGTCAGGCTACCTCTGGCGAGCACATGGAGGGCTGTGCTGCCCTCCAAAGAAATGCCACCCCACACCATGACTGACCCACCGCCAAACCAGTCATGCTGGAGGATGTTGCAGGCAGCAGAACGTTCTCCACGGCGTCTCCAGACCTGTCACGTCTGTCACGTGCTCAGTGTGAACCTGCTTTCATCTGTGAAGAGCACAGGGCGCCAGTGGTGATTTTGCCAATCTTGGTGTTCTCTGGCAAATGCCAAACGTCCTGCACGGTGTTGGGCTGTAAGCACAACCCCCACCTGTGGACGTCGGGCCCTCATACCACCCTCATGGAGTCTGTTTCTGACCGTTTGAGCAGACACATGCACATTTGTGGCCTGCTGGAGGTCATTTTGCAGGGCTCTGGCAGTGCTCCTCCTGCTCCTCCTTGCACAACGGCAGAGGTAGCGGTCCTGCTGCTGGGTTGTTGCCCTCCTACGGCCTCCTCCACGTCTTCTGATGTACTGGCCTGTCTCCTGGTAGCGCCTCCATGCTCTGGACACTACGCTGACAGACACAGCAAACCTTCTTGCCACAGCTCGCATTGATGTGCCATCCTGGATGAGCTGCACTACCTGAGCCACTTGTGTGGGTTGTAGACTCCGTCTCATGCTACCACTAGAGTGAAAGCACCGCCAGCATTCAAAAGTAACCAAAACATCAGCCAGGAAGCATAGGAACTGATAAGTGGTCTGTGGTCACCACCTGCAGAACCACTCCTTTATTGGGGGTGTCTTGCTAATTGCCTATAATTTCCACCTGTTGTCTATTCCATTTGCACAACAGCATGTGACATGTATTGTCAATCAGTGTTGCTTCCTAAGTGGACAGTTTGATTTCACAGAAGTGTGATTGACTTGGAGTTACATTGTGTTGTTTAAGTGTTCCCTTAATTTTTTTGAGCAGTGTACTTCCATCTTATACAGTGAAGGAAAAAAGTATTTGATCCCCTGCTGATTTTGTACGTTTGCCCACTGACAAAGACATGATCAGTCTATAATTTTAATGGTAGGTTTATTTGAACAGTGAGAGACAGAATAACAACAACAAAAAATCCAGAAAAATGAATGTCAAAAATGTTATAAATTGATTTGCATTTCAATGAGGGAAATAAGTATTTGACCCCTCTGCAAAACATGACTTAGTACTTGGTGGCAAAACCCTTGTTGGCAATCACAGAGGTCAGACGTTTCTTGTAGTTGGCCACCATGTTTGCACACATCTCAGGAGGGATTTTTTCCCACTCCTCTTTGCAGATCTTCTCCAAGTCATTAAGGTTTCGAGGCTGATGTTTGGCAACTCGAACCTTCAGCTCCCTCCACAGATTTTCTATGGGATTAAGGTCTGGAGACTGGCTAGGCCACTCCAGGACCTTAATGTGCTTCTTCTTGAGCCACTCCTTTGTTGCCTTGGGTCATTGTCATGCTGGAATACCCATCCACAACCCATTTTCAATGCCCTGGCTGAGGGAAGGAGGTTCTCACCCAAGATTTGACGCTACATGGCCCCGTCCATCGTCCCTTTGATGCAGTGAAGTTGTCCTGTCCCCTTAGCAGAAAAACACCCCCAAAGCATAATGTTTCCACCTCCATGTTTGACGGTGGGGATGGTGTTCTTGGGGTCATAGGCAGCATTCCTCCTCCTCCAAACACGGCGAGTTGAGTTGATGCCAAAGAGCTCGATTTTGATCTCATCTGACCACAACACTTTCATCCAGTTCTCCTCTGAATCATTCAGATGTTCATTGGCAAACTTCAGACGGCCCTGTATATGTGCTTTCTTGAGCAGGGGGACCTTGCGGGCGCTGCAGGATTTCAGTCCTTCACGGCGTAGTGTGTTACCAATTGTTTTCTTGGTGACTATGGTCCCAGCTGCCTTGAGATCATTGACAAGATCCTCCCGTGTAGTTCTGGGCTGATTCCTCACCGTTCTCATGATCATTGCAACTCCACGAGGTGAGATCTTGCATGGAGCCCCAGGCCGAGGGAGATTGACAGTTCTTTTGTGTTTCTTCCATTTGCGAATTATCGCACCAACGGTTGTCACCTTCTCACCAAGCTGCTTGGCGATGGTCTTGTAGCCCATTCCAGCCTTGTGTAGGTCTACAATCTTGTCCCTGACATCATTGGAGAGCTCTTTGGTCTTGGCCATGGTGGAGAGTTTGGAATCTGATTGATTGATTGCTTCTGTGGACAGGTGTCTTTTATACAGGTAACGAGCTGAGATTAGGAGCACACTCTTAAAGGGAGTGCTCCTAATCTCAGTTTGTTACCTGTATAAAAGACACCTGGGAGCCAGAAATCTTTCTGATTGAGAGGGGGTCAAATACTTATTTCCCTCATTAAAATGCAAATCAATTTATAACATTTTTGACATGGGTTTCCCCCCCCCCCCATTTACCACAGCCGGCCTATCAGGGGCTTTTATGGCTACCTACCTTTGGAGAGCTCCATTTCCCCTCATCGAACACATCCCCCAGAATAAAAACTACCTCGGGTTGGAGCAGGGCCAGTGCGGTCTGGAAAGCTCGTTCCATCTGCCATTCCCTGGGTGGCACAGAGACAGACCGACACACACAGTCAGTCAGTTTATCCTCCAGCTCAGCGCACCATGCATTACCCTGTCCATTGTTATTGCTGACGACTGAACTGCTCTAATCTGCTTAGAGACAGCATGGATATAGGCTGACACAGAGCGTCTCGTGCATTCCCTTATAATAAAACACTCCATCACAGATTTAAAAATAAAAAAAATAACTATGCAAAACATACATTTATTTTTCACAATTAAATAAAATGCATAATAACAACATATTTATGAGGATCAATTACCTTCGCAGTTTGTCGAACCAGTGTCCTCCGACAGCGCCGAGGAGGTGCGTGTCTGAGAGAACCATAGCGCGGAGAACCGCCGGCTCTGGCTCGCCGTCTGCGCTCTTCTCACTCGCCGGCGCACCATGGTCGATCCCCGGCCAACCGCACTGTAATATCGCGGCGTAATAAATCAGATACTCACAGAATATGAAAACGCTGCAAACCGCTCCGAACAGGACGATAACGGCGCTGCACGCGACGCTCAAACCCGACATGATATCTCTATTGTTGTGGTTTTCAGATGACCTGCAGTAGAGGCGCACTGATGTAGCCGTGCTTCACCAGGCATAGTCTTTTTTTTTTTTTTTTCAAACCTAAATATCAATGTCTGCGTGACGTTCTCATCGCATTGTGCACAATTTAATATAAATACCGTATATCATTTAAAAATAAATAAATTCAAAGATCCGACCACGGCCGATAACCTTATCTCCCCAATCAAACGGTCGATTGGTGAGCAGCTGAGCTGTCGGGACTCTATAAAGGGTATCTTTTCACCACTTCCGGGGAGATAATTGACGGGAGACTTAGTGGATTCTGTGGCCCTTTAAATGGAATAATCACGGGGCTCATTCAATAATATAATTTCTTATATAATTCCGGAGGATGTGTTTCCTTCATTTACATCACACTGGCCTAATTACATAATAATGACTCCTTGATAGTAGGCTAATAATAATAATAATAATATAGCCTACACATACTTCAATTCATTTTTGGTCAATAAACAAAGGTTTTGAGAACACACATTTGGCAGCTATTGTGCAGGCCAATGATACGGCCTACTGTAAACTGTAGACAGTCAACATAGGCCTACTGTAGACAGTCAACATAGGCCTACTGTAGACAGTCAACATATGCCTACTGTAGACAGTCAACATAGGCCTACTGTAGACAGTCAACATAGGCCTACTGTAAACAGTCAACATATGCCTACTGTAAACTGTAGACAATCAACATAGGCCTACTGTAACATGCTGACTAAACCGCCTCCTCTCTTTGCATCTGCGTGTGCCATTGTACGCATGTTGATTTGGGCTATCCTCATGACACGCAGGTTAAAATACAAAACTAACTATGAACCAACTATATTAATTAGGGGACCGGTAGAAACACACGAAACATTCATGGACATTTAGCTAGCTTGCTGTTGCTAAACATTGTGTTTTTATTTGACCTGAAATGTATATGGTCCTTTTTTTTTGCTGGATCTTTATAGAATTTTGCCCCATTTTGATTCATACAAAATCGTGTGTTCTCTACTCCAACAATTAATCCACAGATAAAAAGTGGAAACCTATTTAGTTTCCTTTATTAATCTCTCCTCTTCATCTTTCTTCTTCTGTGAATTGTATATGGCAATTGGCAACCACCTTTAAGGACCTTTTTCACCATTCAATCACCCACGTGGGTATATGTGCCTAAAAACCAGTAGATGGGTTACCTGACATCATCAGGAAAACGATGGCAAGCTTCAGTGGGGCAGGCATCCGTGAGTTGTTGTGATTCTGGACGGCCAGATAGCTACCAACAATGACAAGAAACTGCCGTGTGGGGAATCATAAGTGGCTCATCTCAGCTAGTTTCATCTTGTTCTTGATACCATATCTTGTTTTGAGGTGTTTTGACTGATTTCGTGTCAATGCTAATATGGCAAAATTTCGCTAGCTAGCTAACCAACAGCTGTAACTATGTATTTGAGAGACAACTGCTCATTGTGCAACTTTATTTATGTTTTCAATAAACATTGGAGACTAAATATAGTTTACATGTATTCAACAATCTAAGCCAACCGCGTCTGTTTTGCCCCTATAGTTGCGCACCTTCGGTTTCGCTGCTAAATTAAACAAACAAGACTTGGAGCATCTCAAGCCTCTAAAATTGAACCAAGTTCTACTTTAAGACCTGGCTATGCAGATGTCCGTTGATGCTCGCGAGCAGTTTGGATGAAACTATTGAATAGCATGTATGTGTAGATTTATTTTTGCAACGCTTGCGCATGCAACTTGGCAGGTTTGGTCAGCATGTAAGGCTCTACTGCTGTTATGGTATTGTGATGGAGAACTCCATCTAACCGATGAAAGGTCCAATGCAGGTGTTTTTATCTCAATATCAAATCATTTCTGGGTAACAATTAAGTACCTTACTGTGATCATCAGCTAAAATGGTCAAAAAGAAACAGAAATAGCTTCTTTGCAAAGAGCAATTTCTCAAACAATAATTTTGCTAGGACTGTCTGGGAGTGGTCTGAGTGAGGAAGTGAAAGCTGAAAACGACCTGTTATTGGCAGAGAGGTTTGGAACTGTCTTTCTTATTGGTCTTTTAACAAATATACTGCCAGGTGGGGTCACCAGGCAGGCCAAAACTCCATCCCACCAAAACAGGCTGAAATTTCAGGCGGCCTTTTCAAACACTAAAAGGACATGATCATAATTTTCTTAATTTCACAGTATTATTCCAACCTCATAGTGTGGAAATATATATATAAAACACAGGAAAATCACGTTTCTGAATGCACTGGGCCTTTAAATGAGATTAACGTCTTTAGAGCGGCTGTCTAATTTGCTAAACTAACGACAACAGCCTCGACCTACAGATTAGTTTGAATCTGGGATTTGACCATCAGGACTTGGGGCTCTCAGATTGACAAACTAGCCAATCTAAGAAAAGATCAGGAGCGTAATGTCCCTAAGCAGATTATCCAGATTATCCGGTTTGTTAGATCCATGTTTTGCTGTACAAACTACAAACCAAATGAAAAGGCTAAATCATTGTTTATTCTTTCAAAAAAAATGTGTTAATAACATCATTCAAATAGGCCAGAATTAGTGTGCAGTGTGGTTCAGTGTAGTTGTGTTTGACAGCGTTTCAGTGCTGTCACAGGACCTTCATATGTTTACACTGAGTTGAGCTGAAAGTAGTCTGTCGCAGGACCCATGAGTTGAGCTGAAAGCCAAGGCCTTGCCGTATTCATAAAGCATTTCAGAGCAGGAGTGCTGATCTGAGGAACAGGTCCCACTGTCCATGTAATCTTATTCATTACGATCTAAAAGGCAATACTGATCCTAGATCAACACTCTAATACGAGCCCAGATCTTCCTAGTGTTCTCCCTATCAACTCCAATCTCCTACTATGTGACACCATTTGACACCAGAACTGCAGAACTGGTCAACTGTTTGAGTGACACACAGTATTCTCCAATATTAATGTTCAGTAATGATCAGGTCCAACCCTCCGGTCAGCCAGCTGATCGTTATGACACCACAGAAATCAGACTCAGTTCCTTCCTTCCTCCTTTCCTCTAGGTAATGATGGGGTCTCCGTAGGCACAGCTCTTCTCAATGGCCAGGTTGTACCAATTGCCTTTCCCTCCTTTATAAGCACTGGTCACGATCCTCGCCCAGCCGTACTCTCCCTGCAAACACAAAACAAACACTGTTACCCTACATGTATAGATGTATAGATATATAGATGTATAGATGTATAGATGTAGATGTATAGATGTAGATGTATAGATGTACAGTGGGGAAAAAAAGTATTTAGTCAGCCACCAATTGTGCAAGTTCTCCCACTTAAAAAGATGAGAGAGGCCTGTAATTTTCATCATAGGTACACGTCAACTATGACAGACAGATTGAGGGGAAAAATATCCAGAAAATCACATTGTAGGATTTTTTATGAATTTATTTGCAAATTATGGTGGAAAATAAGTATTTGGTCACCTACAAACAAGCAAGATTTCTGGCTCTCACAGACCTGTGACTTCTTCTTTAAGAGGCTCTTCTGTCCTCCACTCGTTACCTGTATTAATGGCACCTGTTTGAACTTGTTATCAGTATAAAAGACACCTGTCCACAACCTCAAACAGTCACACTCCAAACTCCACTATGGCCAAGACCAAAGAGCTGTCAAAGGACACCAGAAACAAAATTGTAGACCTGCACCAGGCTGGGAAGACTGAATCTGCAATAGGTAAGCAGCTTGGTTTGAAGAAATCAACTGTGGGAGCAATTATTAGGAAATGGAAGACATACAAGACCACTGATAATCTCCCTCGATCTGGGATATACTGTCCCCATACAGCCAGCTGGGTTCTCAGTACATCGCGCAGACAGGAATAAACATCTCTCCAGGAAGAAGAGGGGTGGGGGGGGTACGTTTCATGACTAACGACTCATGGTGTAATTGTAACAACATACAGGAACTCAAGTCATTTTGTTCACCTGACCTAGAATTCCTCACAATCAAATGCCGACCGTGTTATCTCCCAAGAGAATTCTCTTCAGTTATAGTCACGGCCGTGTATATCCCCCCTCAAGCCGATACCACGACGGCCCTCAAGGAACTTCACTGGACTTTATGCAAACTGGAAACCATATATCCTGAGGCTGCATTTATTGTTGCTGGGGATTTTAACAAAGCAAATTTGAGAAAAAGGCTACCTAAATTCTATCAGCATATTGACTGTAGCACTAGCGCTGGAAAAACGCTGGACCATTGTTACACTCATTTCCGCGATGCATACAAGGCCCTCCCCCGCCCTCCCTTCGGCAAATCTGACCACGACTCCATTTTGCTCCTCCCTTCCTATAGGCAGAAACTCAAGAAACCCGCTGGTCTGACCAATCGGAATCCACGCTTCAAGATTGTTTTCACGCGGACTGGGATATGTTCCGGGTAGCCTCTGAGAATAATATAGACGTATACGCTGATTCGGTGAATGGGTTTATAAGGAAGCGAACCACCGCATTTAACCATGGCAATGTGACTGGGAATATGGCAGAATACAAACAGAGTGGTCGTTCCCTCCGCAAGGCAATCAAACAGGCAAAACGTCGATATCGAGACAAAGTGGAGTCGCAATTATTTCCTAGTTTTGATGTCTTCACTATTATTCTACAATGTAGAAAATAGTAAAAATAAAGAAAAACCCTTGAATGAGTAGGTGTTCTAAAACGTTTGACCGGTAGTGTATGTGGCAGGGTTTACAGACAATCACGGACTACAATGGGAAAACCAGCCACATCGCGGACACTGACATCTTGCTGCCAGACAAGCTAAACAAGTTCTTTGCCCGCTTTGAGGATAACACAGTGCCACCGACGCGGCCAGCTACCAAGGACTGTGGGCTCTCCTTCTCCGTGGCCGACGTGAGCAAGGCTGCCAGCCCAGACGGCATTCCTAGCCGCGTCCTCAGAGCATGCGCAGACCAGCTGACTGGTGTGTTTACCAACATATTCAATCTCTCCCTATCCCAGTCTGCTGTTCCCACATGCTTCAAGATGGCCACCATTGTTCCTGTACCCAAGAATGCAAAGGTAACTGAACTAAATGACTTCTGTCATCATGAAGTGCTTTGAGAGGCTAGTTAAGGATCATATCACCTCCACCTTACCTGTCACCCTAGAACCAATTACATTTGCATACCGCCTCAATAGGTCCACAGACGATGCAATCGCCATCACACTGCCCTATCCCATCTGGACAAGAGAAATACCTATGTAAGAATGCTGTTCATTGACTATAGCTCAACATTCAACACCATAGTACCCTCCAAGCTCATCATCAAGCTTGAGGCCCTGGGTCTCAATCCTGCCCTGTGCAACTGGGTCCTGGATTTCCTAACGGGCCGCCCCCAGGTGGTGAAGGTAGGAAACACAACAGTAGTAGGCTTGATTACCAACAATGACGAGACCGCCTACAGGGAGGAGGTGAGGGCTCTGGGAGTGTGGTGCCAGGAAAATAACCTCTCACTCAACATCAACAAAACAAAGGAGATGATCGTGGACTTCAGGACACAGCAGAGGGTGCACCCCCTATCCACATCGACGGGACCGCAGTGGAGAAGGTGGAAAGCTTCAAGTTTCTTGGCGTACACATCACTGACAATCTTAAATGGTCCACCCACACAGACAGTGTGGTGAAGAAGGTGCAACAGCGCCTCTTCAACCTCAGGAGGCTGAAGAAATTTGGCTTGGCACCTAAAACCCACAAACGTTTACAGATGCACAATTGAGAGCATCCTGTCGGGCTGTATCACCGCCTGGTACGACAACTGCACCGCCCACAGCCACAGGGCTCTCCAGAGGGTGGTGCGGTCTGCCGAATGCATTACCGGGGGCAAACTACCCGCCCTCCAGAACACCTACAGCACCCGACGTCACAGGAAGGCCAAAAAGAGAATCAAGGACAACTACCACCCGAGTCACTGCCTGTTCACCCCGCTATCATCCAGAAGGCGAGGTCAGTACAGGTGCATCAAAGCTGGGACCGAGAGACTGAAAAACAGTTTCTATCTCAAGACCATCAGATTGTTAAACAGCCATCACTAGCACAGAGAGGCTGCTGCCTACATACAGACTTGAAAATCACTGGCCACTTTAATAAATGGAACACTAGTCACTTTACTAATGTTTACATATCTTGCACTACTCATCTCATATGTATATACTGTATTCTATACTATCTATTGCATCTTAGCCTATGCTGCTCTGATAATGACATTGCTCATCCATATATTGTTATTCCATTCCTTTACTTAGATTTGTGTGTATTAGGTTTTTGTTGTGTATCTGTTAGATATTACTGGCTAGATATTGCTGCACTGTCGGAACTAGAAGCCACAAGCATTTCACTACACTCGCAATAGCATCTGCTAACCATGTGTATGTAGACCAATACATTTGATTTGATTTGATTCCTCCTCCACCAAACTTTACAGTTGGCACTATGCATTCGGGCAGGTAGCGTTCTCCTGGCATCCGCCAAACCCAGATTAGTCCGTCGGACTACCAGATGGTGATGCGTGATTCATCACTCCTGAGAACGCTTTTCCACTGCTCCAGAATCCAATGGCGGCGAGCTTTACACCACTCCAGCCGACGCTTGGCATTGCGCATGGTGATCTTAGGCTTGTGTGCGGCTGCTCGGCCATGGAAACCCATTTCATGAAGCTCCTGACGAACAGTTATTGTGCTGACGTTGCTTTCAGAGGAAGTTTGGAACTCGGTAGTGAGTGTTGCAACCGAGGACAGAGGACAGATATCATTGTTTCGTTTCTTTGATGTTCAGAGGCGGAGCTACAACCTTCTATAGCCGAGGAGACAAACATGTGACTTTACTTGGGAATAATTTATCTAATTCTGTCACTATCAATTGATTAAGCTATTCACTTTCTGTACAATAGAAGATGTTTAAACCCAGACGGCTTTTCGGGAACGTTGAAAGTCACTGAGCTCTTCAGTAAGGCCATTCTACTGCCAATGTTTGTCTATGGGTATTGCATGGCTGTGTGCTCGATTTTATACACCTGTCAGCAACGGGTGTGGCTGAAATAGCCGAATCCACTAATCTGAAGGGGTGTCCACATACTTTTGTATATATTGTGTATGTTGTCCAGTCTTTCAAATCAAATCAAATCAAATTGTATTGGTCACATGCGCCGAATACAACAGGTGCAGACATTACAGTGAAATGCTTACTTACAGCCCTTAACCAACAGTGCATTTATTTTAAACAAAAAAAGTAAAAATAAAACAACAACAACAAAAAAAGTGTTGAGAAAAAAAAGAGCAGAAGTAAAATAAAGTGACAGTAGGGAGGCTATATATACAGGGGGGTACCGTTGCAGAGTCAATGTGCGGGGGCAGCTAGTTGAGGTAATATGTACATGTGGGTAGAGTTAAAGTGACTATGCATAAATACTTAACAGAGTAGCAGCAGCGTAAAAGGGATGGGGTGGGGGGGCAGTGCAAATAGTCCGGGTAGCCATGATTAGCTGTTCAGGAGTCTTATGGCTTGGGGGTAGAAGCTGTTGAGAAGTCTTTTGGACCTAGACTTGGCACTCCGGTACCGCTTGCCGTGCGGTAGCAGAGAGAACAGTCTATGACTAGGGTGGCTGGAGTCTTTGACAATTTTGAGGGCCTTCCTCTGACACCGCCTGGTATAGAGGTCCTGGATGGCAGGAAGCTTTGCCCCAGTGATGTACTGGGCCGTACGCACTACCCTCTGTAGTGCCTTGCGGTCGGAGGCCAAGCAGTTGCCATACCAGGCGGTGATGCAACCAGTCAGGATGCTCTCGATGGTGCAGCTGTAGAATTTTTTGAGGATCTGAGGACCCATGCCAAATCTTTTTAGTCTCCTGAGGGGGAATAGGCTTTGTCGTGCCCTCTTCACGACTGTCTTGGTGTGTTTGGACCATGATAGTTCGTTGGTGATGTGGACACCAAGGAACTTGAAGCTCTCAACCTGTTCCACTACAGCCCCGTCGATGAGAATGGGGGCATGCTCAGTCCTCTTTTTTTTCCTGTAGTCCACAATCATCTCCTTTGTCTTGGTCACGTTGAGGGAGAGGTTGTTGTCCTGACACCACACGGACAGATCTCTGACCTCCTCCCTATAGGCTGTCTCATCGTTGTCGGTGATCAGGCCTACCACTGTTGTGTCGTCGGCAAACTTAATGATGGTGTTGGAGTCGTGCCTGGCCATGCAGTCATGGGTGAACAGAGAGTACAGGAGGGGACTGAGCACGCACCCCTGAGGGGCCCCCGTGTTGAGGATCAGTGTGGCAGATGTGTTGTTACCTACCCTTACCACCTGGGGGCGGCCCGTCAGGAAGTCCGGGAGCCAGTTCCAGAGGGAGGTGTTTAGTCCCAGTATCCTTAGCTTAGTGATGAGCTTAGAGGGCACTATGGTGTTGAATGCTGAGCTGTAGTCAATGAATAGCATTCTCACGTAGGTGTTCCTCTTGTCCAGGTGGGAAAGGGCAGTGTGGAGTGCAATAGAGATTGCATCATCTGTGGATCTGTTGGGGCGGTATGCAAATTGGAGTGGGTCTAGGGTTTCTGGGATAATGCTGTTGATGTGAGCCATGACCAGCCTTTCAAAGCACTTCATGGCTACAGACGTCAGTGCTACGGGTCGGTAGTCATTTAGGCAGGTTATCTTAGAGTCCTTGGGCACGGGGACTATGGTGGTCTGCTTGAAACATGTCGGTATTACAGACTCAGTCAGGGACATGTTGAAAATGTCAGTGAAGACACTTGCCAGTTGGTCAGCACATGCTCGGAGTACACGTCCTGGTAATCCGTCTGGCCCTGCGGCCTTGTGAATGTTGACCTGCTTAAAAGTCTTACTCACATCGGCTACGGAGAGCGTGATCACATAGTCATCCGGAACAGCTGGTGCTCTCATGCATGCTTCAGTGTTGCTTGCCTCGAAGCGAGCATAGAAGTGGTTTAGCTCGTCTGGTAGGCTTGTGTCACTGGGCAGCTCGCGGCTGTGCTTCCCTTTGTAGTCTGTAATAGTTTTCAAGCCCTGCCACATCCGACGAGCGTCAGAGCCAGTGTAGTACGATTCAATCTTAGACCTGTATTGACTCTTTGCCTGTTTGATGGTTCGTCGGAGGTCATAGCGGGATTTCTTATAAGCGTCCGGGTTAGAGTCCCGTTCCTTGAAAGCGGCAGCTCTACCCTTTAGCTCAGTGCGGATGTTTCCTGTAATCCATGGCTTCTGGTTGGGGTATGTACGTACGGTCACTGTGGGGACGACATCATCGATGCACTTATTGATGAAGCCAGTGACTGATGTGGTGTACTCCTCAATGCTGTCTGAAGAATCCCGGAACATGTTCCAGTCTGTGCTAGCAAAACAGTCCTGTAGCTTAGCATCTGCGTCATCTGACCACTTTGTTATTAACCGAGTCACTGGTGCTTCCTGCTTTAGTTTTTGCTTATAAGCAGGAATCAGGAGGATAGAGTTATGGTCAGATTTGCCAAATGGAGGGCGAGGGAGAGCTTTGTATGCGTCTCTGTGTGTGGAGTAAAGGTGGTCTAGAGTTTTTTTCCCCTCTGGTTGCACATTTAACATGCTGGTAAAATTAGGTAGAACGGATTTAAATTTCCCTGCATTAAAGTCCCCGGCCACTAGGAGCGCTGCATCTGGATGAGCATTTTCCTGTTGATTAATGGCCTTGTACAACTCATTCAGTGCAATCTTAATGCCAGCATTGGTTTGTGGTGGTAAATAGACAGCTATGAAAAATATAGATGAAAACTCTCTTGGTAAATAGTGTGGTCTACAGCTTATCATTGTGGTCCTCTGTAGCTCAGCTGGTAGAGCACGGCGCTTGTAACGCCAAGGTAGTGGGTTCGATCCCCGGGACCCCCCACACACAAAAAATGTATGCACGCATGATTGTAAGTCGCTTTGGATAAAAGCGTCTGCTAAATGGCATATTATTATTATTATTATTATTCATAAGATACTCTACGTCAGGCGAGCAAAACCTCGAGACTTCCTTAGTATTTGATTTTGTGCACCAGCTGTTGTTTACAAATATACACAGACCGCCACCCCTAGTCTTACCGGAGTCAGCCGTTCTGTCCTGCCGATGTAGCGTATAGCCCGCTAGCTGAATGTTATCATTGTCGTCGTTCAGCCACGACTCGGTGAAACATAATATATTACAGTTTTTAATGTCCCGTTGGTAGGATAACCGTAATCTTAAGTCGTCCACTTTATTTTCAAAAGATTGAACGTTGGCTAATAGGATTGATGGAAGAGGCAGTTTACTCGCTCGCCGTCGGATCCTTACAAGGCACCCCGACCTACGTCCACGATATCTCCGTCTCTTCCTCACGCGAATGACGGGGATTTGGGCCTTGTCGGGTGTCTGTATGATATCCTTCGCGGCCGCCTCGTTGAAGAAAAAATCTTCGTCCAATACGAGGTGAGTAATCGCTGTCCTGATATCCAGAAGCTCTTTTTGGTTATAAGAGACGATGGCAGAAACATTATGTACAAAATAAATTACAAATAACGCGGAAAAACACACATAATAGTACAATTGGTTAAAGGGCTGTAAAACGGCAGCCATCTTCTCCGGCGCTATTTTCTCTCACTAGTCTCTCACTCAATGTGTAGATATTCCATACAAGTGTAACAATGAATGGATAATGAATGTATTGTCCAAGAGAGACTAACCCAAGGCTCTCCCCAGGAGTTGCGGACCACCCAGTACTCTGTCCCGTCCTCCGTCACCCCCCAGCCTGCTACTGAGATGATATGGTTCATTAGAGACAGGGGGTGGAACTCAGCAAACACACCACCACTATACGCCTCCAGACCCTTCGTTGCCATCACACCACAGCTGAGGAGGGGGACACAATGTGAGGAAAAACTATTCAAAACAAGTTACATTTTACTACATGTAATACACATACGTATTAGTAACATTATACATTCAAGCACAGTCCCCTACCGGATCTCTAACTCAAGGCTAAATCGGACGCTGCCGTTTTGTTGATATCAAAAAAGATTGTATCATTTTGAGATTCAAAAAGGGAAACTGCTATTTTCCAAAATGTTCTTCTTCATGACTATTTAAATAACTTTTGCTTGGGATTTTGTTCTTCTGATTGACAGACATGTTAACGTGACTAACCGAAGATCACTGATCTCTACTCACCTGATTGGTCCGTTGGTGTATATCTCCGCCTTCATCTTGTTTCGTCCTGACACCTCCCCGTAGTCTCCTACCTTCCACAGGGTGTAGTTCTGCACCACAGCACACGCATTAGAGGAACACGTCCCACACTGGTTGAACAGCTGACACTCTGTAGAACATAGAGATCACTGGTTGAACAGCTGACACTCTGTAGAACATGGAGATCACTGGTTGAACAGCTGACACTCTGTAGAACATGGAGATCACTGGTTGAACAGCTGACACTCTGTAGAACATGGAGATCACTGGTTGAACAGCTGACACTCTGTAGAACATGGAGATCACTGGTTGAACAGCTGACACTCTGTAGAACATGGAGATCACTGGTTGAACAGCTGACACTCTGTAGAACATAGAGATCACTGGTTGAACAGCTGACACTCTGTAGAACATAGAGATCACTGGTTGAACAGCTGACACTCTGTAGAACATAGAGATCACTGGTTGAACAGCTGACACTCTGTAGAACATAGAGATCACTGGTTGAACAGCTGACACTCTGTAGAACATAGAGATCACTGGTTGAACAGCTGACACTCTGTAGAACATAGAGATCACTGGTTGAACAGCTGACACTCTGTAGAACATAGAGATCACTGGTTGAACAGCTGACACTCTGTAGAAAATAGAGATCACTGGTTGAACAGCTGACACTCTGTAGAAAATAGAGATCACTGGTTGAACAGCTGACACTCTGTAGAAAATAGAGATCACTGGTTGAACAGCTGACACTGTAGAACATAGAGATCACTGGTTGAACAGCTGACACTCTGTAGAACATAGAGATCACTGGTTGAACAGCTGACACTCTGTAGAACATAGAGATCACTGGTTGAACAGCTGACACTCTGTAGAACATAGAGATCACTGGTTGAACAGCTGACACTCTGTAGAACATAGAGATCACTGGTTGAACAGCTGACACTCTGTAGAACATAGAGATCACTGGTTGAACAGCTGACACTCTGTAGAACATAGAGATCACTGGTTGAACAGCTGACACTCTGTAGAACATAGAGATCACTGGTTGAACAGCTGACACTCTGTAGAACATAGAGATCACTGGTTGAACAGCTGACACTCTGTAGAACATGGAGATCACTGGTTGAACAGCTGACACTCTGTAGAACATAGAGATCACTGGTTGAACAGCTGACACTCTGTAGAACATAGAGATCACTGGTTGAACAGCTGACACTCTGTAGAACATAGAGATCACTGGTTGAACAGCTGACACTCTGTAGAACATAGAGATCACTGGTTGAACAGCTGACACTCTGTAGAACATAGAGATCACTGGTTGAACAGCTGACACTCTGTAGAACATAGAGATCACTGGTTGAACAGCTGACACTCTGTAGAACATAGAGATCACTGGTTGAACAGCTGACACTCTGTAGAACATAGAGATCACTGGTTGAACAGCTGACACTCTGTAGAACATAGAGATCACTGGTTGAACAGCTGACACTCTGTAGAACATAGAGATCACTGGTTGAACAGCTGACACTGTAGAAAATAGAGATCACTGGTTGAACAGCTGACAATCTGTAGAACATAGAGATCACTGGTTGAACAGCTGACACACTGTAGAACATAGAGATCACTGGTTGAACAGCTGACACTGTAGAAAATAGAGATCACTGGTTGAACAGCTGACACTCTGTAGAACATAGAGATCACTGGTTGAACAGCTGACACTCTGTAGAACATAGAGATCACTGGTTGAACAGCTGACACTCTGTAGAAGATAGAGATCACTGGTTGAACAGCTGACACTCTGTAGAACATAGAGATCACTGGTTGAACAGCTGACACTCTGTAGAACATAGAGATCACTGGTTGAACAGCTGACACTCTGTAGAACATAGAGATCACTGGTTGAACAGCTGACACTGTAGAACATAGAGATCACTGGTTGAACAGCTGACACTGTAGAACAGGGTTCTTCAATCCTGGTCCTGGAGGGCCGAGACACCTCTGTTTTTCATCCTCTCCTTCTAATCAGGGGCTAATTCAGACCTGGGACACCAGGTGAGTGCAATTAACTACCAGGTAGAAATAAAAAACAGAAGTGTTTCGGCCCTCCAGGACCAGGATTGAAGAACCCTGCTGTAGAACATAGAGATCACTGGTTGAACAGCTGACACTCTGTAGAACATAGAGATCACTGGTTGAACAGCTGACACTCTGTAGAACATAGAGATCACTGGTTGAACAGCTGACACTCTGTAGAACATAGAGATCACTGGTTGAACAGCTGACACTCTGTAGAACATAGAGATCACTGGTTGAACAGCTGACACTGTAGAACATAGAGATCACTGGTTGAACACCTCACACTGTAGAACATAGAGATCACTGGTTGAACAGCTGACACTCTGTAGAACATAGAGATCACTGGTTGAACAGCTGACACTGTAGAACATAGAGATCACTGGTTGAACAGCTGACACTCTGTAGAAAATAGAGATCACTGGTTGAACAGCTGACACTCTGTAGAAAATAGAGATCACTGGTTGAACAGCTGACACTGTAGAACATAGAGATCACTGGTTGAACACCTCACACTGTAGAACATAGAGATCACTGGTTGAACAGCTGACACTCTGTAGAACATAGAGATCACTGGTTGAACAGCTGACACTGTAGAACATAGAGATCACTGGTTGAACAGCTGACACTCTGTAGAAAATAGAGATCACTGGTTGAACAGCTGACACTCTGTAGAAAATAGAGATCACTGGTTGAACAGCTGACACTCTGTAGAACATAGAGATCACTGGTTGAACAGCTGACACTCTGTAGAACATAGAGATCACTGGTTGAACAGCTGACACTGTAGAACATAGAGATCACTGGTTGAACAGCTGACACTCTGTAGAACATAGAGATCACTGGTTGAACAGCTGACACTGTAGAACATAGAGATCACTGGTTGAACAGCTGACACTCTGTAGAACATAGAGATCACTGGTTGAACAGCTGACACTCTGTAGAAGATAGAGATCACTGGTTGAACAGCTGACACTCTGTAGAACATAGAGATCACTGGTTGAACAGCTGACACTCTGTAGAACATAGAGATCACTGGTTGAACAGCTGACACTCTGTAGAACATAGAGATCACTGGTTGAACAGCTGACACTGTAGAACATAGAGATCACTGGTTGAACAGCTGACACTGTAGAACAGGGTTCTTCAATCCTGGTCCTGGAGGGCCGAGACACCTCTGTTTTTCATCCTCTCCTTCTAATCAGGGGCTAATTCAGACCTGGGACACCAGGTGAGTGCAATTAACTACCAGGTAGAAATAAAAAACAGAAGTGTTTCGGCCCTCCAGGACCAGGATTGAAGAACCCTGCTGTAGAACATAGAGATCACTGGTTGAACAGCTGACACTCTGTAGAACATAGAGATCACTGGTTGAACAGCTGACACTCTGTAGAACATAGAGATCACTGGTTGAACAGCTGACACTCTGTAGAACATAGAGATCACTGGTTGAACAGCTGACACTCTGTAGAACATAGAGATCACTGGTTGAACAGCTGACACTGTAGAACATAGAGATCACTGGTTGAACACCTCACACTGTAGAACATAGAGATCACTGGTTGAACAGCTGACACTCTGTAGAACATAGAGATCACTGGTTGAACAGCTGACACTGTAGAACATAGAGATCACTGGTTGAACAGCTGACACTCTGTAGAAAATAGAGATCACTGGTTGAACAGCTGACACTCTGTAGAAAATAGAGATCACTGGTTGAACAGCTGACACTCTGTAGAACATAGAGATCACTGGTTGAACAGCTGACACTCTGTAGAACATAGAGATCACTGGTTGAACAGCTGACACTGTAGAACATAGAGATCACTGGTTGAACAGCTGACACTCTGTAGAACATAGAGATCACTGGTTGAACAGCTGACACTGTAGAACATAGAGATCACTGGTTGAACAGCTGACACTCTGTAGAACATAGAGATCACTGGTTGAACAGCTGACACTCTGTAGAACATAGAGATCACAAAGGTGAGTGATGGATAATGTAATGTAAACTGGTTGAACAGGGTGAGTGATGTATAATGTAATGTAAACTGGTTGAACAGGGTGAGTGAAGGATATTGTAATGTAAACTGGTTGAACAGGGTGAGTGATGGATCATGTATTGTAAACTGGTTGAATAGCTCACTCTGTAGAACATAGAGATCACAAGGGTGAGTGATGGATAATGTAAACTGATTGAACAGGGTAAGTGATGGATAATGTAATGTAAACTGGTTGAACAGGGTGAGTGATGGATCATGTATTGTAAACTGGTTGAACAGGGTGAGTGATGGATAATGTAATGTAAACTGGTTGAACAGGGTGAGTGATGGATAATGTAATGTAAACTGGTTGAACAGGGTGAGTGATGGATCATGTATTGTAAACTGGTTGAACAGGGTGAGTGATGGATAATGTAATGTAAACTGCCAAAGAGTATTTGTGAAATGGAAATGATGCACATGGATGAGTGACGATGCTATGAACAATCCATGCACCCTATTCCCCATAGTGCACTGCTTTGAACTAGTGCCTACAGAAACATTGTTAGCAAAACTAAACTCTAATCACCCAGAACCAAATCAGCTGTTGTGAGGGACTAGCACAAACCACAACAAGATGCATAACATTGCAATAGAAACGCAGGATCATGTTAAAATTCCACGTTATAGGGCCCTACTTTGGTTCTTAGCCTGATAGTTGTTGCATGTCTCGTCAGGGATGCCCTTCAGGTGAGCGTATTGGTACACCCCTGTGTGGTCTCCTCCGTAGCAGGACCCAGCATGGCCACAGTCTATCACGTTCTGGACAGACAGGTAGGCTGACGGCCACATGCCACCACGCTTGATGTTGATACGGTCTAAAAAAAAAAAAAAAAAAAAAACTTCATCAAATGTATTGATATGATAGAGGCACATTATTGGTCAGAACTTGACATACGTCTATTAGATCACTTATGATTAAAAAGGTTTAGCCTGTAAAAATACATTTTTCTTATGCAAAAAATATAATACTCCATGAGGAACTAGCTAGCTTACACACAAATGTCAACACAGTGAGAGCTGACTGAGACATCTGTAACAATGTAACGACAGCTTGTGATTTGTTACATTGTAACAAGTTAATTGTTCATGTTAAGTTAATTGTTACAATGTTGTTACAAATGTAACAAGTTGGAATGAGTTATACCAGTCCAAAAAATAGTAAAATGCATATTATTGGAGGAGTTTAATTTGGCAACATTGTATATGATTGTGGAGGGAAATTACCGGCAATTGCGCTGCTAGCTCCCATGGCCCAGCACGAGCCGCAGTACTGTGGAATGTGCTGGTTCCGCGTGATGCTCGCATAGTTTTTCCCCTCAATGTTCCTCCAGTCCCAAACCGCTGGCAGCTCAGACACATTCAGGTATTCATGTGGTCGGGGATATGTCCTGGGAAATGGAGAAGAATAACATGTCTCATCCCTTAACAGATACAGATTCAAAGTAATGGAGTTGGTTGACAAACACTGTTTAGGGATGGATCGAAATTTACAGAATGGGGACCTGGAGGAAAATGGGGGAGGGTCATGCTTTTGCCATTTCAGTCAAGGGGAGGGTTTAGTATTTTTTTTAAATCTAGTCCAGGCGAGGGTTATGTAATTTGTAATTTCTATATTTCTCAGTGTTTTAGAATTAGTAGCTTATTAGGCTATATACAGTGGGGGAAAAAAGTATTTAGTCAGCCACCAATTGTGCAAGTTCTCCCACTTAAAAAGATGAGAGAGGCCTGTAATTTTCATCATAGGTACACGTCAACTATGACAGACAAATTGAGAAATATCCAGAAAATCACATTGTAGGATTTTTAATGAATTTATTTGCAAATTTTTGTGGAAAATAAGTATTTGGTCACCTACAAACAAGCAAGATTTCTGGCTCTCACAGACCTGTAACTTCTTCTTTAAGAGGCTCCTCTGTCCTCCACTCGTTACCTGTATTAATGGCACCTGTTTGAACTTGTTATCAGAATAAAAGACACCTGTCCACAACCTCAAACAGTCACACTCCAAACTCCACTATGGCCAAGACCAAAGACCTGTCAAAGGACACCAGAAACAAAATGGTAGACCTGCACCAGGCTGGGAAGACTGAATCTGCAATAGGTAAGCAGCTTGGTTTGAAGAAATCAACTGTGGGAGCAATTATTAGGAAATGGAAGACATACAAGACCACTGATAATCTCCCTCGATCTGGGGCTCCATGCAAGATCTCACCCCGTAGGGTCAAAATGATCACAAGAACGGTGAGCAAAAATCCCAGAACCACACGGGGGGACCTAGTGAATGACCTGCAGAGAGCTGGGACCAAAGTAACAAAGCCTACCATCAGTAACACACTACGCCGCCAGGGACTCAAATCCTGCAGTGCCAGATGTGTCCCCCTGCTTAAGCCAGTACATGTCCAGGCCCGTCTGAAGTTTGCTAGAGTGCATTTGGATGATCCAGAAGAGGATTGGGAGAATGTCATATGGTCAGATGAAACCAAAATAGAACTTTTTGGTAAAAACTCAACTCGTCGTGTTTGGAGGACAAAGAATGCTGAGTTGCATCCTAAGAACACCATTCCTACTGTGAAGCATGGGGGTGGAAACATCATGCTTTGGGGCTGTTTTTCTGCAAAGGGACCAGGACGACTGATCCGTGTAAAGGAAAGAATGAATGGGGCCATGTATCGTGAGATTTTGAGTGAAAACCTCCTTCCATCAGCAAGGGCATTGAAGATGAAACGTGGCTGGGTCTTTCAGCATGACAATGATCCCAAACACACCGCCCGGGCAACGAAGGAGTGGCTTCGTAAGAAGCATTTCAAGGTCCTGGAGTGGCCTAGCCAGTCTCCAGATCTCAACCCCATAGAAAATCTTTGGAGGGAGTTGAAAGTCTGTGTTGCCCAGCGACAGCCCCAAAACATCACTGCTCTAGAGGAGATCTGCATGGAGGAATGGGCCAAAATACCAGCAACAGTGTGTGAAAACCTTGTGAAGACTTACAGAAAACGTTTGACCTGTGTCATTGCCAACAAAGGGTATATAACAAAGCATTGAGAAACTTTTGTTATTGACCAAATACTTATTTTCCACCATAATTTGCAAATAAATTCATAAAAAATCCTACAATGTGATTTTCTGGATTTTTTCTCCTCAATTTGTCTGTCATAGTTGACGTGTACCTATGATGAAAATTACAGGCCTCTCTCATCTTTTTAAGTGGGAGAACTTGCACAATTGGTGGCTGACTAAATACTTTTTTTCCCCACTGTATGGATGTGTGCCCGATGCCACACCTCATCTCTGATGCCGCCCCTCATCTCTGATTCTCCGCTGGGCGCGCAATATCAAATCGCGCTTACAGGCTATTTAGTGTGGTCTCAATCAAATGATCCATAGCCTATTGGTGTCACGAGAATTTCTATCTCTAATTCAACCTAAGCTTGAATCATTACCAGGGGTTGTAAGGCTCTGGTTTTAATCATAAATGATTCAAGGTCCACAACCAGCAAGAATGATCTGTATTTTTATTCATGGAGAGCTCTGGCGCCAAAAAACATACAGCTTTTATACCCCTTGACACACAAAGGCACTTTGCTCCGCCCACCTTTTCACAGCTTCTCAGTCCCCTTCACCCTGGAATGCTTTCTCCCGCCCCCCTCTGTTCGTGGGTTGCCACTACATTATAACAATTAACACCGTTCACACATTTATACTGTATTTGGGGTGAAATCCTTTAGTCATTATTCTTAAAATACAAATTAATCTAACAATAGGCTATACAGTGCATTCTCATAGAGGCACATAGCAAAGTTATAGTTCTAAGAAAATTAACTTCCTTCCTGAGTCTTTTGCGCTGCTGGGATGGTGTAAATAAAACTAGGCTGCATTACAAACTGCAATGGATATTCCAACCCTGAGCCCCTGACCTGCTCTGCTCTTGCTGATAAAAACGTTTTTGTGTGATGCCAAACCAATGGCTGTGCTGTGTAGGGCTACGATGGCAGTTCAGGAGGAGAGTCAAAGGCTTCTTCAGAAAATAATGTATAATTAGGCCTAGTCCCAAAAACTGCACTATCTTGCGCAAGGACTAACCTATAGCCTATGTTCTGTTTAGTTAGAGAAGGAGAGCGCCAAGATGAGGAGAAGGAGGACTGGAGGTCAACTTTGATAGCTTTCTACTACTATAATTGATTTTAATAAAAATATGTTTCTTGTCCATGATGCATTTATCAGAGTTATTGTCCTCACAATAAGCCAGAGTCTAGTATTGTGGTGCTGAAACTTGAAGCAGCAGCCACAATCAATCGAAAATGGACAGCTCAAGGTGCTGAAAGTAGGCAAATTCGAGTAGGCATAATTCATTTAAACAGTCTTCATTTTAATAAGACTACTAACAAGAGGGCTTTGTGTTGGAGGCTATTTCGAGCCTATTTCTTCCTATTTAAGAAATAAGAGGTAGGCCTTCCTGTTTGACAGAGGAAATTAGGCTATAGGCTGCTATATCCATAGATTTGTCTGTCAATTCCTCCACCCACCATGCACTATTTAAATAACAGCCCTTCACTGACACGGAGGTAGGCTAAGTTCAAACCAGGACTGTATGTGGACACCTGCTCGTCAAACATCTCATTAACATGGAGTTGGTCCCCCCTTTGCTGCTATAACAGCCTCCACTCTTCTGGGAAGGCTTTCCACTAGATGTTGGAACATTGCTGCGGGGACTTGCTTCCATTCAGCCACAATAGCATTAGTGAGGTCGGGCACTGATGTTGGGCGATTAGGCCTGGCTCGCAGTCTGCGTTCCAATTCATCCCAAAGGTGCTCGACGGAGTTGAGGTCAGGGCTCTGTGCAGGCCAGTCAAGTTCTTCCACACCTATCTCGACAAACCATTTCTGTATGGACATCGCTTTGTGCACGGGGGCATTGTCATGCTAAAACAGGAACTGGCCTTCCCAAAACTGTTGCCACAAAGTTGGAAGCACAGAATCGTCTAGAATGTCATTGTATGCTGTAGCGTTAAGATTTCCCTTCACTGGAACTAAGGGACCTAGCCCGAACCATGAAAAACAGCCCCAGACCATTAGTCCTCCTCCACCAAACTTTACAGTTGGCACTATGCATTGGGGCAGGTAGCATTCTCCTGGCATTCGCCTAACCCAGATTCGTCCTTCGGACTGCCAGATGGTGAAGCGTGATTCATCACTCCAGAGAACGCGTTTCCACTACTCCAGAGTCCAACGGCGGTGAGCTTTACACCACTCCAGCCGACGCTTGGCATTGCACACGGTGATCTTAGGCTTGTGTGCGGCTGCTCGGCCATGGAAACCCATTTCAGTTCTTGTGCTGATGTTGCTTTCAGAGGCAGTTTGGAACTCGTGTGTTGCAACCGAGGACAGACGGTTTTTACGCATTACGCGCTTCAGCAATGGGCGGTGCCGTTCTGTGAGCTTGTGTGGCCTATCACTTCGCGGTCCAAGAAGTGAGGGTAAACAGTAGGCATGTTCTCTGCTATCCACTTCATGTTTTAATTATTATTTTGAGTATAGGGGAGGGTCATGTGTATTTTTTTTTCAACCGTTCAGGTTTGCTCAAATATACTGAACAGAAATAGAAACGCAACATGCGCCAATTTCAACGATTTTATTGAGTTACAGTTCATATAAGGAAATCAGTCAATTGAAATAAATTAATTAGGCCCTAATCTATGGATTTCACATGACTGGGCAGGGGCACACCGACTTGGGAGCCAGGCCCAGCCAATTAGAATGAGTTTTCCCCCACAAAAGGGCTTTATTACAGACAGAAATACTCATCAGTTTCATCAGCTGTCAAGGAGTGGCTGGTCTCAGACAATCCCGCAGGTGAAGAAGCCGGATGTAGAGGTCCTGGGCTGGCGTGGTTACACATTGTCTGCGGTTGTGAGGCCAGTTGGACGTACTGCCAGATTCTCTAAAACGACGTTGGAGGCGTCTTATAGCAGAGAAATGAACATTCAATTCTCTGGCAACAGCTCTGGTGGACATTCCTGCAGTCAGCATGCCAATTGCACGCTCCCTCAAAAATGTAGACATCTGTGGCATTTTGTTGTGACAAAACTGTACATTTTAGAGTGGCCTTTTATTGTCCCCAGCACAAGGTGCACCTGTGTAATGATCATGGTGTTTAATTAGCTTCTTGATATGCCACACCTGTCAGGAGGATGGATTATCTTGTCAAAGGAGAAATGTTCACTTACAGGGATCTAAAAAAAATTGTTCACAACATTTCAGAGAAATAAACTTTGCGTGTATGGAACATTTCTGGGATCTTTTATTTCAGCTCATGAAACATGGGACCAACACTTTTAAAATGTTGCATTTATATTTTTTGTTCAATATATATTTTGCTAAAGGGATGGCCATCCATTTTAATTGAAGAGGTCCGATTTTCTCCATGTAACCCTTATTATAAATAACATTCACCCCTCCTTATGTAACTTCACCGTAGTCTACAGAGAAAATCTTTGAGGTAATTTTCTTCTTCTAAAAGTTTATCTGATCAACGACAGCTTACTTGACAGATGTAGGTCTACCGTCCCGGATAGGTTTGTAGCATGCGCCTAGCATCACATCGCTATCCGCTGCCTCCAAAATGAAAAAATACATTTGACAACAAAAACATTGGAATAGCAGACGCCATGTTGCTTTACTTCTTCTTCGTCCTTGACGTCTTCTTCCTTGATATGTTCAATGCGCGCTCTATGCTGTAAATGCGAACGGTTGCCACCTAGCGTCGCGGCATGTAACTATAACCAAACTCATTCAGGTCTTTAGTGCGCTATTACTGTTCACTAGCCTTTTACAGTATTTTCTTTTACTAGCCTTTTACAATATAGTCTGTGGTCCTCTGTAGCTCAGCTGGTAGAGCACGGCGCTTGTAACGCCAAGGTAGTGGGTTCGATCCCCGGGACCACCCATACACACAAAAAAAAAATGTATGCACGCATGACTGTAAGTCGCTTTGGATAAAAGAGTCTGCTAAATGGCATATTATTATTATTATTATTATACACCGCTCATTGCTTATGTACAGTGGTGTAAAGTCCTTAAATAAAAATACTTTAAAGTATTACTTAAGTCGTTTTTTGGGGTATCTGTACTTTATTTTACTATTTCTATTTTTGACTACTTTTACTTTTACTTCACTACATTCCTAAAGAAAATAATGTAATTTTTCCTCAATACATTTTCCCTGACACCCAAAAGTACTCATCACATTTTGAATGCTTAGCAGGACAGGAAAATGGTCAAATTCAAGCACTTATCAAGAGAACATCCCTGGTCATCCCTACTGCCTCTGATCTGGTGGACTCACTAAACACAAATGCTTCGTTTGTAAATTATGTCTGAGTGTTGGAGTGTGCCCCTGGCTATCTGTAAATAAATAAAAACAATAAAATGGTGCCGTCTGGTTTGCTTAATATAAGCAATTTGAAATGATTTATACTTTTACTTTTGATACTTAAGTATATTTTTGCAATTACATTTACTTTTGATACTTATAATATAATATGCCATTTAGCAGATGCTTTTATCCAAAGCGACTTACAGTCATGTGTGCATACATTTTTACGTATGTGTGGTCCCGGGGATCGAACCCACTACCCTGGCGTTACAAGCACCATGCTCTACCAATTGAGCTACAGAGGACCACACTTACTTAAGTATATTGAAAACCAAATACTTTTAGACTTTTACTCAAGCAGTATTTCACTGGGTGACTTTCACTTTTACTTGAGTCATATTTTCTATTAAGGTGTCTTTACGTTTACACAAGTACTTTTTTCCACCACTGCTTCTGTAATCATCATCATCATCATCATCATCATCATCCTATTACAGACTACCACTACAGTTTAGTTTCATTGAGACAAGGTCAGATAACCTAACCTACATGGTCTGCTGCAGAGGCCAGAAGATGAAAACACTGACAGTATTCGGACTACTAATGTAGTCTATCACTGTACCAACAGGAGACTATGTTTAGCTTCAGAGGTGTAGAAGAAGCTGCCATTGATAAGGAGGGCTGAAACATCACTATATTTGCAATATCCCTCTCTCGCCAGCTGTACAAGTGTCCAGCAGTCCAGTTAAACACACTCCTCTCCAACAAACTTGTGAGGTCACTGTAAGCCCACAGATTCTGCAAACTCATCAGAAAAAGTTTTGAATGATTCCATAACCTGATGTTGACTATGTAATCCACCGTTATACATTATTATACACGTTCTGTTCCACTGCCTGGGTGACCAAGGTACCAGTTAACTCAATAGAAGTGATCACTGTGAGGTTTGCATGGATAATACTGTCACGCCCTGGCCCTGAGAGGCCTGTTGTCTATAGTTGGTTTGATCAGGGCGTGAAGAATCTTTGCTGGAAATTCTATGTTTGTGATCTAGGTATTGTATTTCTATGTTTGGCCGGGTGTGATTCCCAATCAGAGACAGCTGTCGCTCGTTGTCTCTGATTGGGGATCATACTTAAGTAGCCTGTTTGCCTACCTTAGTTGTGGGATCTTGTTCCGTGTTAGGCTCGTATGTGTTTAGCCGGAGGACTTCACGTTACGTTGTTGCTTGTTTTTGTTTTTGTTTAATGTTTATTTGATTTAATAAACATGTTCGCACACCGCGCTGCACCTTGGTCTGACCCGTCTCTCAACGATCGTGACACATACACAGCTAATACACAGCTAATATGGTTACTACAAAGCTCTTATGGCTTTAGGTAAATGGGAGCATCAACTCATCTACTCCGATCAAGGCTCGAGTCCCAAAGGACACCCTATTCCCTATGTAGTGCACTACTTTTGACTAAGGCCCATAGGGTTCTGGTCAAAAGTAGTTCACTATATGGAATAGGGTGCCATTTTGGATGTACATTTGGTTTTTTGCTGAGTCTTGGAAGCACATTGCATTAATGTCTCTTATCACATCTCTATTAATGACATAAAACGTAATTGGATTGGATGTGCATTAGGTACATTTACATTACATTTGCATTAGGTCGGTAACAAGCACTACAGGAACATTATAATGTAATGTTCACTCAGTGGTCAATAGTGTTATTACTGTAGGCTAGACCATTATCCATCTCCTGGTGTATAGGAACCGCCATGTAAAGACACGTGTCTTTTCTAACTGACTTTGCTGATTGAACATTCTCAGGTATTTGCTAGAATACACATGAATATAGTCTACTAAATCAACTGTCATGAGAATCTAGGTTACTAAATCAACTGTCATGAGAATCTAGGTTACTAAGTCAACTGTCATGAGAATCTAGGTTACTAAATCAACTGTCATGAGAATCTAGGTTACTAAATCAACTGTCATGAGAATATAGGTTACTAAATCAACTGTCATGAGAATATAGGTTACTAAATCAACTGTCATGAGAATCTAGGCTACTAAATCAACTGTCATGAGAATCTAGGCTACTAAATCAACTGTCATGAGAATATAGGCTACTAAATCAACTGTCATTAGCAATTCAAATACCAGTACATGAATCTAGGCTACTAAATCAACTGTCATTAGCAATTCAAATACCAGTACATGAATCTAGGCTACTAAATCAACTGTCATTAGCAATTCAAATACCAGTACATGAATCTAGGCTACTAAATCAACTGTCATGAGAATCTAGGCTACTAAATCAACTGTCATGAGAATCTAGGCTACTAAATCAACTGTCATGAGAATATAGGTTACTAAATCAACTGTCATGGGAATCTAGGCTACTAAATCAACTGTCATGAGAATCTAGGCTACTAAATCAACTGTCATGAGAATCTAGGCTACTAAATCAACTGTCATGAGAATCTAGGCTACTAAATCAACTGTCATGGGAATCTAGGCTACTAAATCAACTGTCATGAGAATCTAGGCTACTAAATCAACTGTCATGAGAATATAGGTTACTAAATCAACTGTCATGGGAATCTAGGCTACTAAATCAACTGTCATGAGAATCTAGGCTACTAAATCAACTGTCATGAGAATTTAGGTTACTAAACCGACTGTTATGAGAATCTAGGCTACTAAATCAACTGTCATGAGAATCTAGGCTACTAAATCAACTGTCATGAGAATCTAGGCTACTAAATCAACTGTCATTAGCAATTCAAATACCAGTACATGAATCTAGGCTACTAAATCAACTGTCATTAGCAATTCAAATACCAGTACATGAATATAGGCTACTAAATCAACTGTCATGAGCAATTCAAATACCAGTACATGAATATAGGCTACTAAATCAACTGTCATGAGAATCTAGGCTACTAAATCAACTGTCATGAGAATATAGGTTAATAAATCAACTGTCATGAGAATCTAGGCTACTAAATCAACTGTCATGAGAATATAGGTTAATAAATCAACTGTCATGAGAATCTAGGCTACTAAATCAACTGTCATGGGAATCTAGGCTACTAAATCAACTGTCATGAGAATCTAGGCTACTAAATCAACTGTCATGAGAATATAGGCTACTAAATCAACTGTCATGAGAATCTAGGTTACTAAATCAACTGTCATGATAATATAGGCTACTAAATCAACTGTCATGAGAATCTAGGCTACTAAATCAACTGTCATGAGAATGTAGGTTACTAAACCGACTGTTATGAGAATCTAGGCTACTAAATCAACTGTCATGAGAATCTAGGCTACTAAATCAACTGTCATGAGAATCTAGGCTACTAAATCAACTGTCATTAGCAATTCAAATACCAGTACATGAATCTAGGCTACTAAATCAACTGTCATTAGCAATTCAAATACCAGTACATGAATATAGGCTACTAAATCAACTGTCATGAGCAATTCAAATACCAGTACATGAATATAGGCTACTAAATCAACTGTCATGAGAATCTAGGCTACTAAATCAACTGTCATGAGAATATAGGTTAATAAATCAACTGTCATGAGAATCTAGGCTACTAAATCAACTGTCATGAGAATATAGGTTAATAAATCAACTGTCATGAGAATCTAGGCTACTAAATCAACTGTCATGGGAATCTAGGCTACTAAATCAACTGTCATGAGAATCTAGGCTACTAAATCAACTGTCATGAGAATATAGGCTACTAAATCAACTGTCATGAGAATCTAGGTTACTAAATCAACTGTCATGATAATATAGGCTACTAAATCAACTGTCATGAGAATATAGGCTACTAAATCAACTGTCATGAGAATCTAGGTTACTAAATCAACTGTCATGAGAATATAGGTTAATAAATCAACTGTCATGAGAATCTAGGCTACTAAATCAACTGTCATGAGAATCTAGGCTACTAAATCAACTGTCATGGGAATCTAGGCTACTAAATCAACTGTCATGAGAATCTAGGCTACTAAATCAACTGTCATGAGAATATAGGTTAATAAATCAACTGTCATGAGAATCTAGGCTACTAAATCAACTGTCATGAGAATCTAGGCTACTAAATCAACTGTCATGAGAATCTAGGCTACTAAATCAACTGTCATGAGAATATAGGTTACTAAATCAACTGTCATGAGAATCTAGGTTACTAAATCAACTGTCATGAGAATATAGGCTACTAAATCAACTGTCATGAGAATCTAGGCTACTAAATCAACTGTCATGGGAATCTAGGCTACTAAATCAACTGTCATGAGAATCTAGGCTACTAAATCAACTGTCATGAGAATCTAGGTTACTAAATCAACTGTCAATAGAATCTAGGCTACTAAATCAACTGTCATGAGAATCTAGGCTACTAAATCAACTGTCATGGGAATCTAGGCTACTAAATCAACTGTCATTAGCAATTCAAATACCAGTACATTAATTTAGGCTACTAAATCAACTGTCATGAGAATCTAGGCTACTAAATCAACTGTCATGAGAATCTAGGCTACTAAATCAACTGTCATGAGAATCTAGGCTACTAAATCAACTGTCATGAGAATCTAGGCTACTAAATCAACTGTCATGAGAATCTAGGCTACTAAATCAACTGTCATGAGAATCTAGGCTACTAAATCAACTGCCATGAGAATCTAGGCTACTAAATCAACTGTCATGAGAATCTAGGTTACTAAATCAACTCTCATGAGAATCTAGGCTACTAAATCAACTGTCATTAGCAATTCAAATACCAGTACATGAATATAAGCTACTAAATCAACTGTCATTAGCAATTCAAATACCAGTACATGAATCTAGGCTACTAAATCAACTGTCATTAGCAATTCAAATACCAGTACATGAATATAAGCTACTAAATCAACTGTCATGAGAATCTAGGTTACTAAATCAACTGTCATGAGAATATAGGCTACTAAATCAACTGTCATTAGCAATTCAAATACCAGTACATGAATATAGGTTACTAAATCAACTGTCATGAGAATCTAGGCTACTAAATCAACTGTCATGGGAATCTAGGTTACTAAGTCAACTGTCATGGGAATCTAGGCTACTAAATCAACTGTCATGGGAATCTAGGCTACTAAATCAACTGTCATTAGCAATTCAAATACCAGTACATGAATATAGGCTACTAAATCAACTGTCATTAGCAATTCAAATACCAGTACATGAATATAGGCTACTGAGTCAACTGTCATGGGAATATAGGCTACTAAATCAACTGTCATGAGAATATAGGTTACTAAATCAACTGTCATGAGAATCTAGGCTACTAAATCAACTGTCATGGGAATCTAGGTTACTAAGTCAACTGTCATGAGAATCTAGGCTACTAAGTCAACTGTCATGAGAATATAGGTTAATAAATCAACTGTCATGAGAATCTAGGCTACTAAATCAACTGTCATGGGAATCTAGGCTACTTAATCAACTGTCATGAGAATCTAGGCTACTAAATCAACTGTCATGAGAATATAGGTTACTAAATCAACTGTCATGGGAATCTAGGCTACTAAATCAACTGTCATGAGAATCTAGGTTACTAAATCAACTGTCATGAGAATCTAGGCTACTAAATCAACTGTCATGAGAATCTAGGCTACTAAATCAACTGTCATGGGAATCTAGGCTACTAAATCAACTGTCATGAGAATCTAGGCTACTAAATCAACTGTCATGAGAATCTAGGTTACTAAATCAACTGTCATTAGCAATTCAAATACCAGTACATGAATCTAGGCTACTAAATCAACTGTCATTAGCAATTCAAATACCAGTACATTAATTTAGGCTACTAAATCAACTGTCATTAGCAATTCAAATACCAGTACATGAATATAGGTTACTAAATCAACTGTCATGAGAATCTAGGCTACTAAATCAACTGTCATGAGAATCTAGGCTACTAAATCAACTGTCATGGGAATCTAGGTTACTAAGTCAACTGTCATGAGAATCTAGGCTACTAAATCAACTGTCATGAGAATCTAGGCTACTAAATCAACTGTCATGAGAATATAGGCTACTAAATCAACTGTCATGAGAATCTAGGCTACTAAATCAACTGTCATGAGAATCTAGGTTACTAAATCAACTCTCATGAGAATCTAGGCTACTAAATCAACTGTCATTAGCAATTCAAATACCAGTACATGAATATAAGCTACTAAATCAACTGTCATTAGCAATTCAAATACCAGTACATGAATCTAGGCTACTAAATCAACTGTCATTAGCAATTCAAATACCAGTACATGAATATAAGCTACTAAATCAACTGTCATGAGAATCTAGGTTACTAAATCAACTGTCATGAGAATATAGGCTACTAAATCAACTGTCATTAGCAATTCAAATACCAGTACATGAATATAGGCTACTAAATCAACTGTCATGAGAATCTAGGCTACTAAATCAACTGTCATGAGAATCTAGGCTACTAAATCAACTGTCATGGGAATCTAGGTTACTAAGTCAACTGTCATGAGAATCTAGGCTACTAAATCAACTGTCATGAGAATCTAGGCTACTAAATCAACTGTCATGAGAATATAGGCTACTAAATCAACTGTCATGAGAATCTAGGCTACTAAATCAACTGTCATGAGAATATAGGCTACTAAATCAACTGTCATTAGCAATTCAAATACCAGTACATGAATATAGGCTAATAAATCAACTGTCATGAGAATCTAGGTTACTAAATCAACTGTCATGAGAATATAGGTTAATAAATCAACTGTCATGAGAATCTAGGTTACTAAGTCAACTATCATGAGAATCTAGGCTACTAAATCAACTGTCATGAGAATATAGGTTAATAAATCAACTGTCATGAGAATCTAGGCTACTAAATCAACTGTCATGAGAATCTAGGCTACTAAATCAACTGTCATGAGAATCTAGGCTACTAAATCAACTGTCATGGGAATCTAGGCTACTAAATCAACTGTCATGAGAATCTAGGCTACTAAATCAACTGTCATGAGAATCTAGGTTACTAAATCAACTGTCATGAGAATCTAGGCTACTAAATCAACTGTCATGAGAATCTAGGCTACTAAATCAACTGTCATGGGAATCTAGGCTACTAAATCAACTGTCATGAGAATCTAGGCTACTAAATCAACTGTCATGAGAATCTAGGTTACTAAATCAACTGTCATTAGCAATTCAAATACCAGTACATGAATCTAGGCTACTAAATCAACTGTCATTAGCAATTCAAATACCAGTACATGAATATAGGCTACTAAATCAACTGTCATGAGAATCTAGGTTACTAAATCAACTGTCATGAGAATATAGGTTAATAAATCAACTGTCATGAGAATCTAGGCTACTAAATCAACTGTCATGGGAATCTAGGCTACTAAATCAACTGTCATGAGAATCTAGGCTACTAAATCAACTGTCATGAGAATATAGGTTACTAAATCAACTGTCATGGGAATCTAGGCTACTAAATCAACTGTCATGAGAATCTAGGTTACTAAATCAACTGTCATGAGAATCTAGGCTACTAAATCAACTGTCATGAGAATCTAGGCTACTAAATCAACTGTCATGGGAATCTAGGCTACTAAATCAACTGTCATTAGCAATTCAAATACCAGTACATGAATCTAGGCTACTAAATCAACTGTCATTAGCAATTCAAATACCAGTACATTAATTTAGGCTACTAAATCAACTGTCATTAGCAATTCAAATACCAGTACATGAATATAGGTTACTAAATCAACTGTCATGAGAATCTAGGCTACTAAATCAACTGTCATGAGAATCTAGGCTACTAAATCAACTGTCATGACAATATAGGTTACTAAGTCAACTGTCATGAGAATCTAGGCTACTAAATCAACTGTCATTAGCAATTCAAATACCAGTACATGAATATAAGCTACTAAATCAACTGTCATGAGAATCTAGGCTACTAAATCAACTGTCATGAGAATCTAGGCTACTAAATCAACTGTCATGAGAATCTAGGCTACTAAATCAACTGTCATGAGAATCTAGGCTACTAAATCAACTGTCATGGGAATCTAGGCTACTAAATCAACTGTCATTAGCAATTCAAATACCAGTACATGAATATAAGCTACTAAATCAACTGTCATTAGCAATTCAAATACCAGTACATGAATATAAGCTACTAAATCAACTGTCATTTGCAGTTTAAATACCAGTACATGAATTTAGGCTACTAAATCAACTGTCATTAGCAATTCAAATACCAGTACATGAATATAAACTACTAAATCAACTGTCATTTGCAGTTTAAATACCAGTACATGAATCTAGGCTACTAAATCAACTGTCATGAGAATATAGGTTACTAAATCAACTGTCATGAGAATCTAGGCTACTAAATCAACTGTCATGAGAATATAGGTTACTAAATCAACTGTCATGAGAATCTAGGCTACTAAATCAACTGTCATTAGCAATTCAAATACCAGTACATGAATATAAGCTACTAAATCAACTGTCATTTGCAGTTTAAATACCAGTACATGAATATAGGCTACTAAATCAACTGTCATGAGCAATTCAAATACCAGTACATGAATATAGGTTACTAAATCAACTGTCATGAGAATCTAGGCTACTAAATCAACTGTCATGAGAATCTAGGCTACTAAATCAACTGTCATGACAATATAGGTTACTAAGTCAACTGTCATGAGAATCTAGGCTACTAAATCAACTGTCATGGGAATCTAGGCTACTAAATCAACTGTCAATAGCAATTCAAATACCAGTACATGAATATAAGCTACTAAATCAACTGTCATGAGAATCTAGGCTACTAAATCAACTGTCATGAGAATCTAGGCTACTAAATCAACTGTCATGAGAATATAGGCTACTAAATCAACTGTCATTAGCAATTCAAATACCATACATGAATATAGGCTAATAAATCAACTGTCATGAGAATCTAGGTTACTAAATCAACTGTCATGAGAATATAGGTTAATAAATCAACTGTCATGAGAATCTAGGTTACTAAGTCAACTATCATGAGAATCTAGGCTACTAAATCAACTGTCATGAGAATATAGGTTAATAAATCAACTGTCATGAGAATCTAGGCTACTAAATCAACTGTCATGAGAATCTAGGCTACTAAATCAACTGTCATGAGAATCTAGGCTACTAAATCAACTGTCATGGGAATCTAGGCTACTAAATCAACTGTCATGAGAATCTAGGCTACTAAATCAACTGTCATGAGAATCTAGGTTACTAAATCAACTGTCATGAGAATCTAGGCTACTAAATCAACTGTCATGAGAATCTAGGCTACTAAATCAACTGTCATGGGAATCTAGGCTACTAAATCAACTGTCATGAGAATCTAGGCTACTAAATCAACTGTCATGAGAATCTAGGTTACTAAATCAACTGTCATTAGCAATTCAAATACCAGTACATGAATCTAGGCTACTAAATCAACTGTCATTAGCAATTCAAATACCAGTACATGAATATAGGCTACTAAATCAACTGTCATGAGAATCTAGGTTACTAAATCAACTGTCATGAGAATATAGGTTAATAAATCAACTGTCATGAGAATCTAGGCTACTAAATCAACTGTCATGGGAATCTAGGCTACTAAATCAACTGTCATGAGAATCTAGGCTACTAAATCAACTGTCATGAGAATATAGGTTACTAAATCAACTGTCATGGGAATCTAGGCTACTAAATCAACTGTCATGAGAATCTAGGTTACTAAATCAACTGTCATGAGAATCTAGGCTACTAAATCAACTGTCATGAGAATCTAGGCTACTAAATCAACTGTCATGGGAATCTAGGCTACTAAATCAACTGTCATTAGCAATTCAAATACCAGTACATGAATCTAGGCTACTAAATCAACTGTCATTAGCAATTCAAATACCAGTACATTAATTTAGGCTACTAAATCAACTGTCATTAGCAATTCAAATACCAGTACATGAATATAGGTTACTAAATCAACTGTCATGAGAATCTAGGCTACTAAATCAACTGTCATGAGAATCTAGGCTACTAAATCAACTGTCATGACAATATAGGTTACTAAGTCAACTGTCATGAGAATCTAGGCTACTAAATCAACTGTCATTAGCAATTCAAATACCAGTACATGAATATAAGCTACTAAATCAACTGTCATGAGAATCTAGGCTACTAAATCAACTGTCATGAGAATCTAGGCTACTAAATCAACTGTCATGAGAATCTAGGCTACTAAATCAACTGTCATGAGAATCTAGGCTACTAAATCAACTGTCATGGGAATCTAGGCTACTAAATCAACTGTCATTAGCAATTCAAATACCAGTACATGAATATAAGCTACTAAATCAACTGTCATTAGCAATTCAAATACCAGTACATGAATATAAGCTACTAAATCAACTGTCATTTGCAGTTTAAATACCAGTACATGAATTTAGGCTACTAAATCAACTGTCATTAGCAATTCAAATACCAGTACATGAATATAAACTACTAAATCAACTGTCATTTGCAGTTTAAATACCAGTACATGAATCTAGGCTACTAAATCAACTGTCATGAGAATATAGGTTACTAAATCAACTGTCATGAGAATCTAGGCTACTAAATCAACTGTCATGAGAATATAGGTTACTAAATCAACTGTCATGAGAATCTAGGCTACTAAATCAACTGTCATTAGCAATTCAAATACCAGTACATGAATATAAGCTACTAAATCAACTGTCATTTGCAGTTTAAATACCAGTACATGAATATAGGCTACTAAATCAACTGTCATGAGCAATTCAAATACCAGTACATGAATATAGGTTACTAAATCAACTGTCATGAGAATCTAGGCTACTAAATCAACTGTCATGAGAATCTAGGCTACTAAATCAACTGTCATGACAATATAGGTTACTAAGTCAACTGTCATGAGAATCTAGGCTACTAAATCAACTGTCATGGGAATCTAGGCTACTAAATCAACTGTCATTAGCAATTCAAATACCAGTACATGAATATAAGCTACTAAATCAACTGTCATGAGAATCTAGGCTACTAAATCAACTGTCATGAGAATCTAGGCTACTAAATCAACTGTCATGAGAATCTAGGCTACTAAATCAACTGTCATGAGAATCTAGGCTACTAAATCAACTGTCATGGGAATCTAGGCTACTAAATCAACTGTCATTAGCAATTCAAATACCAGTACATGAATCTAGGCTACTAAATCAACTGTCATTAGCAATTCAAATACCAGTACATTAATTTAGGCTACTAAATCAACTGTCATTAGCAATTCAAATACCAGTACATGAATATAGGTTACTAAATCAACTGTCATGAGAATCTAGGCTACTAAATCAACTTTCATGAGAATCTAGGCTACTAAATCAACTCTCATGAGAATATAGGTTACTAAGTCAACTGTCATGAGAATATAGGCTACTAAATCAACTGTCATGAGCAATTCAAATACCAGTACATGAATATAGGTTACTAAATCAACTGTCATGAGAATCTAGGCTACTAAATCAACTGTCATGAGAATCTAGGCTACTAAATCAACTGTCATGACAATATAGGTTACTAAGTCAACTGTCATGAGAATCTAGGCTACTAAATCAACTGTCATTAGCAATTCAAATACCAGTACATGAATATAAGCTACTAAATCAACTGTCATGAGAATCTAGGCTACTAAATCAACTGTCATGAGAATATAGGCTACTAAATCAACTGTCATGAGAATCTAGGCTACTAAATCAACTGTCATGAGAATCTAGGCTACTAAATCAACTGTCATGGGAATCTAGGCTACTAAATCAACTGTCATTAGCAATTCAAATACCAGTACATGAATATAAGCTACTAAATCAACTGTCATTAGCAATTCAAATACCAGTACATGAATATAAGCTACTAAATCAACTGTCATTTGCAGTTTAAATACCAGTACATGAATTTAGGCTACTAAATCAACTGTCATTAGCAATTCAAATACCAGTACATGAATATAAGCTACTAAATCAACTGTCATTTGCAGTTTAAATACCAGTACATGAATCTAGGCTACTAAATCAACTGTCATGAGAATATAGGTTACTAAATCAACTGTCATGAGAATCTAGGCTACTAAATCAACTGTCATGAGAATATTGGTTACTAAATCAACTGTCATGAGAATCTAGGCTACTAAATCAACTGTCATTAGCAATTCAAATACCAGTACATGAATATAAGCTACTAAATCAACTGTCATTTGCAGTTTAAATACCAGTACATGAATATAGGCTACTAAATCAACTGTCATGAGCAATTCAAATACCAGTACATGAATATAGGTTACTAAATCAACTGTCATGAGAATCTAGGCTACTAAATCAACTGTCATGAGAATCTAGGCTACTAAATCAACTGTCATGACAATATAGGTTACTAAGTCAACTGTCATGAGAATCTAGGCTACTAAATCAACTGTCATGGGAATCTAGGCTACTAAATCAACTGTCATTAGCAATTCAAATACCAGTACATGAATATAAGCTACTAAATCAACTGTCATGAGAATCTAGGCTACTAAATCAACTGTCATGAGAATCTAGGCTACTAAATCAACTGTCATGAGAATCTAGGCTACTAAATCAACTGTCATGAGAATCTAGGCTACTAAATCAACTGTCATGGGAATCTAGGCTACTAAATCAACTGTCATTAGCAATTCAAATACCAGTACATGAATATAAGCTACTAAATCAACTGTCATTAGCAATTCAAATACCAGTACATGAATATAAGCTACTAAGTCAACTGTCATGAGAATCTAGGCTACTAAATCAACTGTCATGAGAATCTAGGCTACTAAATCAACTGTCATGAGAATCTAGGCTACTAAATCAACTGTCATGAGAATATAGGTTACTAAATCAACTGTCATGAGAATCTAGGCTACTAAATCAACTGTCATTAGCAATTCAAATACCAGTACATGAATTTAGGCTACTAAATCAACTGTCATGAGAATTTAGGTTACTAAATCAACTGTCATGAGAATATAGGTTACTAAATCAACTGTCATGGGAATATAGGTTACTAAATCAACTGTCATGAGAATCTAGGCTACTAAATCAACTGTCATGAGAATCTAGCCTACTAAATCAACTGTCATGAGAATCTAGGCTACTAAATCAACTGTCATGAGAATATAGGCTACTAAATCAACTGTCATGAGCAATTCAAATACCAGTACATGAATATAGGTTACTAAATCAACTGTCATGAGAATCTAGGCTACTAAATCAACTGTCATGAGAATCTAGGCTACTAAATCAACTGTCATGACAATATAGGTTACTAAGTCATCTGTCATGAGAATCTAGGCTACTAAATCAACTGTCATGGGAATCTAGGCTACTAAATCAACTGTCATTAGCAATTCAAATACCAGTACATGAATATAAGCTACTAAATCAACTGTCATGAGAATCTAGGCTACTAAATCAACTGTCATGAGAATCTAGGCTACTAAATCAACTGTCATGAGAATATAGGCTACTAAATCAACTGTCATTAGCAATTCAAATACCAGTACATGAATATAGGCTAATAAATCAACTGTCATGAGAATCTAGGTTACTAAATCAACTGTCATGAGAATATAGGTTAATAAATCAACTGTCATGAGAATCTAGGTTACTAAGTCAACTATCATGAGAATCTAGGCTACTAAATCAACTGTCATGAGAATATAGGTTAATAAATCAACTGTCATGAGAATCTAGGCTACTAAATCAACTGTCATGAGAATCTAGGCTACTAAATCAACTGTCATGAGAATCTAGGCTACTAAATCAACTGTCATGGGAATCTAGGCTACTAAATCAACTGTCATGAGAATCTAGGCTACTAAATCAACTGTCATGAGAATCTAGGTTACTAAATCAACTGTCATGAGAATCTAGGCTACTAAATCAACTGTCATGAGAATCTAGGCTACTAAATCAACTGTCATGGGAATCTAGGCTACTAAATCAACTGTCATGAGAATCTAGGCTACTAAATCAACTGTCATGAGAATCTAGGTTACTAAATCAACTGTCATTAGCAATTCAAATACCAGTACATGAATCTAGGCTACTAAATCAACTGTCATTAGCAATTCAAATACCAGTACATGAATATAGGCTACTAAATCAACTGTCATGAGAATCTAGGTTACTAAATCAACTGTCATGAGAATATAGGTTAATAAATCAACTGTCATGAGAATCTAGGCTACTAAATCAACTGTCATGGGAATCTAGGCTACTAAATCAACTGTCATGAGAATCTAGGCTACTAAATCAACTGTCATGAGAATATAGGTTACTAAATCAACTGTCATGGGAATCTAGGCTACTAAATCAACTGTCATGAGAATCTAGGTTACTAAATCAACTGTCATGAGAATCTAGGCTACTAAATCAACTGTCATGAGAATCTAGGCTACTAAATCAACTGTCATGGGAATCTAGGCTACTAAATCAACTGTCATTAGCAATTCAAATACCAGTACATGAATCTAGGCTACTAAATCAACTGTCATTAGCAATTCAAATACCAGTACATTAATTTAGGCTACTAAATCAACTGTCATTAGCAATTCAAATACCAGTACATGAATATAGGTTACTAAATCAACTGTCATGAGAATCTAGGCTACTAAATCAACTGTCATGAGAATCTAGGCTACTAAATCAACTGTCATGACAATATAGGTTACTAAATCAACTGTCATGAGAATCTAGGCTACTAAATCAACTGTCATGAGAATCTAGGCTACTAAATCAACTGTCATGGGAATCTAGGCTACTAAATCAACTGTCATGAGAATCTAGGCTACTAAATCAACTGTCATGAGAATCTAGGTTACTAAATCAACTGTCATGAGAATATAGGTTAATAAATCAACTGTCATGAGAATCTAGGTTACTAAGTCAACTATCATGAGAATCTAGGCTACTAAATCAACTGTCATGAGAATATAGGTTAATAAATCAACTGTCATGAGAATCTAGGCTACTAAATCAACTGTCATGAGAATCTAGGCTACTAAATCAACTGTCATGAGAATCTAGGCTACTAAATCAACTGTCATGGGAATCTAGGCTACTAAATCAACTGTCATGAGAATCTAGGCTACTAAATCAACTGTCATGAGAATCTAGGTTACTAAATCAACTGTCATGAGAATCTAGGCTACTAAATCAACTGTCATGAGAATCTAGGCTACTAAATCAACTGTCATGGGAATCTAGGCTACTAAATCAACTGTCATGAGAATCTAGGCTACTAAATCAACTGTCATGAGAATCTAGGTTACTAAATCAACTGTCATTAGCAATTCAAATACCAGTACATGAATCTAGGCTACTAAATCAACTGTCATTAGCAATTCAAATACCAGTACATGAATATAGGCTACTAAATCAACTGTCATGAGAATCTAGGTTACTAAATCAACTGTCATGAGAATATAGGTTAATAAATCAACTGTCATGAGAATGTAGGCTACTAAATCAACTGTCATGGGAATCTAGGCTACTAAATCAACTGTCATGAGAATCTAGGCTACTAAATCAACTGTCATGAGAATATAGGTTACTAAATCAACTGTCATGGGAATCTAGGCTACTAAATCAACTGTCATGAGAATCTAGGTTACTAAATCAACTGTCATGAGAATCTAGGCTACTAAATCAACTGTCATGAGAATCTAGGCTACTAAATCAACTGTCATGGGAATCTAGGCTACTAAATCAACTGTCATTAGCAATTCAAATACCAGTACATGAATCTAGGCTACTAAATCAACTGTCATTAGCAATTCAAATACCAGTACATTAATTTAGGCTACTAAATCAACTGTCATTAGCAATTCAAATACCAGTACATGAATATAGGTTACTAAATCAACTGTCATGAGAATCTAGGCTACTAAATCAACTGTCATGAGAATCTAGGCTACTAAATCAACTGTCATGACAATATAGGTTACTAAGTCAACTGTCATGAGAATCTAGGCTACTAAATCAACTGTCATTAGCAATTCAAATACCAGTACATGAATATAAGCTACTAAATCAACTGTCATGAGAATCTAGGCTACTAAATCAACTGTCATGAGAATCTAGGCTACTAAATCAACTGTCATGAGAATCTAGGCTACTAAATCAACTGTCATGAGAATCTAGGCTACTAAATCAACTGTCATGGGAATCTAGGCTACTAAATCAACTGTCATTAGCAATTCAAATACCAGTACATGAATATAAGCTACTAAATCAACTGTCATTAGCAATTCAAATACCAGTACATGAATATAAGCTACTAAATCAACTGTCATTTGCAGTTTAAATACCAGTACATGAATTTAGGCTACTAAATCAACTGTCATTAGCAATTCAAATACCAGTACATGAATATAAACTACTAAATCAACTGTCATTTGCAGTTTAAATACCAGTACATGAATCTAGGCTACTAAATCAACTGTCATGAGAATATAGGTTACTAAATCAACTGTCATGAGAATCTAGGCTACTAAATCAACTGTCATGAGAATATAGGTTACTAAATCAACTGTCATGAGAATCTAGGCTACTAAATCAACTGTCATTAGCAATTCAAATACCAGTACATGAATATAAGCTACTAAATCAACTGTCATTTGCAGTTTAAATACCAGTACATGAATATAGGCTACTAAATCAACTGTCATGAGCAATTCAAATACCAGTACATGAATATAGGGTACTAAATCAACTGTCATGAGAATCTAGGCTACTAAATCAACTGTCATGAGAATCTAGGCTACTAAATCAACTGTCATGACAATATAGGTTACTAAGTCAACTGTCATGAGAATCTAGGCTACTAAATCAACTGTCATGGGAATCTAGGCTACTAAATCAACTGTCATTAGCAATTCAAATACCAGTACATGAATATAAGCTACTAAATCAACTGTCATGAGAATCTAGGCTACTAAATCAACTGTCATGAGAATCTAGGCTACTAAATCAACTGTCATGAGAATCTAGGCTACTAAATCAACTGTCATGAGAATCTAGGCTACTAAATCAACTGTCATGGGAATCTAGGCTACTAAATCAACTGTCATTAGCAATTCAAATACCAGTACATGAATCTAGGCTACTAAATCAACTGTCATTAGCAATTCAAATACCAGTACATTAATTTAGGCTACTAAATCAACTGTCATTAGCAATTCAAATACCAGTACATGAATATAGGTTACTAAATCAACTGTCATGAGAATCTAGGCTACTAAATCAACTTTCATGAGAATCTAGGCTACTAAATCAACTCTCATGAGAATATAGGTTACTAAGTCAACTGTCATGAGAATATAGGCTACTAAATCAACTGTCATGAGCAATTCAAATACCAGTACATGAATATAGGTTACTAAATCAACTGTCATGAGAATCTAGGCTACTAAATCAACTGTCATGAGAATCTAGGCTACTAAATCAACTGTCATGACAATATAGGTTACTAAGTCAACTGTCATGAGAATCTAGGCTACTAAATCAACTGTCATTAGCAATTCAAATACCAGTACATGAATATAAGCTACTAAATCAACTGTCATGAGAATCTAGGCTACTAAATCAACTGTCATGAGAATATAGGCTACTAAATCAACTGTCATGAGAATCTAGGCTACTAAATCAACTGTCATGAGAATCTAGGCTACTAAATCAACTGTCATGGGAATCTAGGCTACTAAATCAACTGTCATTAGCAATTCAAATACCAGTACATGAATATAAGCTACTAAATCAACTGTCATTAGCAATTCAAATACCAGTACATGAATATAAGCTACTAAATCAACTGTCATTTGCAGTTTAAATACCAGTACATGAATTTAGGCTACTAAATCAACTGTCATTAGCAATTCAAATACCAGTACATGAATATAAGCTACTAAATCAACTGTCATTTGCAGTTTAAATACCAGTACATGAATCTAGGCTACTAAATCAACTGTCATGAGAATATAGGTTACTAAATCAACTGTCATGAGAATCTAGGCTACTAAATCAACTGTCATGAGAATATTGGTTACTAAATCAACTGTCATGAGAATCTAGGCTACTAAATCAACTGTCATTAGCAATTCAAATACCAGTACATGAATATAAGCTACTAAATCAACTGTCATTTGCAGTTTAAATACCAGTACATGAATATAGGCTACTAAATCAACTGTCATGAGCAATTCAAATACCAGTACATGAATATAGGTTACTAAATCAACTGTCATGAGAATCTAGGCTACTAAATCAACTGTCATGAGAATCTAGGCTACTAAATCAACTGTCATGACAATATAGGTTACTAAGTCAACTGTCATGAGAATCTAGGCTACTAAATCAACTGTCATGGGAATCTAGGCTACTAAATCAACTGTCATTAGCAATTCAAATACCAGTACATGAATATAAGCTACTAAATCAACTGTCATGAGAATCTAGGCTACTAAATCAACTGTCATGAGAATCTAGGCTACTAAATCAACTGTCATGAGAATCTAGGCTACTAAATCAACTGTCATGAGAATCTAGGCTACTAAATCAACTGTCATGGGAATCTAGGCTACTAAATCAACTGTCATTAGCAATTCAAATACCAGTACATGAATATAA